>CM062805.1:1368706990-1369123487 GCA_031772625.1 Pinus tabuliformis | reverse complement strand
GTTGCCGATATAAGCAGCGGGGTCTAATCCCAATGCAGCTGCGCCCCTAGAGCAATGAGCAGACAACAGGCGTTCAGGGATGAATTCTTGCTCGGGTTTGAACCTGGGTCGTCGTTATATGTATTTCTCAATAGGTAATCACATGGAAATAAATCCGTCCCATCCTTCTACATTCGTCAGCGAAGAATGAGGTCCCTGGTACTTCAGCCAGTGCCTTCGAACCTGTTTGCATATTTCAATGATGGACTGAAAACGTAAGTTCCAATATGCCTATCGGGATTTAAACCTTGGATAATTGTAACGACAGCCACTCCAAGTTGTTGTTGGACGACAGCCTGACAGACACCCGCACATATATAAACTAAATCCTATGATGTAAGTTCAACCATCTATGAATTTGGTGTAGAGGAAAATGTTACCCTCTCCACCTAGGTTCAAATCCCAATTTACAACATGTTTGTTCTCAGTAAGTTGATTATTAATGAGATATATATGATCTATTTATGAGTTGTTAACTTGACTTTGTGCTATGGAGAATCTTATGATTTATTCATGAGTTGTTGACCTGACTTTATACCCTGAAAAAACTAGGATTTACCCTAGATGTCATCCTTTGAATGAAGGGGAGTGTTTGGACAGTTTTCCTTAGGATTTGTTACCTAGAAAACAAAATCTCATAAGATAAGATAAGATAAGATAACTATATTTATGTCCAACTAATGACCACAAAATAGGTCAAAGGGACTGTTGAGTACACTGATGTATATACAAAGTGGGAGAACCAAACGGTCTTTTATAAAAGATACAATGTATGAAGTAAATCAACATCTGGCCCCAGCAGAGAAGATACAGGAGCTAATAGGTCTGAGGATCAGACCCATCTTTTCTAACATCTGAGGCTGAATGAATAACACTGAAGAAACTCAACCAATTTTGTTGGCCTGATGAAGAGCCGATGGCAAGTACAGACTGTCCACTAAATCGTATCCTGGGGGGTTCACACGTTGCTGAATGCTGGAGGACCTAGTCTGTCTCCCAGGAACAGATCTGAGACAGAACTACTGCTGAGATCTCGTGTGGCAGGGTGAGGTCCCACGGATCCTCACTGATTTGGAGTCTGGATACATACTGGTATCAATCAATCTCTTGGTGCCCCTGTTTGAAGGTAGTACCCTGAAAAATGTCGTGATCCTCTGTGTGGGGTCTGGTCTGATGGGAGGCTGAAGAATATGCGCTCGGAACCTAAGAGCCTCCTGCATATATAGGGCCAAACATCTCTGATGAGGGTACTTGAAAAAGTCGGTGAGGGTCTGAGAATCTTTGAACAAACAATGAAACCTTCATCTGATCTTGTAGTAGACATGGCATCCAAGGATGAAATACATGGAGACTGCAAATAGAGAGGGCATCATAGCTGTTCATTAATTAACCTGTTAAAATGTAATCAATATAGATACTACTGCTAGTACATGGAGACTGCAAGTGTTAAAACGTAAGCAAGTCATACTTTTCTCTTTCTTCAATCTGTTTCTACTTGCATCTTATCTCTGTTAAATGTAAGCCAAATTTGTGAAATTCTTCCTTAAACACCTCCACCGCCTGGGCGTCTAATTTCAGTTAACGAGTGTGGTGTGCTAACTGTAAGGCTTGCCTTCTTGTTTTCCTTCCTCGCTGGTTTTGATTTGCTGTGTGCATTTCAAAGTCCCAAGACTTGACTCAGAGACTGTAATAGTTGACCTGGACTAAAAAAAAGGTCGATGGTTGACCCCGGAAGTTTAAAAAAGATGAAAATAAATAAATTTAAACAAAAATGAGATTTTTATGTGGTAACTTATTTCGAATTACATGGCTGATACGGCATACTTGCAAAAAGCCATAGATCCTGGACTGTTGATAGGTTTGCTGTTATTTCGCTGTGGATTAGAGTATAAAAAGGCAAATGTGTTTTTTCCATATGTATCTTATATTTGGATGATTGAATCTGACTCATGAACTGTACGAGTGAGACTTTTGGAGTCAGTCACACTCACGTTTGAATTTGACTTACGAAGCCAAGCCAATCTTGGACGAGCCAATCAGGCGTAGTTTCCTAAGAGTAAAGTCAGACTCAGGAGTAAGCTCCTACTTGGAGGAGTCTGGAAACACTCATCTCTAAGGGCAGGGTGAAGTTATCCTCCAGTCTGTTCTTCCAATTCATAGACTCTGTTCCCATAGACTTTGTTTTTCAGTGCTCTTCCGTTTCTCCTCTTTCTTTTTCCTCATTGTTTGCATCTTGTCAGTGGTATCACATAGGATTTTAACATATCCCTATGACAATTACCCAGACATGTTGCTAGAAAGGCCAATGTCATTGGATTTCTTAAACTACCATAGTGATAAAACAAATCTAGAGAGGATTGCTGAGGAAAATTTTCCACCCAACGATGATGAGCTCTAAAAAATTATTGATAATGATCACACCTGCATGTTTGTCATGACTTAGTTGCCTCGTACTCGTTCACGTCCTTTGAGGGATATATTTGGAGATGTATCTGGTAAAAGAGTCATCGATTTGTTAGAGAGAATGCTTATTTTTAATCCTTGCAAACGCTGGGCAGGTTGTGACGTGATTAGTGGAGAAGGGCTGCGATGAACCACTAGATATCAACTACATCATCATCATCAATGGGGGATGGAGGATGTGAATTGGACGGTTTGGGGGACCTCTCGATGAAGTTGGAAACAAACAACCGCAAAGTGCAGGAATGGCCACCACAACGAAGATGAGCCACAACAGTTTGGGACAGTCAGAACCACCCGACAGATTGGAAGAGGACGCATGAACCGACCAATGAGCAGTTACAAGAAAAATAAATAGATACCACCTGAAGAAGAACGAGGGGGCGGGGGGTTCTAGTTAAGTTGGGTAATCAAAAGCCCTCAGAATAGAGCCGCAACAGTTCGGGACAGTTAGAATTGTCCGACAGATTGGAAAAGGACACATGAACGGACTAATAAACAGTTAGCCCCCCACAAAAAAAAATAGTGCGAGAATAAGGACAGGGGGCAGGGGGTTCTACTCAAATTGGGTTATTAGAGTGCTTCAGAATCATTGGAAGGCTGCCACGGCCTTTGGCCTGGCAGCAAAGGATCTGTATATTGTGTGCCAGAAAAGGTTGATCACGAACCATAAAATAATTGCAGAGTGTAATGAGGCCGAGTCTCTGTTATTTGTAATGGTAAACTGTTTTGTCACCTTTAATGAGATGGGTCGAATGCTCTGTATGTCTTTATAATGTTGGGGTTCCTAAGTTCCTGTGTTTGTAACTTTGTTGTTGTGGAGAATGAAGTCAGTCCCAGAATGTGTGCCTTGAAGGATGTGAACAACAGACCATCCTAATGTTTTGTTGCAGTTTTATAACTGAGTCTGCGTATCACTGTTCGGAAAATTGTGTATTTTCTTCTTGTGGACATGATTGGAGCAAGTGTTGCAGACTTGAGTTTATCTAAATTTGAGGGAGGGATGTGCACTCTGAACCCTGCACAGCCCGTGGCTGAATCACGATCAGTGAAGGGCCCTTTCGGTCATCTTTGTTGTCAAAGTTTTCAGCTTTGAGAAGAAGCTCCCTTTTACTCAACTTCTTGTTTGCTTCCAATGTCAATCCCATGATTGTTTTATTTCCTATCTGTCTGACAAATGACTCTTATGCTGCTTTCCTGGACACTTTCTTTTGCGCTATGTGCAAAATTTTATAAGGATTGTTATCCCTTGGATGTTGATTTGTTTTATAGTTGATTTTTTCTTGTTGCTGCCTATCTTTTCTGCAGCTTTTATGCATGGCTGGTTTCTAGTAGTATCTTTATTTTACCTATTTCTGCACCTAGAGATGCCTTTGGCACTCCCCGTTGCCACCACATTGTACTTTGTAGTCATGTTGATAATATGTAGAAATTATTACATTTTTTTCTATTCTTGTCTCTACTTCTTCGATCACTTTTGGGCAATTGCTCACCAAATGTCCGATTAAAAAATAGACCTTGCACAAAAGGGTATGTTTTCATCATTTATTGATTACAGTTATGCAAGTCCAAGAGACTGAAATTACAAAGGTAGGAATCCAAATCCAGATCCAATTCCACACAGATCCTGACATGTTAGTCATTTTATTCTCCTTTGTTGTTTGGGCCAATGTATTTCAAATAGATCTAAACACTGTATCATCCAAAATTCCAAGGGTAAATCTTTTTGCCTTACCCAAATTGAGGCAGAGTGAGGGTGTCTCTTCTGATGGTGTAAATCCCATTTTCTACTATTTCATAAATAGGCCTGCTCTTACCATAAAAGATAGGTCCCCCTAAATATTTTGTCTCCATAACTCTAATTCGAGAAGAACAACAAATTAACCGTTCATAAAGCTGTCCTCATTGACACATTTAATATGTTTTCATGGTGTAATCTCTAACAAGAATATGTGACAACAGGGGGGTCAACTACAAGCTATATTAGAGTGTGGGTCTCTAATACCTCCGCAGAAAAGTTTAAAATTATAAGTATTCATTAACCATTCTTCTACCATCATTACTCCTGGGAATTATTATTTCCTTTTGCCTACGGGCCCACCACAACTTTTTATGGCTGTCAATATTTCTGGAAAGTTTTGTATAACCATTGTATTTGTGACAAAATTAACACCTGATTTCTCCTTGCAGGCCTGCCAAATGATTTGGCACAGTTATGCTTGATGCGTGTTCCTTTCGTCAAGTATGATACCTCTTTAAGGAAGGTTTCAAAAAGTTGGAGAAATATACTCTCATCACAAGAATTTTATGCCACCAGAGCTGCATTTAAAATCAGTGAAACATTTATTTCATTTGTTGTACACGGTAACAGAGTCCAAATCTTCAATTTGAAGGAGCATTCATGGTTTTTCCTTCCTCCTCTACCTTTGGATCGAGCAATTTCTTCTCCTGAATGGAACATTGATCCTTATGAGTGGTGGCAGATTGAGACAGTTGCTGCTTTGCATGGAACGCTTTTTGTGATGGGAGGTGACCAAGCAACAATTTACAATTGCATTCGTCCAACTGAGCCTGCAAATACTGTGCATAAATATGATTTCTGCAAGAATAAGTGGATCAAAGTTGCCCCAATGCAGGTACCTCGATCAAATTCGGCAGCTGTAACCTTAAAAAAAAGTATTCTTGTAGCTGGAGGCAATGAAGAAATGGAAGAAGGTGCTTCTGCAGAAGTCTATGATCCTATGACAAATTGCTGGAGTTTTGTCTCAAGGATGCATTCTTCCATGAAAAGTTGTGTTGGTGTGGAACATAGAGGCATGGTTTATGTTAAGGGTGCAAATTTAGGCTCAGGAAGCCCAATAGAAGGGGAGCTATATGATCCTGTAAAAGATTCATGGATTAGAATGAATCCTGGTCTTCGTCAAGGACTTGCTCGAGGTCCGATTGCCTCAGCAAATTCACAACTCTTTGTTGCAGATTGGAAGGATTGTCTGCTCAAAATGTATGCAATTGAGAATGATTCTTGGGAAATCATTGCTAGTCTTCCTGCAAAGATAAGCCGACTTGTTGGTCACAGGGATAAGCTTTATGGTCTTACAGGCAAGATTAAAGTAGACCCATATAACCACCATGTAATATCTGACAGTCCTGATGGGGTCTGGCAGCTTGATTTGGGGAAAAGGATTGGATCTGAGAGAAGAGATTGGCTTGAATCCGTAACCAGAAGAAATTGCATTCGCGAGTTTGATTGGAGGAGGGAGGATATTAGAGAGGCTGGCAGGTTAGATTTAGGGTTGAATTCAAATAGCTTGAAGGCTAGAATGGAGTTCAGGATGATTTCAATGAGAGGAAGAGAAACTGATTTAAATAATCGGCAAAATATGTTACATGGTTTGGGCAGAGAGGATGATGATGGTTCTGAATTCTCATATAGGCTTGGTAATACTGAAGATAACAAGGAATATGTATGGAATTGTATATGGCGAGAACCAAAGCAGAATTTGAAGACAGGTTCCCTCTCCTGGGTGCCGAGCAGTGCTCATTGTGCTCTACTTGAGGACTAGATGGTCCCTTTGGATTCCATATTAGGTTTTCATATTCAGGTATCTGTTTATCAATTCTTGAGGATAATTTTTTAGCTCAGTGAAACCAGTTCATGATTCAAGAGTTTCTATTCAGATCTTTGTTATAGTATGCACATCACTTGCTGCAAACAGAGTTTGAGGATTTCAAGTCTTAGGCTGTGAAATTGAAAAGTACAAAAACATTAATTACTTCTATTAGGCATTTTTGAAAATCCATGTTTTGACCAGATGCTTCGGCATATGCTCTTTTGGGGCTTTAAAGGGAACTGATAAATGATACATTATAGTGATAAGAGATAACTATTATTGATTTTGCTCACCCATAAGCAAGAGTATTATTTTGGTACTTTTACCCCATTGTAAGATTCTGGGGATTCAATTCATCCTCTCGCTGTTTTGGGTTTGAGTTTCCAAGCATTGGACAAGATTTGTGGTGCTTTATTCCATGAGGCAATGTAATAAAAACTGTATCATTTGAAGAGATCAACATGGGAATGATTGTAATCGGTGGCTTTTTTCTGGAAATGTAAATTTAAATCTAATATGTAAAGTTATTCGAGTCTATTGTGAAGAAAGGTTTCAATCACTGAGAGTACTTATCACGTTTTTTATCTCGCAATTTGTTTATTTACAAAATGTCAATGGTACACGGCATTAATGTTACCTGACACAGCTTCAAAAACGTGACTTCCATTTGTGATATTCTATACAAGTTGTAGATGCAATGTGACCATATCCAACTATTCCACTCCATTTCAATTAAGATAACTAAATACGAAAAAAATATCCTAATTGATTTAGTGAGTCTACAGTAACCTTAAAGGAATTGCATACAAAAATGATAATGAGTATATGTTTAAACAAAAAGATTTTATCTTGCAGACAAATTGAATGATGTGACTTGGATCATGTGTTACAACCAGTGATAAGGAACATCTATTCAGATTTTTGTCATTCGCTGACTAGAAAAGCTACATTAAATATTGCTTTCCTCTTGGAGATACAAAATGCAAATGTGATTTGTAATACAATACACACCTAAAAATTTGAAGGGTGAACAGAAACATCTCTGCACAGGGAACAATTCATGAGACACGATTTCAATTTCCAAAAGATCAGTAACTTTCAAAAAATCTATTGCAAGTTCAAAGAATTATGCAAAACTGAAATTTAATCTCACTAATGTCGTTATGCAATATATTCTACTAATCAAATTTCAGCCACTAGGCTGTTCCCATTAAACATTTCAAATTAGAAATTTTGCATAAACATCCAATCATGACATGTAAAAGAGAAACTACAAAGCTATTTTGCAACTAAAAATAAGCATTTAAATAACAAATCATTTGAGCAAACATAATACAACTTTATAGTCTCTATAACATATATTAAACTCATCAAAATTGTGAACTTCAAAGGGATTACTGTGAAAACGCCAGAGGACGTCCACACATGGAGATGGGTGCTCTATTGACCTTTGGGTGTGCGGCACCAGGACCATTCCAATTTGACAGTGTGTCCACACCGAGTGTACTTAGCTTGGATTATGCCTACACTTGTTTCTTTCTTTGTTAGATTATGTCTTACTACACAACATTTCAACACTTTACTATTTATTCATGCCCAATTTAAAGTGCCCACCATAAATAAGGAACACAAGTAGCTTTTATGTGTGAATGTCTCAACCAACCTAACACCCAAATAATAGTTACAAAGTGTTACAAGAACGCTGGGTGCAACAACCCTCCACAAGAGAAATACAACAATTCAGCATGGTCGTGCCAATACACTGAGTTAGGCCAAGATCTAGACATGCACACACCTAGTGCACCTGACTCATGCAGCATGCACCACAAACCAAGCTATTGTACCATGCATTCCACCAATTCTCTCCAAACCATGCACTCTACCATGCGGCTCACTGACCTGGCCAAGTGCGATTTATGCTCTACCTTCATTCAATTCATACACTTCTTTGCAACATGTGGTAAGACTCCTCTCTACTTGTGTTGTCTTGTCCTGTAACCTCTACCTCCTCCTCTCCACTCAAACTATTTGACTATTTATATGTGCATACCCGCTTCTACATGAATGTTTGTAACTTTGCTTGGGACAAGCCAACCCATGTTAGATTTCCTTAAAACCTAGTAAACTTATTCACAATTTTCTAAGTATAAAAACCAGAAATACACAGAGTTTTCTAACTTAACATGCACAATGGAAATTAAATTCAGAAGACAAACACATCAACACATAGAACACAAGATATACCCAGGGTACTTGAACTCTGGGGAAAACCTACGATATTGTGTCTTTTATTTTTCTTCTTCAACAAAGGAATTTTCTTCAAGAATTACAAGGGAGAAACTTCCCTTCTACCATAGAAAAACACTTGATCACCCACCAAATAGGTCGATCCCCTTTCTTGTGCACTGGATCTACAAAACCGTTGTGTAGAATAGCTAATCCGCCCACATGTGCGAGCGCAAGTCTCCTCTTTTGCACGCACATGCGAATAGAAAGACTACATTGAGGTTGTAAGAACTCGACCCTCACTTGATTTCTTCTACTTGGATGCTAAGTCCCTGCGATCTGTTGAACCCTGTTGCCCACCACCTGTGGGTAGTGTATATAGGAGAATTTTTCTTCTAGATGGTCCTCAGCTGACAACCAACAACCCCTTGCAGCCCCCAGATAGCTCGATGTGCCATTTTCTTCGCCACCTGAGCCAACCATGTGGTCCCTTGCCCATCTGTTATGAATGTATGTTTGAAGGTGGGTCTCCCAACCCCAAAAGTATGACTTTTCATTGGTTTGGTTGAGTAATTTTGTTTACTTTTCATGGGCACTTTAGGGCATGGATTGGTGGGGGGATTCGGTGGAAAGAGTGGGTTAGGTTTGTAGTCTTGTCTCCACTGCCCGATTTTGGGGTTATCCTTGTATCCTAGTCCCGTGGGATCTCCTTTACTGGCCATTAGCTTTAGGAATGAGACTACATGGGAAAACATGATTTTGGTTGCGTGGCCCTGCTTTCTGATACCACCTACATTACTCCCCTTCCACTCATTTTAGCCCCATTCATCTCTTTTCCCATCCAGGTCCACATATGTCCACTGGGTCCACATAGGGTTAGCCTCCCCCTCCCCTTGTCTACACTTTGGGTTGGACCTGGAACGATGCCCTGGAGGTTGATGCAGCTAGAAAGAAAATAAAAACCATAATTTGGCGACTCTCAACATGAAATGTACCACAAAATGCAAAAGATGGTCGGGACATACAAATTTAGCACGTGGGCAAAAGCCAAACATGAGCTCTTCCCCTTATCCATGGCCATCACTCTGGTTTCTATGTGACCTAGATGAGCCTCTTCCATCATTAAGGAACCCATGATTGTCCCAACCTCTGGTGGACGATGAATTGCCCCACCTTAAGGGGGTATCCATTGCTATATATTACACATCATGCTTGCTCTCATTCCCTAGAGTTTCGAGCAATTATGAAGAAAAATCAATAAAAGGCAAAAGACATATGAAGAAGGGTGGAAAATCAAAGGCCGAGGTAATTCATATACCACGATTTGATCCCTCCTACACTCATATATCCAGGTGTGGGCTTCCCCTATTATAGCTACCCTTGTGACATGCCATGTGGTCCAGATGTTCCCTTGATCCCCACTCCATTCCATTACTATATCATTTGCCACCTGCTGTTGATTTGTGGTAGCATTGAATGTGCTCTAGCCACGAAATTTGGTGGAGAGGTTGGGGCACATGAGATTTCCAATACCCAGAAAGCGTTTGGGCAGATTCTAAATAGTTAGGGAAATATTAAAATAATTAATATTTTTAATGGAGCTCCTAAGTCTAAACTTAGGGAAATTAAAATATTAATGTGAATTAATATAAAACTATATTGCCCACGGGGCTTTGGATTGACGGTGAATGGGTGTATTGTTAAGGCACTCATTGCGATAGGTCATCAGTTCAAATCCCCCATGGGTGCTTAGGTAGTATTATATAGAAAAATATATATATATATATATATATAAAAAACTGTGTTAGAATGGTCCAAAAGACATGGATCAAGCCAGATCTAATCTTAGTCGTTGATTAAGGACTTAATCTCGGCGGTTGATATGTCAATGAGAAAAGTATAAGAGGAGGCTTGAGGGTCACTTGGAGAGTACACCAGATGATCAGTCATTCTATTCTCTAGAGCGGGGTTTGCTAAGAGAGATAGAATCAATGATCGGAGTTGCAGCTGAGGGGCAGTGAGTACAGAGACACAGAGAGGTAGAGATAGTGCTGTGAGATCAGTGTAGGAGCTAGAGAGTGACGCAGTAGCAGCCAAGGCTCATGCAGAGCCACACAGAGGCAGCCAGGAGCTGCGCAGTGCTTCAGAGAGGCCAGCGTAGCTGACGCAGAGGGCCAGAAGGCTGACGCAGGGCCTCCTGAGGCTAATGCAGGCATATTCAGGGTGACACCGGGCGGCGGGCCAGCGGTGGGCAGAGAGAGGCTGACGCAATCCAGAGAGGTTGACGCTGGGGTTTCTGGGGCAGATTGGAGCTAAGGAGCTGCCGGAGGGTTTATCCGGGCTTTCATCTGGGACATCTGTCTCAGACCGAGAGGTGTCACTACCAAGGGCATATTCTGTTGGGTAAGTCGGATTTGGCACCTAGATTGTACTCTGAAATTGCTTAATAAGAAAACCCTCAGATAGCTGCACCGATTTTCCTGCATTGGGTTTTTTCCAAGGACATTGGTCCAAAAATAACGATGTCATTTTGTATGCTTGTATCTGTTTCCTTCAGTTGATGATCTGTAATATGTTGAGCATGCACTAGTGTTTATTTTCAATATTTACATAACGAAACAAGTAGGTAGGAATAAATCAGTAAAGTGCATGGAGGGTTTCTAACTGGTAGACTTAGAAACTTCAACACCTGCCACTTGAGGAATGTACCGTGGACATGTCACCCCCTCTAAAGGTTGAAACCACCTAATAAGGTCTTTGATTAACCCCTTATTGAATTTGGAGACACTTGTACATGCCAAAGACAGCTATGGAAAGGCATGCCACCATGAAGTGCCCCATTGATCCCATTACTTGTAAGCTCTTTTACTTGATTACTCTAATGATTTGTTGTACTGGAGAGCAAGAGACTCATTGGATCTTATGCAGGATTGCAGGTAGTTTTCATTTGGGGCTAGGTCTCCCTATACGGGGTCCTAACCCTCCAGAGGACTGCATTAGCACTTGTAGGGTGAGTGTTGAGAGCCATGGGCCTTCAACATAGCAAAGAGTACTTCATTGATCCCCAACACCATTCGTTGATTGCTTGTGTTCCACCTTTTGGATGAGGATGATGCACTTGGTTCACCATATCCAGTTGGCTCCACACATGCACCATACACTTGGCAAATGTTCCAGCGTTCAGAGGATGTCTTCTGCTACAGAAGGAGGGCTTATATTATCATCCTAGCCCTTACAGAATGGTTTACATGCATTTTCAATCCATTTGGAGACCCATGAGGATGTCCTTGTGCCCCCACACCCATTTGGGAGCACCATAGGTTTTTGCTTGGAAAACAAGAGGCCAACCCCTTGTCCACTATGTTTGGAGTTCAGTTATTTATCATGGCACTCTTTGGACTTCATTAGGCCTTCTCAAAGGCCCAACAACTCACTTTATTCATCATTCGACCCTCTTGAGAGGCTTCTTATTACACTATTGAGTTGTTTAGTGGGTTTGTCGCAAAAAATATTGTTATTATGCACATTATTTTATTTTAGGGGGCTCAATTAGGTCAATTTAGCTAAATCAAATTCATTAGAGAGTGTATAAATAAAGTGAGATTATTCATTTTCATTATCATCACTTGGATTGGGCTATTCGCTCTTGTGAAATTTTCGCTCTCTTTTGGAGGACGAATTTGGATGTTATGGATGAATTTTGATGTTTGGACATCTCTCTCTTGTCTTGGAGCTTCATTATTAGCATAATTTGATGATTGGATATACTCTTTTATACATGTAAGTATTCTTTTAATGCTTATTCTTGTCATTTACTTTTGTCACATGAATGTTGCTCGGATTTCCGTTATACAAGTCTGAAATTTACTGCTGCTCTATATGAAATTGTGGGAATTTTTGTTCTTTATAGCATTGCATCATGTCATGGGTCATGTATGAATGAGTGAATGTTCCTAGAGATAATTTATGTTAAATACATTTCGACAAGTCATCATTTATTGCAAACCGAAGTATAAAGTCTTTGCAGCAGTTGTTCTCATGCTCTAAATGCCATGTGAAGTTGTTGAAGGCCTCCTTGATTGGGTGAAATCTTCCCAAACCATAAATTCTCCATGACTTCATCTTTTCCAAAGGACAAGGCACTAATCCTCCATTGGTGATCATTTTCAACGCTTATTCTTTTCATCTCCCTCTTTTTCTAGGCCTAGCCTACATAGGTCACCTAGGGCATCAATTATCTCACAATCTAGCCATCCAAACACTTTGATTTTTGGTCCACAATTGTGTTGAGGTTTGCTCTAGAGGCCCTCCAAATTTGAAGCAAATCCAATGGTGGGATCTCGAGATATAGCAAGCCCTAGCTCAAGGACCATTTCTTGCCCTAGTTTTCCCTTGGCTAGTGTCCTCATTAGGATCATTGAATTCAAACCTCAAAGGAAATTTGTCCTTTGATCCTTTTTTTCTCCCTAATTAGGTCAAGCCCCTTAGTGGGTGATCAACTCCATACTGTTGACCTAATTTTGGGCCTGTTTGGTCCCACTTCTTATCAAAGCTAATCCTTCAAAGACCATTTAGAAACCAAGTTTCCATGAGGATTTTGAGGTCTAGGAATCTTCTTTGCAAGTCATACCTTCAAACCCTAGCCCCCAAAATCTTCCTAGCCCTTCCTAAAGAGCCTTTCACCTTGCTTACCAAACAAGCAAGCCACATATTTGAGCCTCTCTTGTGAATAGGCTTTTGGGATCACCTTTCATCCTATAATTGATATATTCATTATAGTGATCCTTATTATACTAGGGCTCCTCGCATTGGTGAAAGTCCGTAAAGGGTAGGGAGCCTTAGTTGTGGTGACAGCGGGCTATCACTCCATTATTTTCGTTTGACCTAATAGTTGCTCTATAGGATCCCCTCCTAGGACCCCTGCTAGTTTGAGCAGTAATAAAAACCCTTGGCTCTTCCTTTGTTGGTCTGACACACACTGCTTGTGCTCAACTAACTTGCCACCAACTCGCTCTATTTCCTCTTATAATTTCGATCCCAACCCTAATCTCCCTCTCAATGGCTGAGATTAAATTGTGATCAAGGGTTAAGATTAAATCATAAGTTAACTTAGGATTTTTTTATTTTTTTTTCGAGTCTAACTTTAGAAAATAGTTAATTAATATTTTGCTAAAGTGACTATCTTGTGGGTCCCTTTACTAGCCGTAGCACTTAGGCTAGCAAAATCCTTACTTCTCTTCTCCAATCAACACTTCGTCTTAGAGAGGAAGGTGTTTTGCACTACGCCCAATTTCTCTCTAAGGTAAACAAATTTGGTCCCTGGAAAAACCTTGTTCAGAATGTTTGTTGCCTGCTCCTCTGTTGGTACGTACTGGAGAGAAACTATACCTCTTTGAACAATATCTTTGATGTGATAACGTATGTTGATGTGCTTAGAGCAATCATGAAACACTGAATTTTCAAAGAGCCTAATGCAACTCTGATTGTCACAATGGATCACAGTGGGCTCCAACTCTGTCCTGAACAACCCACGAAAAGCTTTCTCAACCAAATAGCATTGCACCTCACCAAACTAGTAGCCATTTACTTAGCCTCGGCTAAGTTCAATGCAATTGATCTCTGCTTCCTGCTAAACCAAGAAACAACTGTTGATCCTACACTAAATGTGCACCTTGATGCGCTCTTCCTGTCTATGGAGCTCCTTGCCCAATCTGCATTAGTGAAGCCCTCAAGCCTCATCTTACCAACCTATCTGTACCGCAATCCATGCTCTACTACCACCCTGAGATATCACAACACATACTTAGTAGCAACCCAATGCACTCTGGTAGGCTCTACCAAAAATTTGCTCAACGAGTTGACTACAAAACATATGTTTGGTCATGTGATAACCAAATACATCAGTGACCAAATCAATAATTGGTAAAGTGTGGGATCTACTTGCTCCGATCTGGATGTATCCACCTTCCTCCAATTTGTGACTAGAGGTGTGGTCATGGCCTTGTAATCCTGCATGTGAAATCTCTGTAGTATCTGCAAGGCCTACTTACCCTATCCTATGAAGATCTCCCCATCACCCTGCCAAACCTCCAGCCCAAGGAAATAGTGCAGCAACCCCATATCCTTCATCTCAAACTGCCCTGCAAGATCTCTCTTGCACTCCTGGATGAACTCATTTGCGTCTGCCAAAAGGAATTTGGGATGAACCACTGTATTGCATGCCTCAACCCAAAGGAATTTGGGCAGCCCCTAGTCATGCAACATGGTTTTGGCCGCTTCAACTATGGCTCTATTCTTGTGCTTTGCCACCCCGTTCTGCTAATGATTATATGGTGTGGTCAACTCCCCCCTGATGCCCTCCTTGGCACAATTTCCTTGAATGCTTTTGAGGTGTACTCCCCACCATTATCAGACCTTAACGCCTTGATTTTTCTGCCAGTCTAGTTCTCAACAAAGGCCTTAAATGCCATAAACTTCAAGAAGACGTCATCTTTCTTTTTCATGAAAAATATCCAGGGCTTCCTTGAGTGATCATCTTAAAGGTGACATAGTACTTGTACCCACTGTTATATACCTGGGGCGGATAATATGGGGTACCAAGGCAGGTACCCAAGGTAATAATGTAATAATGGGATGGGCCATAGTAATAAATAAGGTGGTTAACCCATATTATGTAAGGGACCACAAGTAGTTAGTAATAATGTAATGGGCCCATGGTATTAGTTGATGGTATGAGGGAACCATGGTAATAACCCATGGTATTGTATGTATGAGGCCTATATAGAGGCTAGAGACTCTACGTCAAGGAATTGTGTCAAGGAATATTGTCAAGGATTATTGTATGAACAAGCATATGGCTTGTGGAGTGTTCTCCTTCCTTAAGAAGTGAATGTATGGTGTTGCCCTACCTTAAGGGTTTGATATCAACAAAGAATCATTTCATATTATTTCTGGGTTTATTTGCATTATCTTATATTTTCATATTAGATCTATAGTAATTCCGGGTTTGATATCAATAAAGAATCATTTCATATTATTTCTGGGTTTATTTGCATTATCTTATA
This sequence comes from Pinus tabuliformis, assembly GCA_031772625.1. NCBI lineage: Eukaryota > Viridiplantae > Streptophyta > Pinopsida > Pinales > Pinaceae > Pinus > Pinus tabuliformis. The sequence continues at coordinate 1,369,108,087 of CM062805.1, read as the reverse complement.
TTTTTGGATCAGATTTATAACAAGTGGTATCAGAGCACTTTCTTGGGCACAAAAGTGGAGAATTTTTATTTATTTATTTATTTTTTTTTGGCAGGATTTCAGGGGCAGCGAGTTTTGCAGATCAGATCTGTACGTTTTGGTGAAAGATATGCTAAATATAATTGCAGATCTGGATTATTTATGAAAAAATAGCCGATTTCAAAAAAAAAATCGGTTGAATCGGAGTCCGGATGAAGGAGATATCGCTGATTTAAAAATCAGTGGGGTTGCAGACAATTTTTCGGGGCAGCGAATTTGCGGCACAGATCTGGACATCTTGGTGCAAGATCTACAAAATCTAATTGTAGATCTGGATTCTGTGTGAAAAAACACTCAATTTCAAAAAAAAAAAAAAAGTCGAATCGGAGTCCGGATGAGGGAGATATCGCTGATTTAAAATCAGCTCTTTTTTGCAAAAATTTTGGTGACGGCGAAGAGTTGCAGCACAGATCTGAAATTCCAAGTGTCTGGATCAAGATTTCTATCACATGGACAGATGCAGAATGGTTGTTCAATTTCCGAAAATAGGTCATAATAGGGATTCTGAGCAATATTGACTAAACTGTGACAATTTCAAATTTTCGCCAAGTAAGTGAATTTTTTCCAAACCTTCATGGCTTCTAGCAAGGAATTTTTTACAGAGAATGATAAGGGTCCTACTATTGAAGAATACATAAATGAATACAAGAGGTTATTTAGACACAATTGGAAATGGGTGGCACTGGCTAATTTTAAAGATGAGGTAGCCACATGGTGGGGATTACTTAACCAAAAGAAGTGTTTCAACCTGCCCGATGAAAAATTTGAAAAATTACTTTTAGACAGATGGTCTCATGCCAGAAAACAAGATAACGAGAAACATGTGGGGCTATTTCATACTGGTATATCTTTATTGCAGGTTCATGGATTGATTCAGAAGAAGAAGATCATTGTTTCTATAAATCCTAGTTGCAAGCATAATTTCATCAATGTTAATTTGGCAAAAAAATTGCAAATTCCAGCAAAACACATTGAAAACACACAAGTGGATAATAAAGATGTTCTAGTGTATAAGGATTTGAAGATTTCTATGGATAAGTATGTGTTGCATGGTGATTTTTATACTTCAGAGGTGGATGATATGGATGTTGTTTTGGGATATCCTTGGATGGAATCTGCGGGTACTATCAATATTAATGTGCAAAAGAAATTCCTGAAGCTCTGGTATAAAAAGAAGAAAATTACATTACAGGATATTTCCATCAATAAACAGTTAGAGTACATGGAGACTGAAGCAGAAGATGTTCCAAGCACTGACATATCAGATGATGAGCCTTTGATGATCGACAATCAAACACAAACAGAGGCTGAAGCAGAAAAGGTTACAGGTACATCAGATGAGGGCTCAGTGGTTGAAGTCATATTGGAAAAGAAGACACCACAACAAGCACCACAGCAGGGTGAATTAAAGAAAAAGACACCGTGGGTTAAAACTTCAACATATCATCACCCACATCACCCCGCAAGAAAACAACCAACAAGATGGCAACCAATTAGCCACAAGGACAACAACCCCCGTATGACGGATAGCGAGGAGCGAAGATCCACCTACTACACATCAACACAGAAGAGCTGCCATGGTCAACTTCCATCTCAAGCGAGCGAGGCATCAGCGAGATTAAGGGTTCACCTTTCTCTTGGATGGCTAGATGCACGTGCATGGTACCAATGGACTACTCTTTTGAGTAGATCCTTGCTCCTTGATTGTGGGTTTAGTGATGCGATGGAAAATGCACGATTTGATATATTTGTTGGTGTCCTATCAAAGCTTTACCTATTCATTTCCTCCCATATCATTTTTTCATGCTCCCTTAAGGAACACAGATGCCCTAGATGGCATAGAAATCCAACCTAGGGGTGAAAATATAAAACTTGTTTACTTATGACGAATGTCTCATACATAGCATCAAAGTCAATATCATTTTCGTATAAGTTAAACCACTATGAAGTCTCATGTCCATAAGAATTGAGGATTGTGGTTAGTGCCACAACTAGTAGTTCAATGAGGCAGTTCATAACTCAATTGGTGTTGTCCTTTTTGTACATGATATTCATGTGGAATTGTTGAAGGTAGGAAGATGTAACACCTCATGTTCTCCTAGTGTATAATCGTAATTATGATTAGTGTCACTGCAAATCACAACACAGATATTTTGATGATTATTTAATTATGACGGATAAATTACAAATGATGTAAAGATATTTTGTCTATTAACGAATATTCATCGAATGACTAATTGAAGGGTGGACCACCAGTACTAGACATGACACCACAAGTGGGAATCATTGAGGACGTTGGGGAAATCACCTCGCCTGTCAAGTAAACAGCCATAGCTAGAAAACCCATATTGCCAAAGTATCCAAAATTCAAATTCAAATAATTTCTCCTCTTCACCATTTTCCCAAAAATCAATTTTTGAGAGAGCTGGGTAGTCGGGCAGCCAAACACCCACAGTCATGGAGGTATGGAGAGACTGATTGGGTAGCTGGAAGCTGTTAAAGTAGGGTACAACAAGTAGCCTTCTTGAGTTCCTAGCTTTAACCCACGAAATCTCTTAACAAAGGCCAGAAAATCACAAGTTCTCTTTAGCCAAAGGAGAGGAATGCACGTGGGGATCAAAGTAATCATTCTTCTGAGTGTGGGGAGAGTGCTAAAAATACGAGTGTAGGAGGAGAGTTTCCAGAGAGCTTAGAGCACCCGTGAGGGAAAAACAAGTTGATATGCAAGTGGGTTTTCTACCGATATTTTACAGGAAATTAAAACTTCCTAGGGCAGCCAAAATTCGTGCCTAAGGATGCATAATTCAAGTGGGATCAATTATTGAGTGTTTGGGCCTATTAAATTTCTAATTTAGCTACAAATTTGGGTTAAGAAAACTTAAACCCAAATTGGGAAAAAGGGGGTTTGTGAATTTGATGTTGGCTGGGTGGGTTAGCATGCACTAAGAGGGGAGGGTGTTGGGGGATTGCACAGATAGTGAAAGGACTCCCCTGTGTAGCTATAACCAGATAGGAAAGCACCTGAACAATTCATGGTAGCCCTAGCTCAGTATGTAGAGAGTTACAGTCATTGATTTCCTGTGGAAGAGTGTGGCTTTCATGCCCATTAGTTTCTTGAAAATTTGAGTTCCTTTCTGGTACCATGACTCTGTAAGGGGGTGATCAGCAATAGACACAGATAGGCACAGTGAAGCCTATGGTTGGGTGGAGAAGAGCACACCCTTATTTAGTTGCAAGCCATTGAAATTCAGTAACTCCTTCATCTGTTAAATTGATGTGTAATAACTATGAATTTATTATTGATATTGCTTGAATTAATGTTGCCTATTGAGTATGGTTATGTAATATTGATTCTGTGCACAGCTGAGTAAACCGTGTTGATGGAATAGCATGCGAGTTTTGCCATTAAGATTTTAAACACTTGGCTTGTTGATAGAATTCACAAGTAATTTATAAGGCTTTTATAAGAAGACTGAGTAGGCCTGAGTCTTCATGGAACGTCTGATGAGCAGATTTAATTGGTTGTCTAAAGTACTTATAACCCTTGTAAATTATGGTCTGGGGGTCAACAAAAAACCTAGGTTGTAGGGTTGTGGCTTTATGTTGTGGAATTTGGTAGAAAAAACAGAGCCTTGGACTTAATTTGATGGAGTCCTCTGACTTTGTCACTTGAACCATGATGATCTATGCCTCTTGCCAAAGTACAAGATTTAGAGAAGTTTGGCACAAGATTCACAGCTAAAAATCTGAGTGCTTTCATGTGCTAACCAAACAAAGATTATGCTTACTTGGATGACACAAATCTACCTTATGAATATAACTTTGTGAAATACACCCAGATATCTAAAGTTAATGTTAATACACCATAACTGGGTCAACTTGGAGGAATGCAGTGAGCTTCCCAAATCAATGTTGATAGGGAGACCTCATATCTCTCCTATAGAAATATATATATTTCAGACATCGTATCTCATATACATATATTTATATTTATATTTATATTTCAATAGGCTGTGAGTTGGAGTGGTATGTTGAACATTGTAAAAGTGGGGATTTGCAAAAAAAAACCTGTTACAAATGAAATTTGTGATGCTTTTTCCTCGTCTCAGGTCCTTGCCCATTTATTTCAGGGTATGTTAGACATAGATCCCTTTGGCCTTGTTACAGTCTTACACGGCATAAATTATATAATTATATTTGAATTCAAGCAGGTGTTACATAGATCTTCTCATCTGAAAGATATATGGTTTATATGTAGATGATTTTCTTCGCCATGGCCAGAGTCTGGGCCTTATCCAGCGCCTGAGATTGTGATGAAGGGTGAGTTACGAAAGCCTTAAGCCTATCCCTGGCACCCTCGAACATTGGTAAAGGATTTCGTAGAACATCTACAAGTGTGTATATATTATACCTAGGAGGCAGCCGTTGTTGTCTTAAATATTTTGAAATGAGATATAACAAATAATGCCAACAATTTATGGGGTATGGAGATTATACTGTGGAGGATTGCTTCCAGATAGACATAGGAATCTCATGGAGGATTTCCCATACATAAAATTTCTCCGTGGCCCATAACCATTGAGAGTGTAAATAGTTCCCCGGCATGAATTCAACTTGAGGGTGAGGTTTGGCATGTTCTAGCCACAGTCGACCAACCTGGGGTCTAGGGCTCACTCGACTTTCACCATTTAAGAGATGGGGTGGGCCATGTGAGGGTTTGCGTGGGTATCAGCCAAGTACCATCCTGGTAAGCCTCTGCATTACCCCAAATAGGCTAAATCAAGTCGATTCTCATCGACGCATACCACTGAAGCAACTCGCCCTCTCCAATAATGAAACCAAAACCCTACATTGCAGAATAATCCTCACTTTTAATGGAAGGACTTAAACCTGTATCACTAGTAATCTTCCTTTTGATGCGATGAGCCTGAATTCCCTTGTTTCGCTAGAAAGAGATACCCTACCTTTCTCAGTCTCGCTAAAAAGACGCATTTTGAGAGATACACGCCTTTCTATTGCCAGAAAGGGGGAATTATGGGCATCACACATCCCCATATCGCCAGATATGTAATCTATTACACGATACAGATAGCCTTGTCACGGGAAATTTGACTTCTTGGAGCAATATGAAATGCTTATCCTTAGATGAACAGAATCCTAGGCGACAAGCAAATGGAAGGGTTTAACTCGATATCGCGAGGAAATCAGTTTTCTTGTGTGATAAAGTAAAGGAGCAATCTTCTTGTCACTAAGCAAAATATCGGTTGATATATACCTGATCTCGAGAAGACGCTTCTGGAGCAATAAACAGAGAAGATAAATTCTCTTTATCGCGCGAGAATGCTCTTTTAGCCCCGGAAAGGAAGAAGACGGAGAGACTTTTGTAGCGATACAGGTAGGGTTGTATTTTTTATTGCATGAGAATCATCGCCTACCCCAAGATGAATTGAGCAGTCAACGATGGCTGAGTGAGCGCTCGTGTTGTCGACGATGAGTAGCAGGTCAAATAGTGCTAGGTGAGAAAGGGAGTTGTCTATAACGCGACTTTTTGAAAGCTTTTTCGGCGGATTTTTCCGGTTGAAATCCGGCAAGAATTATTGGAATCGCAAGTTTGATAGCTAGTTTCTGCACAATGAAAGCGTCCCAGGGGTTTTTCAGGGTGCTGAATCCAAATATGCAGTTGAAAAACCATTTTAACTGCAAGAAATCAAGATTTGACCTCAATTTCTTCGCCGGATTCCGTCACCGGAATCTTCAAAAAGTCGCATTATAGACAACTCCGTGAGAAAGGGTAGGTTCCTAAATATTCTTTTTTGAAGACGTTGTCGAGCCGTTCTCATGTGTACATAGTCTTGTTTAGATTGGATCACAAACTGTTTAGATGGGATCACAAAAAAGGTATATATGGTTTTGCTTGGGATTAGACCACAAGACTCGTGGAGATCAAATCTCCCCACTTAATTATTACACTACATCCTCGCTATTAGGCTCCTAAATACTTAGGCCTCACATTTTAATAATGTAACTTCAACAAGGGCCAAATGTGATAAAAGCATTAATATTGTAACCTCAACAAAGGTCAAATGTGATAGAAACATTAACTTGAGGAATTTGAATTATTAGACAAATTTGTAAATGAGACAAATTTGGACCTCAATTCTTGAAGAGTAACCTGAGGGTCGTGTTTGTTGTAGTAGAGAATCACATTTTATGACAGTTATTTTGTAACTTGTTTTGGTTATATGAATTACTAAGATGTGTGGTTAGATTGGATGATCGTTTCCTTTTCCATAATACAATTTTTCACTGTGAACAAGAAGGTAAAACTTTTTGTTATAGGTGGGATTCCTACAAAATGTATCAAAGAGGATATGATTGGCTATTGAATGTCCATTTTGTATGAGGACTATACTAACAATGTTATATGAGGCATTTGTCTCAACTTTGAATGATTGTTGTGGATCATAAAGAAATGGGATTAGCACTTTTAAGAGGTAACGCTTAATCTCCTTTGATGTTTTCTATGTGCCTTGGCCCAAAAAACCATGGCCTTGCCTCCACCCTTCGTCACCTAGCCCATAGACCAAGCAGAGAACCTAAACATGAACCTACGATAAAACTTGGTAAGGCCCAAGATGTTGCTAAGCCTCATTAGTGTTTTTAATGTCAGCCAATCACGGATGACTTGGATCTTGGGCCTCAACTGTTGAATTTTTCACGTGTCAAATGAGAACTTATCTAGGTTCGCATATAAGTTATGTTGCCACATGGTGCTAAATACTTATTGAATATGCTTTAGATGCTCTAGTTAGGCTTTGATAAAGATGAGGATGTCGTATTGGTATACAACCACAAAAGAATTGGTGAAACAATGTAAACTTTGAAACGGAACTGATACGATTACCCGTTTTTTTAGGTAGTAAAAAATCAACCGGTTTTGAAAAGTGCTGATACAGAATATATATATATATATATATATATATATATATTAGCATAGTTTTTGACACTTTAATTTTTTTTATGTATATTATTTTTTAGAATGTTAGTGATTTGTAGGTTGATTTTAAAAAGTGTTGATTCTGCATCAGAGCATTTTTTTAAAAAGCTTATTTTTTTACTTTAAATTTTCTAATGTATTAAATGTGAATAATTGTTTTCTAAATTTAACAATTATTTAAGTAGTCTTATTTTTCATATTTTTTTTGTTTTTCTTTTATTTTTATTTTTTTGTAGTGAGGTCTTTATTTTTTTTGCATAGTTAAAGAAAAATGTCGATATTTTAAAGTTTTGATATTCTACATATTTATATATCATTAATTAATTTTTCAATGCGCATCCAATAATTGTCTCTAAAAAAACAATAATTTTTAACAATTGACATAAAAATAAACATTTTGAACATAAATATAACAAAAAAAATACACATTTTGATCATTTTTTGCTAGAAATGACATGTCAAAATCATAATTTTTATAGGAAAAAATTAACAAAAAATGGTTAAATAATAGTTTTTTTATGAATCTCATGTCAAAAATAATAATAATCATAGTTTTTTTCAAAAATTAATTATTTACATAAAAATTAAAGCGAAAATCACATAATACAAATATTGAACATATAACAATATTAACTGAATATTTATACTTCTCCTAAAATGTCAAAGTCAAAACATTACAAGTATAACTAATTAATAGTTACAAAAAATGAGCTTGATTTCCAAACATGAATTAAATTTAATCAATAATATCACATAATCCAAACTCTTCATCTTCTAGAGTTTCATCATTGTCTTCTTCCACAATATTTTCTACTTCAATTTACTCATTTTCCTCTTCTGATGGATCTTTGATATCTGTGAATCTCCCAATGTATGCATTTCCAATCATTCCATCTAATGGTGGTTAAGGTTCATTTTCCTTTTTTGCCACACGTGATTCATTAAAAGCCTCTTTCCTCAACCCACTTTCTTGCATTGCATCTGGAAGAAATTGAAGAGCATTAATTCTTTGTTGAATAAATTTGCATTGTACTAGGTCTTTTTCAATGCCATTGCAATTTCTTTCTTTTTGTAGGCAACATGCTAGTGTTGTACCTAATTATCAAGCACAAAAGAAATAATGAAGTAAATTAGTATAATCACATATAAATTAAGAAAGAAGATATTGAAATTCAATTTTATATAATAAAACTTACCTAAGCCTAAGAATAAATCCAAAACCCAGTCCCCTTCATTTGAACATAAGTCTATAAGATAGTTAATCAATGACTATGTTTTTTTATAAATGTTAACTATCTCTCATTTTGCTTATTTATCTTCATATGTTAGTTTTATTACAACAACATCATAACGCAGTACTTGGCTATGACTCTTTCTATCTACCCGATTAAGAAGCATAGGCTTATAGTTATCATCTTTTGTTCAACTTTCAACATGGATGAACTCACAATCACTTATAATTGGTTGATATTCACGGTTAATAAGATTTTACTTTTTCTTGTAACATGAAATAGTAAAAGTTCAATTAACTTGTACATAAATGAATTTTTTTAACATTAAGCAAACATACAATTTCAATGTCTTACCATGTAAGTTGCATCTTTAAGTTTGCTTTTCCCTTGAAGCTTGTCAATAACATTGTCAATTGTGTGTCTGAATGAAATGTCACAAATCTCCATAATGGTGATGATGTGACTTCTACAAATCCCGCAACCACTTTACTAAGAGCTTGATATGTATAAGGGTCGATATCATAGTCAATGTTTGGGATACTGAAACCATGGGGAATATCTGTAATAACTAGGGAATAATCTTTTTCAGGTATGAGTTTAGAAATATCTTCACAATCACCTTGTATTATTTGATATTGAATAGTGTCAAGCCCATTCCAACTGAAATGAGTAAGAGTTAGATCAAGTTCAACATTACTAAGATGTTGCTTTCTCAGTGTTTCAATCTTAATTTTTTCAATAAAGCTTCGGAAACTATCTGGTGCTCCATTTGCATCTTTTTTCATCTTTAATAAAATAAACAAATATATATATATATATATAAGTTATAAAATAAAAATAGTATACATATGAATAAAAATGAATGTATAAATCAACATACCTTTTTAAATGCAAGATAAAAATATTTTAGTGTTGATGTAAAACTTGAATCTGAGTAGTTGCTTACAATATCATCCCAACCATTTTCATTCAACAATTTACCCATTTGTTCTTGTATTTTCATGTAAACGTTGTGACTGAATAGATAAAGTAAAAAAGTTAATATAATGATATGTATAACAAATACTACCAACAACAATATGTTATATTTAAAAGAAAAATATAATATAGAAATAAGTAAAAAATAATTCAACAAACTTAATTTTGAAATTCCTCACACATTTCCTCCAATGATAATTCCCTTGACTTCAGAGGAGATAATATTGTTTTGACAAGTTTTTCATCCTTCGCTCCTTGCAATGCTCTCCAAGGTGTGATAGTCATATCTTATGGACGTTGCTTCATTTCAAGACCTGATTTCTTGTTGCTACATATCAATTGTTTAGACTTTTTGACCTTCTGGTTCTTAATGCCAATGTTCTCCCAGATGCTAAAAATCTCATTAAACAACTCCCATATCTCTCCAGTTATAAATTCCAATTGGAAAATGTTATCAATATCTCTGAATATATCAGAATGTACTTTGCCACCTTTTGAATTGATTTTTTCCTCAATTTGATAGTCTATTTTCATACAACATTCCTTTCGAAATTCTAGACTAACCTTTGTCTTATCCCCACCACATTTTTCTTCAAATACATTCTGAATAAATCTAATCCTTTGTATGAAAGTCATAGACATCCTATACTCATTATCTGTATGACAATACCATGCCAATGAATTTGCTTTTGTATTTGATAAACCACCATAAATGATACATTTTATTGTTTCAAAACGTGGGTTATTGGGAAATTCCTCCATCAATTTCCTTTGAGCTTATACATAATGGTTTTCTCCCAAGCACATAATAATTGTATTGAAAACATTTTGACTTATCAACTATAGAAAAAAAAAAAAAAAAAAAAAAAAAAAAAAAAAAAAAATCATTCCTTAGAAAAAAAATATTTATTTTTTTCATTTGTCCTCAGTCCTTTCACAGAGCCCCTGCTAGGGGGCCATTGTGCCTTAATGTCATGCCACACCAGTCCATGGGCCTACCCGCCCTGGGAAAAATTCAAAACAACCCCTGGCAAGGCAGGGGGCCGATTCCCAGAATCGCCCCTAGCAGGCTAGGGGACGATCCTAGGAATCGCCCCCCTAAGTCGATTCTCAAAATCGTCCCCCTGGCCTACCAAGGGACCGATTCCAAGAATCGCCCCCGGCAGGCCAGGGAGCAGTTTTGGGAATCGACCCCCTGGTTTGCAGGAGGTGATTATGGGAATCGGCCCCCTGGCAGGCCAAGGGGCTAATTCTGATAATTGGCCCAAGGGGCGATTCTAAAACGAAAAAAGACAAGAAACGTGCACATCGACCCCCATGACAAGTTAGATGTTAGAATCATACGAGGAACAAAAAAATCCATTCCTTAGAAAAAAACATGTTTATTTTTTCATTTGACCTCGGTCCCTTGGCAGGCCCCCTGCTAGGGGGTCGTTGTGCCTTAGTGTCGTGTCGCACCCGACCGTGGGCCTGCCCGCCTTGGGCAAATTGCACAACGGCCCCCTAGCCTGCCCAGGGATCGATTCCTAGAATCGGCCCCCCGCAGGCCAGGGGGTCGATTCCGAGAATCGCCCCTGGTAAGCCAGGAGGGTGATTATCGAAATCACCCCCCTGGCCTGCCAAGCGCAATTCTCAGAATCATCCCCATGGCCCACTGGGGGCGATTCCTAAGTCCATTCCCAGAATCGTCCCCCGCAGGCCAGGGGGTGATTCTAAGAATCGACCCAAGGGGGCGATTCTAAGAATTGTCCCCAACAAGCCAGGGGGTGATTCCCATAATCGTTCCCCTGGCCTGCTGAGAGGGATTCTGGGAATCGGCCCTCAGGCTGGCGAGGGTGTCGATTCTGAGAATCGACCCCCTGGTCTGCCAGGGGCCCGATTATGGGAATCGGCCCTTCAACAAGCAAGGGTGTCGATTCTCAGAATCGACACCCTCACCTGCCTGAGGGCCGATTCCCAGAATCACTCTCGACAGGCTAGGGGGACGATTCCGAGAATCACCCCCTAGCCTACTAGGGGGCCGATTCTGATAATCAGCCCAGGGGGGCGATTCTGAAATGAAAAAAAGACCATAAACATGCACATTGATCCCCATGACAAGTTGGATGTTAGGTTCATACAGGGAACCAAAAAAATCCATTCCTTAGAAAAAAATATTTTTTTTTTCATTTGTCCCCGGTCCCTTGGAAGGCCCCCTGCTATGGGACAGTTGTGCCTTAGTGTCGTGTCACACCTGACATTGGGCCTGCCCGCCCTGTGAAAAATGCAAAAATGCAAAACGGCCCCGTGGCAATCGAGGGGGTCGATTCTCAAAATCGCCCCCTTGGCCTGCCCGGTGATCGTTTCCGAGAATTGCCCCTCGCATGCTGGGGGCGATTCTCAAAAGTGCCCCCCTGGCCTACCGAGGGCAATTCTCAGAATCGCCCCCTGGCCTACCGGGGACGATTCTCATAATCACCCCCTAGGCCGATTCCCAGAATCACCCCCTGGCCTGCTGGATACGATTCTCGTAATCGCACCCTTGGGTCGATTCCCATAATTTCCCCACTGGGCCAATTCCTAGAATCGCCCCCGGCAGGCCAGGGGGTGATTCCCAAAATCGCCCCCCTGGACTACTGGAGGCAATTCTAAGAATCGGTTCCCTGACCTGTTGGGGGCGATTCTGGGAATTGCCCTCGGCAGGCCATGGGGTGATTACCATAATCGCCCCCATAACCTGCCAAGGGTGATTCTGAGAATCAACACCTTGACCTGCTGGGGGCGATTCTAAGAATCGGCCATCGGGCAGGCCAAAGCACCGATTCTGAGAATCGGCCAAGGGGTCGTTTTGCATTTTGCCTAGGGCGGGCAGGTCCATGGTCGGGCGCGCCCCCCAAAAGCAGTGCCTGTGGGCCGCATGCCCACGGTCGGGCGTGCCCGCCCACATGCACTGCTTTTGGGCAGGCGCTCCCGGCCGTGGGCCTGCCCGCCCGCGGCACGACGACGTGCTGCGTGCTGCCATGCCACGGACAAGCACGCCCACCCAGCACGTTCTCGTGTCGTAGGCGGGCATGCTCGCTCTCAGCACGACAGCGTGCAGGACGTCGTCGTGCACACGACACACCCATGACAGGACGCGCTCGTCTGTGGGCATGCCCACTCGCGGCACAGCAGCGTGAAGGACGTCATCGTGCCGCGTGTGGGCGCTTCCATGGTCAGGGGCGCTCACCCAAAAGCACTGCCTGTGGGTGGGGGCACCCGAGTGTGGGCCTGCCCACCTTGGGTAAAACGCAAAATGACCCCTTAGCCTGCTCAGGGCCAATTCCCAACATTGGGGTGATTTTGACCGATTCTTAGAATCGGCCCCCTGGGTTGATTCTCATAATCGACCCCCCTGGCCTGTTAGGGGGGAAATTCCGGCAAACTAGGGGGCAAATCGTCCCCGGGCCCTGGCCTATCGGGGAAAAATGCCCCATGCCCTAGCCTGTCGAGGCGGATCACCCCCGGGCCTTAACCTGTCGGGATGATCTCATAATCGACCCCCTAAGTCGATTCCCAGAATCAACCCCCTCCCTGGTAGGCCAAGGGGGTGATTCTCAAAATCGCCCTTGTGGCATGCCTGGGGCGATTCTGGAAATTGGCCCCTGGGCAGGCCAGGGGGTCATTTTGTGTTTTGCTCAGGGTGGGCAAGCCCACGATCGAGCATGCCCGCCCACGACACGTTCTCGTGTTGCACGTTTCCGTGCTACGAGCGGGTAGGCCCACGGCCAGGCTCACCCACCCAGGCCCGCCCACAACATGGCGACGTGTTGCACGTTGTCGTGCCTCAGGCAGGCACACCCACGTCAAGGCGGGCACACCTGGCCGTGGGCCAGCCCTCCATGGGTAAAACAACTCCCTGGCCTGCTGGTAGGCCGATTCCCAGAATCAGCCCTCAGTAGGCCAAGTGGTTGATTCTCAAAATCATCCCTCTAGCCTGCGAAGGGGTCGATTTTCGGAATCGCCCCCTAGCTTACCTGGGGCGATCGCCCCCTAGCTTACCGGGGGCGATTCTCAAAATCGACCCCCTGGCCTGCTAGGGTGTTGATTCCTAGAATCGCCTCCAGCAGGCCAGGGGTGTGATTCTGGATATCGCCTCCTGGCTTGCCGGGGGGCCGATTTTGAGAATCGCCCTCGACAGCCCAGGGGGGAGATTCTAAGAATCGCTCGCCAGGCCTACCAGGGGAAATTTTGGGAATCGACCCCCTGGCAAGCCAGGGGGTCGATTTTGAGAATCAGCCCATGGGGACGATTCCGAGAATCGGCCCAGGGGGTGATTCTGAGAATCACCCCTAGCAAGCTAGGGAGGCGATTCTGGGAATTGGCCCCTGGGCAGGCTAGGGGCTCGTTTTACATTTTTCTCAAGGCAGGCAGTGCCACGCCCAGGTGCGCACGGCCATGGGTGTGCCCACCTGCGGCACGGCACCGTGCTGCATGTTGTCGTGTTGCGGGCAAGCAGGCCCATGGCTCGGCACACCCACCCACAAGTATTACCTGTGAGCGAGTGTGCAATCGCCAAGCCCACCCAAGTGCTCAAGGGCCCTTAGCCCTGGGCCCTTGCACGGGCAGACAAAGCCCGTCCAAGGACCTGAGGGGTCGCGACTTTGGGTAGGGCAGCTCCGCCCACCCAGGGTCGCGGCCCCTCGGGCCTCTAGGTGGGCTCAATCTGATTCCGAGAATCGGATTGAACCCGCTCAAGGGGTCGAAGAGCACAATTTTTCTTTTTATTTTTATAATATCGTTTATTCTATAATAAAAAAATCAATTTTATGTTTTTTAAAAATTTTGTGTTTTTTGTTAATTCAATTTTGTTTGTATATTAAAAAAAAATTGTAATGTTTTTACATAATGTTTTTTCAATGATTTTTTATTTTCAAGTTGTTTATTGTTTTATATATATATATATATATATATATATATATATAGTATTTTTTAGTGTGTTTTTTAAATATTTGTTTTTTCTATTTTTTTCTTTAATTGTCTAATGGTGCATTTTTTGTTTTTTATTTTGTTTATTTCTTTTTTCTTTCATCATGTTTTTTGAAAATATGTTTTTGTTATATATATATATATATATTTATCTTTTATAGGTTAATTTTGTTTTTCTTTTTTAATACTTTTTTTTTTCTTTATGTTTGAATTTTTTGTCTGTTTTTATATATTTGAATTTTTTGGTCTGTTTTTAATTTTATGTTTTTTTTAATATATATTTTTATTTACTTTTTATTATTATTTTTTTAACTTTTATTTTTGTTTTTTCTCATGGTTTTTATTTTTGTTTTTATTTTTAAATTTATGTTTTCATTATTCTTTTGAAATTTTAATGTTTTTCGAAGTCATGATAAAAAAATTTACACCATTATTTCAAAATGTTGAAAATTTATCTTGGAAAAAAAAACAAAGGTTATTTCAACATCAACACATCAACACTTTTCGTTTTCGGGGTGTCTTTTGCACAAAAAGAAATTGATTTTCACTGCCATTTTTAAAACATGTTGAAAATTTACCCTAGAAAAAAAGCATTATTCCAGCATCAACACTTTTCATTTCGAGTTGATTTTTCATGTTTTTTGGGTTTTTTTTTTTTTTTTGCTAGAGTTCTCATTTTGAGTTTATAGTTCCCATTTCTGTGAATGGTTGCAGAACATTGTCCATCATCTTTGTGAATGTTGTTGGCATATTAATCAAGCTAAAAAACATGACCAACCACTTTGAGAAACTTTCATTAGACTTGAACAATGTTTGTCACAAATTAGTTGGCTTGATTGGCACTTAGTGGTAGCATGACTTAAGATCGATCTTATTAGGAAAATTAGTCCCTTTGAGATAATTAAGTAAATCATTAATTTGAGGAAGGGGAACCAATTCTTAATTGTTATTTTCAAGGTTTTGTAGTCAATACATAGTTTCCATATCCCGTCCTTCTTCTTAACTAACACAATAAGGCTCCCATGAGCTAAGCAGGTTAGTCAAATGTGGTCTTCCTAGATTAACTATTGAATTTGGAATTCGATCTCCTTGTTCTCTATAAGAGATCATTTGTATATAGGGTCACTAAGAAGAGGAGCACCTATGTGAAATCAATTGCATGTTGTATTCACAATGCAAAGGCACTCTTGTAGGTGAGGTGAATATGTCTATGTATTTTTCCACTAATTGATCTACATTTGTGTTACATAGAGGGACCCTATGTAGATGCCTTTGTAGTTGTAGTAATATTTGTTTCTCCTTCCCAGCAAACCATAGAGGGTAAACTTCCCAATTTAAGAGATGATCTTCTTGCACATCTTACCAATAATCAGCCTAGGTTGGAGTAATTGGGGCCACCTTTGGTATCCTATAAGGATGATATCACAGGGTGATAGTGATACTATAGAGCCTAGTATAGTAAACAACATGACACTTCCACATATATGGTTATCTTAAAAGAGAATGAAAAACTTCAAGTGGGGCCCTAACATGCAATGCCTCATATTTAAAGGATTGGTTCAATATTACAAGCAACACTATTGACTAGCATTCATGTCTCATCCTTGGCTTAATTAACCAATGGTGTATTATCAAGAATGTGATATCATTAGCAACTCCATCTTCCTAATGACCATTATTAACATCGAGTTTTTTTCTACCACTATTGTCAACGATGGAAAGCAACAACGTCCCCTTCATCTACATCTATGCGTGGAAGAGGTGCTTGCCTTCTTTGAGGTTCTCAAGTTCCTCCGATTCGACCTTTATAATGGTGACAATAACACCAAGTTCTATGTCGATTGTAATGCACCCTTCCACCACCTAGCCTACACCATCTTAGTGGAAGGTGTTACTTTCACTTAACCCAACCTCCATAGTTTTTTCATGGGAGTGGGGTCATAAAAAATTCTCATTCTTCCAACTTCTTCAACTATAAACAAACATTATCATAACATTCATCTCGTCGAGACCTTCCTAACGATATAAATTGTGACTTGACCTGACTTATGAGTCGATCGATATGGCCTTTTTGTGTTAGGCTTATTACGCTTGCCACATCAATAGTAGCCTCTACATGTCTCCATAAAGTGTAACATTGGTCAAAGCCCCGACCTCGACCTAGCCGACTGGTTAACGAACCCGACTAGACCACTAACCCGACCTACTTCTAGGCTCGATTAACCCAACCACAACTAGCAAACCCTTTTCCACTAGTTGACAAGTCCAACTCACATTTGGTTCTAACCTGCCCGGTTTGGTTGACTATCCCAACCCCCGACCCGTTGAGTCCGACAGGTGTCTCTTAACCCGTATTACGAGCGTTCTTGGACTTACAAATTTTTCCCAACGCCTTACCGGGATTTTGCATGGCCCAACTATTTGTAGACTCCTTCTAGCACACACTGGCCATGGAAAGTGGCCCCGACTAGTTGACCCCACCCAACAAGTCCTCTCACTTCGGCTAGACAAAGTAGTCGAATCCCAACCAGTCGACTTACCTTGACTGGATGGTACCCTCGTCTAAGATGACGGAACTTAATGTCGACGACCAGTTGGTTTCTTCTTTTAGGTCAACAACAAGGAAAGTATCTTGTGTTTCTCAGAGACTCCTTCTCTACACATGCAACTTCATGCATGTAACGACGATCAAGCCACTACATCATCGGTCGGTGACCCTCAGATGAATTTGGTGCCCAACAATATGGGTCCTCTCCTCAAGGCCCCACACTAGCAATTGAGCCCTCACTGTGGAAATTTGACACCTTTCCACCATACATGAGTCGCAACCCATTGACCTGACTCAGGCCTCAACTGACCATTGAATATCAAGTACCCTCTGGTCAACTCAAATTGAAGCCACAATAGCTTTCTCCATCATCAAATAGAATACCTGCAACCAGATGATGGAATTCACACGTTGTAACAATGTAATCGACTACATCTTGCAGTCGCACGAGACCATGTGGTCAGCTCTGCACATCATGAAAGTATTAGCTAATCACACACAACCTCTATGCCCTTCATAATCATAAGAGTTAAATATATGCATACAACATTTCATCACAAACAAATAGGAACAATATGTTCCCATAGTAAGAGTGTTAATACATGCACGAATCATCATAAAAACAATATTCATGATCTCAATATAACAAATACACATGTAAGTAATTTATTTTATTATGTTCAAGTGGTTGGCAGCTAACTCTTCTCCCAACCTTAGATTGGCTTGCACTGCAACCAATCACCCCCGAGCCAAATTCCAGAGTTTGAGAAGGATTGCTCAAAGGATTCAACCGATGTTGCTAGCTAAAATAGGGATTCTAAAAGCCCCAAAACATCCACCCACAAACTACTCCTTGCAATGAACAACTACTCAATACAACCAGCAACTACTCTTTCCACAGGCTAAAACAGGGAATCCAAAGACCTCTTAGTCTCCACCCACCATCCAAAAAAAGGAATCTAGAAGTCGACACCTCCACCCTCAACAACACAAGAGAATCCAAAGGTAGACGCCTCCACCCTTGGCAACACAAGGGAACCTAGAGGTCGACACCTCCACCTTCAGCAACACAAGGAAATCTAGAGGTCGATGTGTAACAACCAAAAGTCGTATACATAGCGGAAATATTAAAATACTTCGTAGACAAAGACATACATTGTAGGACAGTGATTCTAAATTGTATATTGTATAAAGAATTGATGTAGGATGATACAAATAAGAATGACGATCATGTATATATATTCAGGTAAGCACCCTTTCACTAGCGGTTATGTCCTTTAGGGACATACATTATTATTAATTGCTAACTAATTAATCATTGATCTTATTTGTATTCTTTTACATTATTTATGTTTATTTTTATATAAATTAGTTTGTTACATTGCCTTCCTCTTCAAAAAGATTTGTCCTCAAAGCTTACTGATGAAGGATCGGTTCTCTTCTATTGATCGGCATATCTTCTTATTTCTAAGTTTTCATCTTTGTAGATACAAGACGATATGATGTTTTGAGCGATAGATAGAATTGTCATACTGAAAGCGGATCAAACCATCCTAGATTAATCTTCTGGGAAATCTTCTTACCCTTGGAGTTGTGTGGTGAATAGTTATCGTATGACTGGATTGAGCTCACTTCAGTATTCTTTGGAACATAAGTTTGTTTTTTATGTTCTGCGTGATATAGATTTGTAAATTTATTAAAGTGTCTACTTTTGTGATTTGGATGTAGATAAGGAATTTTTCTTGTTTGAACTTCCTTAAACGTTTTTATGGTAGTTTCCTGATTTCCATCAGGTATTGTTGTTGTTTACTTAACTACTGAATCTTTATTTGGGGTGTCCTCTGTTTGAACGACAATCTATGAGTATGTTTTTACATCAATAGGGTTTGGATTTGCCTGAATTGCGAGATTAGTGGTCTTGATGTTTGTTTCTTCAGTTTGGACTGCTACATCTGGAGATTTTGATGCTTCCTTTGCAACAAGTTCTTTAAACTTGTTCGTTAATGATTTCTTTTCATCCTCAAGTTTTTTAATCTGTTTGAGTAGATTTTGATTATGATTTTTGAGACGTAAGCATTCCTCATTCTCTGAGTCAACTTTATTCTGGTCTTCGCGCTTCTCGTCTTTTGAACACTTGATTTGTTCTACTAATGTTTGGTTAAGGCTCTTTAAACGTAAATTTTCTTCTTCTTGTTCTAATAAACGCTCCTTAAGTTCCTTTTTTGATGCTTTAGCTTTCTTGACTTGTTCAAGTAGTTTTTCTTGGTGATCTCTGAGGCGCGAAATTTCTTTGTCTTTGCTGCAGATGACTTCTTCAAGCTCTTTTTACTTCTTTGATATAATTTTTCCGTTATCTTGAAACATCAAGTCTGAGATATCCTTAAGGTCTTCTAATGAAGATTTTATCGATTTTGATTTAATTGTTATGTCTCGAAACGTTACCATCTTCCCTTTATAAGGAAACGTCAAAACTTGTTTCTCTATGTTTAACATGAATGTACCCAAATCTTTAAACCAAGGTTGACCGAGTATGATGTCAGTCTTTTTATTCGTCCTTACAACATGAAATTGTGATATGTACTCATAATGACCTATTGTCACTTGTAGATCACTAATTTTATACTCTTTTTGGTCAAAAACATTTTTCTTTACACCTATGCTTAGCTTTGGAATTAATAGTTGATTTGTCAAGTTGATGTTGATATAATTTTTATCATTGCTTGGGTTGATGGTGACATTAACTTCTCTTCCTTTGATACTTCCTTTTAATGTAATTACTCCATGATCTGTAACTGAAAGACCATTATAGGAAAACCTTTCTTCCTTCGTCATTTAAGAATTGAGATCCATCATTTTTTTTTCAATATTGATCCCATTTGTTTTGTTGAGATGACTTGAGGTATTATGTAATCGCCCTCTTTTTTCTTTGATTGTCTTTCTTAATATAACTTCTTTTTTTTTATTAAATAATTTAATTAACTAAATTAATATATATATATATATATATATATATATATATTATTTTTTGCTTTTTTATATAAATTTTCGATGATTTTTTTTAAAATATATTAACTATATAATATATTTAAATTATAATTTATGGTTATAAATTATATAATTAATAGTTATAAATACTATAGTTATAATTTATAATTATTAATCAAACCACGTTACCGAGTTTATTAAACAACAAACCAACACCACCGTAGGGTCATGTCACAGTTCGAAAATGATGTGAGGGTTTTGGAGGCCCACATACAATGACGACGACGGAATGGTTAACTGCTAAAACAATTGATTGTCAGTAGTTAGGGATGTGGTCGTTTACGATATGTGGCAGCGGAATATGTGACGATAGCCAGGACAAGCAACATATAGGGTTGCAATAGGGAAGTCGGATCAGTGAGGGACGGGAGCATGGGAGCATTGTGATGGTTGACTCAGTAGTTTGTAAAATGTTTGTCGACCTATTTTGTTTTTCTTTTTGTTTTGCTACGATAGGTCGTGCAATATTGTTGTTTCAACAATGGTTGTCGGCCAGTTAAGGAGGCAACGTACGACTGTTGCAGGTAAGTCGTGCTTTCCTTTCCCTTTTTTATATATATATAATTTTTTTTTAATATATATGTATATATTATTTTTATTTTTTATTTCTTTTTCTTTTTTCTAATATAACTATTTCACTCTTTTTTATTCTTTTTATCAATGGCCAAAGGCCTGATGGCAACTCTGGTGGAATGGAGAATCTCCAAGACAGATGAAAGCCTAAATCACGACAACAACAAGGTTGACGATAAGTAGATGGTCAAAGGTCGGATGAGACATGGCTCTGATACTAATGTAACGACCAAAAGTCATTTACGCAGCGAAAATATTAAAATACTTCGTAAACAAAGACATCCATTGTAGGATAGTAATTGTAAATTGTATATTGTATAAAGAATTGATGTAGGATGATACAAATGAGAATGAGGGTCTTGTATATAGCGCCAAATAAATATCCTTTCACTAACGGTTATGTCCTTTAGGGACATACATTTTCATTAATTGCTAACTAATTAATCATTGGTTTTATTTGTTGTCTTTTACATTATTTGTGTTTATTTTTATATAAATTTAGTTTGTTACATTGATGCCTCGACCCTTAGTAACACAAGGGAATCCAGAGGTTGACACCTCTACCCTTAGCAACAAAAGGGAATCTAGAGGTCAACACCTCCACCCTCAGCAACACAAGGGAATCCATAGGTCGGTACCTCCACCCTCAGCAACACAAGAATACATAATGGTTCCACCTAGGCTTGGAAATCCAAAATTCACTACAAGAACCATGAAACAAGCAAGGAAGCTTCAAAACTCTCCTTACTAGGAATCCAAGAGACAATCCTCCACCCCAGTTGTCAAAATAATCTAGATATCATCCATCTCCACCCTCCAATTATCCAAGGAATCCAGAGATTGTTTCCCTCACCTGAGAGATGTTCTTTTTGCCTTCCAATGCTCAACCAAATTGCTTCTTACTTCTATGCTCCTATAGCAACACTAAGCTTTCATTTCTTCTCATGGTTCTCTTTTTTCCACACACCTCCACGACTGAGTATTTTTGCTTCCCTCTGCCCTCTGCCCTCTGCTCAGATGTTTTTTAGATACTCTTTGTAATTGTTTTCAATTCCTTCTCCCCCTTAGTGCCCAACTGTGAACAATGTAAACTTTGAAACGGGAACTGATACTGTTACCCGTTTCGTAGAGATAGCAAAAAAGTGACCTGATTTTGAAAAGGGGTGATGCAGAACGCACATGTTTTTTTTAGAGCATAGTTTTTGGCACTTTAATTTTTTTTATGTACATTACGTTTTTGAATAGTAGTGATTTTCATGCTGATTTTAAAAAGTGAGTATTCTGCATCACCCCCTTTTTTTAAAAGACCTGTTTTTTGGCTTTAAATTTTCTAATGTATAAAATGTAAATAATTATTTTGTAAATTTGATCATTTTTGAAGTGGTCGTTTTCTTCACATTTTCTTGTTTTTTATTTTAAGTTTAACTTTTTTTTAGTGAGGTTTTTATTGTTTTGCATTTTTAAATTAGGAGGCCGATATTTAGAATTTTCGATATTCTACATATTTATACATCCTTAATTAATTTTTCACTCCACATGAAATAATTGTTTCTAAAAAACAATATTTTTTTAACAATGGACATAAAAATAACCATTTTTAACATAAATATAACTAAAAAACTACACGTTTTGATAATTTTTTGCTAGAATTGACATGTCAAAATCGCAATTTTTATATGATAATTTTAACTAAAAATGGTTAAATAATAGCTTTTTTTATGAATTTCATGTCAAAAAAATAATAATAATCACTTTTTTTTTCAAAAAATAATGATTAACTTAAAAATCAATGCGAAAATCACATATTACAGATATTGAACGTATAACAACCCTAATTGAGTGTTTATTCTTCTCATAAAATGTCAAAGTCAAAACATTGCAAAGCTTGATTTACAAGCATAACTTAAATTTAATCAACAATGTCACGTAATCCAAACTCTTCGTCCTCTAGAGTTTTATCATTGCCTTCTTCCATAATATTTTCTGTTTCCTTTTGCTCATTTTCCTCTTCTAATGGGTCTTTGATGTCTGCGAATCTCGCACACAACCCCCGGCGCCCCAACCCTCTCAACCCCCCCCTCCACCGCCCGGGCGCCCTCACCCGCCCCCCCAACCGACACTCCACCCTACCCCGTCGCCCTCACCCACCCTCACCCGCCCCCCACCCCGGCTCGGGCACCCTGCCAACCCCACCCGCCCGGGAGCCCACACAAACCCCCGCGCCCCAACCCTCTCAACCACCCCCGGCTCGGGAGCCCTCACCCGCCCCACCAACCGCCCCCCCCACCCAGCCCCGGCGCCCTCACACGCCCCCCGGCCCGGGCGCCCTCACCCACCCTCACCCGCTCCCCCACCCGGCCCGGGCGCCCTCACCCGCGCGCCCTCACCCGCCCCCTGCCCGGCGCCCTCACCCGCCCGCCCTCACCTGGCGCCCTGCCAGGCGGGGGCGCGGGCTAACCGGGTGGCGCGGCCGAGGCAGGCGCCACCCGGGCGGCCCGCGCCCCCGCCCGACAGGCGGCAGGGCGATTACCAGAATCGCCCTGCCGCTTGCCGGGCCGGGGCGGGGGCCGCCCGGGGGGGGGAGGGTGGGTCAGGGCGCCCCGGCAGGGGGGCGGGCGGGTCAGGGCGCCGAGCGGGTGAGGTGGGTGAGGCCGCCGGGCGAGCGGGCAGCCGGGTGAGGGCGCCGGGGCGGGCGGGCGGGGGCGCCCGGGCGGGTGAGGCGGGTGAGGGCGTCGGGCAGGCGGGCGAGGGCGCCTGGGCGGGTGAGGGCGCGGGGCAGGCGGGAGAGGGCGCCGAGCGGGCGGGCGAGCGAGGGCGGGCAGGCAGGTGAGGCGGGTGAGGGTGCCGGGCGGGCGGGTGAGGGCCGCCCAGGCGATTGCCGGAATCGCCCTGCCGCCTGTCGGGGGGGGGGTTGCGACCGAGGCAGGGTGGGTGAGGGTGGCCGGGGGGGCCGGCGGGTCAGGGCGCCCGTGCGGGGGGCGGGCGGGTCAGGGCACCTGGCGGGCAAGCGGGTGAGGGCGCCGGGCGGGCGGGTGAGGGCGCCAGGGCGGGCGGGCGGGTGAGGCTGGTGAGGGCGCCGGGCGGGCGGGTGTGGTGAGTAACGGCGGCGGGCGGGCAGGCGAGGGCGGGCGGGCGAGGGTGGGTGAGGGCGGGCGGGCGAGGGTGGGTGAGGGCGGGCGGGCGAGGGCGCCGGGCAGGCGAGGGCGGGCGGGCGAGGCGGGCGGGCGAGGGAGGGTGAGGCGAGTGAGGGTGCCGGGCGGGCGGGCGGGCGAGGGCACACGGGCGGGTGAGGCGGGTGAGCGTGCCGGGCGGGCGGGCGAGGGCCGGGCGGGCGAGGGCGCCCGGGCGGGTGAGGGCGCCCGGGCGGGTGAGGCGGGTGAGGGCGCCGGGCGGGCGAGGGTGCCGTGCGGGCGGGCGGGTGAGGGCGCCGGGCGGGCGAGGGCGCCGGGCGGGCGGGCAGGTGAGGGCGCCCGGGCAATTCCCGGAATCGACCGGGCGCCCTCACCCGCCCTCGGGAATCGCCCGGGCACCCTCACCCGCCCGCCCGCCCGTGCCCTCGTTCGCCCGGCGCCCTCACCTGCCTCACCCGCCCGACGGGCGGGCGGGTGAGGGCGCCGGGCGGGCGGGCGGGTGGGTGAGGGCGCCCGGGCGATTCCGGGTGTCACGGCGGGTGAGGCGGGTGAGGGCGCCGGGCGGACGAGGGCACGGGCGGGCGGGCGGGTGAGGGCGCACGGGTGATTCCGGGTGTCACGCCCCCAATCTTTTTTTTTTTCTTTTGGCGGGGTGTGGCACCACCGAGCGCCCACTTTTAACTAAGTAAACACTTATGGACTACGCCTTCCAATATAACTATTCATAAACCGATATAATCTTTAACGAAGATATCATGTATTAACCTTTAATCTTTGTTACCAACATAAGCATTCAGATCCACTTCATGCATAATGTAAACCAAAACAGCATTAACAACATTCATATGATGGGAGGAGCAACTCCCAAAGCGAGTTCGCCCAACCAATATATTATAACTTTCTTTTCAATAATACAATGTACACAAGTATGCCGGCTAATACACGGCCATACTTACAATCGTTACAACAAGGCACGAGAGGCCTTAATCATACACCGATTTTGCACCTTTTGAGCGTGAACGGAACCCACCCGGGTCACCGCACCGTTCACCCAAATACTGTCCCAAACCGTGTATCCAACCGAGACCATAAATCAACACCTTACAGCCATATCGTTTATACCATATACCGTGAAGCACTTGCCAAGCCTGCGCAAGCTGCTCACTTCTTCAAGGTGTAATCCGACTGCATGAACCGTGCCAATATACAATCTCCACACCGAGACAATCCTGCTATGTATATCCAGCTATACTGCTGCTCGAGCGTGCCCAAACACTCGCATGATCTGCGCAACTGAATACCAAATCGACTGTCCCAACCGTGGCAATCTCCAACCGTGAACAGTCGGCTGTTTATACCCTCTTCGCTGCTGCAGCGTGCTCAACGCTCACTATAGACTGAGCAAACATATAACCCAACCTGTTGTCCAACCGTGGCTTCAACTGTAGACAACTTGCTATCGGTAACCTCTGCACTATTATCCGAGCGTACCCAAAACACTCATACCATCTGCGCATTAGTGTAGTCGGCCTGCTGTCCAAATACCGAAACATGTTCTTCCAAACTCCAAGTAGAATCTTCCACGCATTCACCTTTGTCATGCGCCTGAGAAATGCGCATAAGAACTGCGCTATTCTCACTTGTTATGCGAAGACATTTCAGCGATTGATTGATGTCCTCAAATGAACCTCATGACATGTTTATATACGCATTCATTATCTCTCCAAGGACGTGTCCATCCACGGGCCGACGTCCCAAATAATAATGCGTTTTCCGTATATCACGTCGACTGTTCCATTTGTTTTACTCGTTATACGTTCCTTCATATTTTAATGGCCACTCCATTTCTCATATAAGGCCACGTATACCATTTCTCATATAAGGCACGGGCGGGTGAGGCCGCCCGGGCGAGGGAATCGCCCGGGCGATTCCCGAAATCGCCCGAGGCCCTCACCCGCCCGCCCGCACGGCGCCCTCACGGCGCCCTCACCCGCCCGGCGGGCGGGCGGGTGAGGGCGCCGGGCGGGCGAGGGCGCCGGGCGGGCGGGCGGGTGAGGGCACCCGGGCGATTCCCGGAATCGCCCGGGCGCCCTCACCCGCCTTCCCGCCCGTGCCCTCGTCCGCCCGGCGCCCTCACCCGCCTCACCCGTCGGGCGGGCGAGGGCACGGGCGGGTGAGGCGGGTGAGGGCGCACGGGCGGGTGAGGCGGGTGAGGGCGACGGGCGGGCGAGGGCACGGGCGGGCGGGCGGGTGAGGGCACCCTCACCCACCCGCCCGCCCGCCCGCCCTCGCCCGCCCGGCGCCCTCACCCACCCGCGCCGGGCGGACGAGGGCACGGGCGGGCGGGCGATTCCCGGAATCGCCCGGGCGCCCTCACCCGCCCGCCCGCCCGTGCCCTCGTCCGCCCGGCGCCCTCACCCGCCTCACCCGCCGGGCGAGAATCGCCCGGGCGCCCTCACCCGCCCGCCCGCCCGGCGGCCTCACCCGCCGGGCGGGCGAGGGCACGGGCAGGCGGGAAGGTGAGGGCGCCCGGGCGATTCCGGCGGGCGGGCGGGTGACGGCGCCCGGGCGATTCCCGGAATCGCCCGGGCGCCCTCACCCGCCCGCCTGCCCATGCCCTCGTCCGCCCGGCGCCCTCACCCGCCTCACCCGCCCGGCGCCCTCGCCCGCCTCACCCGCCGGGCGGGCGAGGGCACGGGCGGGTGAGGCGGGTGAGGGCGCCGGGCGGGCGAGGGCGGGCGGGCGGGCGGGTGAGGGCGCCCGGGCGATTCCGGGAATCGCCCGCCCGCCCTCACCCGCCCGCCCGCCCGGCGCCCTCACCCGCCTGCCCGCGGGGCGGGTGAGGCGGGTGAGGGCGCCGGGCGGACGAGGGCACGGGCGGGCGGGCGGGTGAGGGCGCCCGGGCGATTCCGGGAATCGCCCGGGGGCCCTCACTCGCCCGCCCGCCCATCGCCCTCACCCGCCCGCCCGCCCGTGAGGGCGCCGGGCGGGCGGGCGGGTGAGGGCGCCCGGGCGATTCCGGGAATCACCCGGGCGGCAGGGCGATTCCGGGAATCGCCTGGGCGGCAGGGCGATTCCGGGAATCGCCTGGGCGCCCTCACCCGCCCGCCCGCCCGGCGCCCTCACCCGCCCGCCCGCCCGGCGCCCTCACCCGAGGGCGCCGGGCGGGCGGGGGCGTCGGGCGGGCGGGCGGGTGAGGGCGGGTGAGGTGGGTGAGGGTGTCGGGCGGGCGGGCGAGGGCGCCCAGGCGGGTGAGGCGGGTGAGGGCGCCGGGCGGGTGAGGTGGGTGAGGGTGCCGGGCGGGCGAGCGAGGGCGCCCGAGCGGGTGAGGCGGGTGAGGGCGCCGGACGGGCGAGGGCGCCGTGCGGGCGGGCGGGTGAGGGCGCCGGGCGGGCGAAGGCGCCAGGCAGGCGGGCGGGTGAGGGCGCACGGGCGATTCCCGGAATCGCCCTCACCCGCCCGCCCGCCCTCACCCGCCCGCCCGCCCCTGCCCTCGCCCGCCCGGCGCCCTCACCCGCCTCACCAACCCGGCGGGCGGGCGGGTGAGGGCGGCCGGCGGGCGAGGGTGCCGGGCGGGCGGGCGGGTGAGTGCGCCCGGGCGATTCCCGGAATCGCCCTCACCTGCCCGCCCGCCCGGCGCCCTCACCCGCCTCACCCGCCCGGGCGCCCTCGCCCGCCCGACGCCCTCGCCCGCCCGCCCGGCTCCCTCACCCGCCTGGGCGCCCTCTCCCGCTCGCCCGCCCGGCGCCCTCACCCGCCCTGGCGCGTTCGCCCGCCCACCCGCCCGACGCGCTCGCCCGCCCGCCCAGGCGCCCTCACCCGCTCGCCCGGGCGATTCCCGGAATCGCCCTGTCGCCTGCCGGGAGGGGCCGCGGGCCGCCCTGGTGGCGCGACCGAGGTAGGCGCCACCCGGGCAGCCCGCGCCCGCGCCCGACAGTCAGCAGGGCGATTCCCGGAATCGCCCTGCCGCCTGCCTGGCGGGGGCGCAGGTCGCCCGGGTCGCGCCGCTGCGCGGCGGAGCTAGGCGTCACCCGGGCAGCCTGCGCCCCCGCCCGGCAGGCGGCAGGGCGATTCCCGGAATCGCCCTGCCGCCTGCTAGGCGGGGGCGCGGCCGAGGCAAGGTGGGTCAGGGCGCCCAGGCTGGTAGGCGGGTGCCAGGCGGGTGAGGGCAAGCGGGGGGGGGCGGGCGGGTGAGGGCGCCAAGCGGGTGGGGGCGCCTGGGCCCGGCGGGTCAGGGCACTCGGGCCGGTGAGGGCGCCCGGGTGGGGGGGCGGGTGAGGGCGCCGGGCGAGGGGGCGGGTGAGGGTACCCGTGCCTGGCGGGCAGGCGGGTGAGGGTGCCCGGGCCAGGCGGGCATGCAGGTGAAGGTGGGTGAGGGCGCCCGGGCCGGGGGGTGGGTGAGGGCGCCGGGGCCGGGTGGGGGGGCGGTTGTGGGCGCCCAGGCTGGTGGGAGGGGGGGTTGAGAGGGTTGGGGCGCGGGCGGTTGTGTGGGCGCCCGGGCGGGGGGGGGGGGTTGGCAGGGTGCCCGGGCCGGGTGGGTCGGCGAGTGAGGGTGGGTGAGGGCACCAGGGCCGGGGGGCGGGTGAGGGCGCTGGGGCCGGGTGGGGGGTCGGTTCTGGGGGCGGGTGAGGGTGCCCGGGCTAGGGGAGGGGGGCGTTGAGAGGGTTTGGGCACGGGGGGTTGTGTGGGCGCCCGGGCCAGGGGAGGGGGGCGTTGAGAGGGTTTGGGCACGGGGGGTTGTGTGGGCGCCCGGGCGGGGAGGGTTGCAAGGCGCCCCGGCCGGCGGGGGGGTTGGGAGGGTTGGGCGGGCGGGGGTTGAGAGGGCGCCCGGGCCGGGCAGGGGGAAGGGTGAGGGCGCTCGGGCAGGCGTTGGGTTGGGTTGGTAGGGATTAAAGGGGCCAGGGGTGTGGGTTGTGGGTGAAGATAGTAAGGGTGTCGAGAGGGGGGTTAGAGGTAGGGGACGAGTCGCGCTGTGGCGCCCACCCTAGCATGTTATGGTTGAAAACATGTTAAATTTATACATAGGAAAGAAAAATGATATTCTACCAAAAACATTAATGTGTTTTTTTTCCTCATAAACAACTTTGTTTGACACATAAAAATTTGGTTTTATTAGCATTTTTTAAAAATGTTGAAAATTGACCCTAAAAAAAAAAAATCATTATTCCAGTATCATCACTTTCATTTTGAAGCTATATTTTGCACGAAAATTTCATAGTAAAGTTCGTAGTTACTGCCATTTTTAAAACATGTTCAAAATTAACGCCTAAAAAATAAAAACATCGTTCTAGTATACACACTTTTCGTTTTTAGCACTGTTTTTGATGTTTTTTTGGGGTTTTTTGGCCAGAGTTCCCGTTTTGAGTTTATAGTTCCCGTTTCAAAGTTTACATTGTTTGTGGTCGTTGCTTTTGCTTGGTCGTGGGGACTACTTGTGTTAGCTTCCTAGCCACATTCTTATTGGTTGACTTGGCTTGTCAGAACTGCCAGTGCACCCCATCCTCTTCTTTAATTTTTGTTTGGTTATGTCTTGCAAACTCATCCAAGGAAGTATGGTCTCTTTGTCCTCCTTCCCACCCCATTAATTGCTATAACTAGTCTCGTTTAATGGCACATCTACCAGTCTTCCCTAGCTGTAAGAAAACAATCAAGATTTCCTTAAATACCAAGTGTTCTCCTTTCTCATGATTTGGAATTTGTGTCCCACTACTAATGCACGTTTTTCATTAAGATTACATAATTACAAGGTTTACAATGAGGAGGCATTACCCAAGGCAGTCACATTGATTATCTTTTTCCCCTCTCTAAAGAATATTGTGTTGTCAAGTTTGAATTAGAGCCTAGGGATTTCAGCTTGGTCAATAATGGATTTTTGGTATAGTATTTGTCATTGTTGTGACAAGGACGATGGTCGTGCCCCTTCCTTGTGTCCTTCTCCAACTTTTTGTTCTTCTTCTTTGCATGGAAATTTTCCTGGTCATCTCTAGGTTGTTTTATTTTTTTCAAATCTTACACTTTTGTGATCAATATCATTATTTGAAAGGATTTCCAAAATTACCTTAACCATTTTTGAAATATTGACATTTCAAATCAACCACAATGGTTTGACTAAAACATTGAGATTTCTAAAATGGTTACAATAATTTCAGAAAACTTTTTAAATCTTGGTTATCTTAAATTAACCCTTTATTATGGGAGTTTGGGCTTCTTATACTCTTCTCATGGTCCAATTAATTTTGTCTCCAAACTCTTTCTTACCCTAATGCCAAGCTTGCTCAATCTAGATGGCACAATAGGGAGTGGATCCTATAAACTCCATTTTGGTTTGGATGTATCTATGTAGGGCATAAAGTTAATTTAAAACCAAGTGTCACTTGAATCCCTAATACCTAGTTTTGTATGCAAGACATGAAAGGAATTTGTTACTTAAACACAGTCTAGTCTTTACCTCAACACTAGATTTCCCATATCATGTATTACTCTTCATAATTTTCAATAAGGATATACTTTGAATTGAGGGCATTGGAAAAATTCCCTAAAGTGGGATATGTCGAATATATTATAGAATCTCTAGAGTGTTACATATACTAAGAGTTGCATCGATATTTAACACAGGAAAAGGACTTCACAAGAGTAAAGGTAATAATCTTCTCATTGTTGGAAAAGTTGTGAATAAAGAAATTGTTGATAAACTGAGATGTTGGTAGATTATGATTGATTTCTCTTAACTTGATAATTACTTGTGAATGTTTGTTAGCTTCTTATTAAATTAAAATTATTTTCATCAAGCAATAACCAAAATGTACAAATCATGAAGATCACAAAGAAACAAAGGACACAGGAAATTAGGCTCCAAGCCAGGACAAAACCTCACAAGGGGGAAAACCCAAGAAATCCTCTTCTTATAGAATTAGATCAAAGTGAGGTATCCAAGACCCGACAACAAGACCAAGACTGCCACAAACACCCCAAGTCATCCCTCCTCAAAGTCTTTTTTCAACAAGTCAAAGTCAACACTGGTCAAACCTCTGAAATTCTGGTCAAACTCTAAAAAATTTCGGTCTTGCAATGATGGTCGAATTTCAGCCCTATAATAGCTCTGAAAAACCACAAAAAAACTTGCATGTGTGGACATATTAGGGTAGAGAAACTTGGATTTCTCTCCCATTTGACTTCACTATATCTCTCCTTTGACTTTCATTAATTTTCTCTTCTTTCTTGCACAAAAATTGATGTGATGGACAAGTGAGTGAATGAGGTCGAAGTGTCTTGTATTTATACATGTCCAGGAGGTCGAATAGTTGCCTCTTTAGGCCGACTTGTCTAGGGAGGGCCGACTTGGTCTATGGATGACATTTTGACTCTTTTGACTCAAGATAAAAATATTTTTTCCTTACAAGAAGTCCAAATGGGACTTTGACTCAATTATATTTCTTTGATTCATAATAAATTTTATTTTTGACTCAATTGGCCCTATAAGCATGAAGAACATGCTTTGTCTAAAAATAAAATAATAACAATGAATATAATAAATCCATCAATAGTACATTTGAATTATGTTATGAAGACTGACACTAGTTACATTTTCAACAGAAATAACCCTTCAGTGGGTTTAATCGTCTCTCCAAATCTTTTGCACCTATATTGCCTTCAAACAAAGGGATATTGAAATTAACTTGTACCTTGAAGGGTGTCAGTCCTTTGAAATCATTATTTGTTGAAGGTGACTCCTTTGTTGTTGGGAAATGTCAAAGGGTTTGTGTGAAATTACCATCATCTCATTCCTTTGTCACTCGTGAACTTTATAGGGCAACAACTTGATATGATATTTTTCTCTATCATCTTTCTCTACTTGGTCCACCTCTATAAACTCCTTGGGATGGCAAGAAAAGTATTCACTAGGCTCTGATAGTTCTAGGCCTAACTCCCTATACACTAACCTCATTAAGTACATGCATGGAAAAATAATAGAAATCAAATTGCCCTAACACCACTTATATAGATCGGGTTGAGATTTAAATGAACAAGCATGATATTTGCACCGAGAGGCGCATTCTACAGCCCAGTATGAGGGCAATGTGTAAGTATGTCTGTGTTCAACGTAGAGTTGACATGTGTCCAATAAATAAAAATAATAAAAAATAATTTTCTCCAAACAAAATAATGTTGGCCCTAACAAAAATCTAAATAACCATATAAATATTGTCGGCCTAAATAAAAATCTAAACAATCATATAGAAAACAACTAAAAGTTGATTTACACAACAATTACAATTGCTCACTGAGTTCGTTTTACTCAGATTTGATCTTCTTCTCATTCATTGGGTTCGTGCACGCTCCACAATCATATAAATAAAAAAATTGAAAGTCGATTTGCATAATTTATAAGTTAAATAATTAAAGTAATGGCTCACTCATAATTTCAATTTCAAATATAGTACAAATTTTAGTAAATATGGTGTCAATCTTTGACATAAACTTGAAAATTTTACAGTTGTATACATGACTTACTTAAGAGTCCAAGAAATAAATTAATCTTTTGCAAATATAAAATAATAAAATTCACAGGATGAAATTCTACAAAAATAAATAAATCTTGATTAGAAAATTAATTTGATCAGATATACAAATTAAAATTAAAATGTCCCTAAACTACATCATTTCAATTTATAGTTTAATTTTAATAGAAATTTTAACATGATTTCTCATTTATATTTTTTTCTTAACCTTGACCCAAAATTTAATTAATGTAAAACACTGAAACATATTGCATACAACAACATATTCAAAATATTTATTAGAGGAAAAGATATGTTTATAAACATTCAAAACAATTACATATATCCAAAATTACTAACAGACAATTACACACAACATATTTAAAAATATTTATTAGAGGAAAATATATATATTTATAAACATTTAAAATATTTTCTTTAAAAAAAAAATCATCAAAATGTTATTCATGATCTATTTTTAAGATATATAGAAAATGGAGATGTGATAATTGTTTGGAAAAGCAAATAATTTAGAGAATTTGTAAACCTTGCCTCATTAAAAAAAACCAAAAATACATTATTTCTTGACTTTGCAAAAAGGACTATAAATAAATAAATAAATCATCAAAATATTCGTGAAGGAAATAAATTATTTCAAACATTAGCAAAGAAAAAAATTATTTCAAGAGTAATCTTGAGGCAGTTAATTATTTAAAATATTATTCAAAGATATATTTAGTAGTACCTGAAAGGACATTATTAAAAATGAATTAGTTGTCAAAAGTATACTTGGAATTAAATTAAATAGATGTGCAAAATTAATCCTCCCGCAAAGTGAAAATTAATTATTGAGAAGATGGTCTCCCTTCTTCATCAACAACTAATTAATAATACACAATTACATATCTTCAAAATATTAAGAGGAAAAGTTATTCTTGTAAACATTCAAAACAAACAGTGTCTCAAAAAATTCAAAAATACCAAGATTTTTAAGATATATAGAAAATGAAGATGTAATAATTGTTTAAAGAAACACATTAAAATTTTCAAAAATACATTATTTCTTGACTTTGCAAAACAAAAATTTATTTCAAACATTTGCAAAGAAAAAAATTATTCAAGGGTAATCTTGAGGCCATAAATTATTAAAAATACTCTTCAAGATATATTTAGTAATACCTAGAAGGACACTATTAAGAATTAATTAGCTATCAAAAGTTGTGATACCTAGAATTAAAATAAATAGATGTGCGGAATCAATCCTCTTGCAAACCACAAATTAATTATTGACAAGATCATCTCCATTCTTTATCATCAACCAATTACTAATAGACAATTACATATACATATAGAAATACAACACAGCAAGTGTAACATCCACAAACATTATCATCCAATCCATACACACAAATACACAAACTACCAAAAGCATCCAAAAACAAATGTACAAAACATTCAAGGCATCCAACACAAACTAAATTAAAAAAGAGAATGATATGGTCAGGTTAGTCAAAGAAAGCATAATGTAAGGCCACCACATAGCTTTTTAACAAAGAAAAAGTAAAACATGATGTAAATCCATAGCAAAGCTTTTTAACAACAACCAAATGAAGAAAAAGCAAAAAATGATTTAAATTCATGTTAGAATAGAAAGTTATTTAACAATGGCTTAATGCTAAAAAAAAAAAAAAAAAAAACCTACAAGCTTTGTGTATAATGACCATATTTGAATTTATGAACTCAATGGTCTCAATCCAAGTACAACGAAGATTGCATTAGATCCTCAAACAAATAGATAATAATAAACATGTATATTTCAAAGTATGAAATTTATCTCAAACATATATATAATAATCTAAAAACGTGATATTGCTTCCCTCAACTGGAACCAACTTTGGATCTATCATGCACTGAAAAGGATCAAATCCCTCAAGATGCAAACATATCCTCAAGTTCTACACTCCAAAAAAAATGTTTGCACCTTGAGAGATTTGATCCCTCTCAGCACATAATAGATCTAAATTTAGATAGATACATTGTAGTATGTGTAGAGATAACACATACTACAATATTGAAAATGGAGTATTGACATAAAAACCATATATTTTTAATGAATTAAATGGTGAAAACCAATGCAATGCAAATAAAAATACATTTGGACTAAAATACTACTCACTTATTTTTAAAAATAAATGTGATGACTACATTCATTTGTCAAAAGTCCATACAAGATGTTGAAAAAAAAAATCATGATACCAAAAAACACTTAAAAGACAAAATTTCAAAGTCCAAAACCATAATCTATTAGTTGTGATCATGAAAGGAATGTAAGGCCTAATGAGCCCAATTAGTACAGCAACTTTGGAGGGTCGTGACTTTCTTATATAAACTCTATTTGAAGCATATTTTAGATCATTACAAAGTTTATCTTTTACTTTATGATTTAATAAGCTTATACATTTAAAATGATAAATCATCAAAAATACATTAATTTTTTTACAGAAAATATAAATTGTAAACAAAAATAATAATATAAAATGTAAAAAAAAAAATCCTAAACCAATAAGATTCAAAAATATTTATAAAAGTTTAATAATATTAAACAAACCCAAAATTCTTGAAAACCATTTTAATCCAAACATATTATTTCAATATTTTTTATTATATTTTTTTCAAAATAAACCATTTGTTTAACATAATCGCCGTCCCCTCTATTTAACATCTCCACCCTCCATTTAACACCATTGGCATTCCTTTGCACCATAATATACAAATACTAATTTATATTATCATCAATATCATATCAATATACCCATTTATTTACATGATCAAAGTGGTTAGAGTCAACTATAAAGTATAGTTGAAATGATGGAGACATTTGATGAATGATATTTAGTGGGGCTTTCTAAAATTCTATACCATATAGTGGGGCCTTCTAAACTTATGTACCATATAGGAAGCATTGGTTCATTTCCTTGCTGTCAACCGGATTGGTATTGAGGACATAATGTAATAGTAACGTCTTTGTTACCTTTCTCCCCATCTCTTTACCTTTGACCTTGTGGGAATTTTTGAAGTGACAGCCCATTTATGAGACCATAGTTCACTATCTGTGGTTAAATATTAACAATGATTCCATAAGTCCAAATAATTTTTTAATATATGGTTATTAGGTTTTAATATTTTTTTGAATAAATATAAAAATTTAATTTAATTTTATGGATAAATTCCAACCAAAATCATCTAAGGCTCAATTGGGGGTGGCATAAAAACACAAGGGCCTGGTTAAACTATTGGGAGATCAACAGGAATGATGCTTTGCAAAACATTAATAACATTAAAGATATTGTTACTTCTAAGTTCAAAGAAAAAATGTGGTGTGAGAAAGATTTAGCAGCTAAAAGAAAATTAAGTTATTATAAGAAGGTCATCAACCTCACCCTAGAAGATCAAAAGTATCTATTTTAACTAGCTTAAAAAAGAAAATTAATATAGCAAAGATTAGAACGAATTCTCATGAGCTCCATAGTGAAATAGGTCGTTGGGCAGTTCCTAAAACACTATGGATGGAAAGGATCTGCCATATATGTGAGAATAGGAACATCGAGGATGAAAACCACTTCCTCTTAGAGTGCCCCGCGTACAACCACATTAGATCTCAGTTTCACAATCTTCGTTACAATACTGACCTTCCTAGCCTTTTACAATGTCAAAATTATAGTGAGCTCGGCAAGCTTCTCTCCAAGCTTTTTGAGCATAGGAATAAAATCTTAAATCAAAATAAATAATTTGTTTCTTTAGGTCCGATAGATCAATGTTTGGTCTCAGCGGACGTTAACCATCATCATCATCATAGTTAATAAATTTTAAAAAATAATACTAAGAGTTAGTAATATTTTAAAATGTTGTAATTGTATTGAGAAGTGTTTTATAGTTTTGTATGGGAGAGATGTAGTGTCCATAAATGAGTGTAAATATTTAAATGTCAACTCAACATGAGAGAGATGCAACAACATGGAAGAGATGTTGCAGTGTCCATAAAATGAAGCATGAAACAATAATAATAATAATAATAAAACATAATATCTCCTCAATTAAAAAAATAATATAAATAAAAGTAACAAATAGATTCAATTCAATTCAATTTATTATATTGTAATTTTATTTTTATTAATAAAATTAATTCTAAGAAAAAAAATCATAATATGCTTATCACATTTAAATAAATTTAAATAATAATGATTCATATTCGACAACCATAATATTTCAAAACATATAATTAATAAACATACAACAATTTAATCAATAAACATATGATTAAAAATAAATTTATTTTAAATATAAAAACGTGAAATATATAAAATATAAATAGTAGCCATGAACTAAAATCCGTTTGACTATATTAATTAAAATAATGACTCATATTCGTATCATCATAATTTTATGGTTAAATTTAATTCATAAATAGAGAAAAACTCAAGATTTACAATTTTGTTTTCTATTTATTTATCAAGGTTATGTAAATTATATTAAAATTTTAAATTAAGAAAATTATAAGACGTGCAAAAGAAAAATGTCACATGTGAAATTTATATAAATGTAAAAATTATTATCAAGAATTAGCATAGATCCATCTTAAATTTGGATCTACCAAGTGCTAAGAGGAATTAAATCTCTCGATGTGCAAATCTTTCCTCGAGTTTTACCCTCAAAAAGAGGTTTGCACCTTGAGAGATTTGATCCCTCTTTGCGTTTGGTAGTTTAGAGTTAAGATGGATCTATGATGGTTGCGTCAAGAGGCGCTCTCCAACCCAATATAGAAGAGATGTTCTAGTGTTCGTAAATGAATGTAAACATTTAAATATTGGCCCAATATAGAAAAGATGATGTAGTGTTTGTAAAATGAAGCATTATATCTAAAAATATTAATAATAAAACATAATCTCAACTCAATTAAAAAGGTAATAAAATAATAAATAGATTCAATGCAAATTTATTATATTGTAATTTTGTTTTTATTAATAAAATTATAATATTTTTTTCCCATAAAAAAATCATAATAGTCATATCACATTCAAATAAATTTAAATAATAATGATTCGTATTTATAACCACTAGAACTTTATATCTAAATTTAATTAATAAACATATAAAAATTCAATACTTATAATAATTAATTTTTATTTCTATCTATTTGTAATCAATTTTCTAAGATTTTTGTTGAGTATAATAATAATAAAACACACAAGTTGGCAGGTTTTCCCCAGTTGGGGTTTCATGGGTAAATTTTGGTGTATTATTTATTGTGTGCTTGTGTCTTCATGATTTTATTTTCTGTTGCTATTTGTCACGCCAGGGTAACTCCAGAATGAGCAGGAGAGAAAATTGATATTATTATTCATTAGCTAACTCATATTTATATACATAAATACAACGGATCAGTTCATCTTCTAGATGACTGTCCAGTTCACCCATCCGTTTCGGATTAGGTGTCAACATTCCCCCCCTTAATCTGAAGGGATGTTGGTGAGTCCAAGCATCGTTCTGAATCTTTCAAGCTTTTCTCTTCCAAGCGCTTTGGTGAAGATGTCTGCAATTTGCTCGTTTGTGGAACAATGACGGAGATGGATTGTTTTGGCCTCAACATGATGTCAGATCAGATGATATTTAGTATTGATGTGCTTAGTACGATCATGGAACTTTGGGTTCTTGGCCAACTTTATTGCAGATGTGTTATCAATCATGAGTGGAGTTGATTGTATTTGTTTTACCTGCAAATCTTCAAGAATTTTCCTGAGCCACACAATTTCTTTCGTTGCTTCAGCTGCTGCCACATATTCTGCTTCTGTTGTGGAATCTGCTGGTACTGATTGTTTGCGTGATCTCCAGGAGACAGCTCCTGATCCAAGACTCATAGCATATCTTGAAGTAGATACCCCAGTTTCTTTGTCTCCATCGAAGTCTAAATCAGAGTATCCAATCAAGTTGAAGTCGTCCACCTGTGTATACTTGATTCCAAGGTCTTGAGTTCCCTTCAAGTACCTTAGAACTCTTTTTGCAGCAGACCAATGTCCCTCACAAGGTTTTTGCATAAACCTGGAGAGGATTCCAACAGCAAATGAAATGTCTGGTCTGGTAGTAGTGAGGTAGATGAGACTTCCTACAAGCTGTCTATACTTTGTTGCATCCTCAAATTCCTTTCCTTCAATAGATGTGAGATTCAAGTTTTGTTCCATTGGAGTACAAAGGGGATTGCACTCTGTCATGCCAAATCTGTTTAACAAATCTCCAATGTATTTCTTTTGAGAAAGAAATATGGACTTTGGATGTTGGGTTACTTCAATGCCAAGATAGTAATGAACATAGCCCAAATCAGTCATTTCAAAAAAAATTCCTAATTCTTTCTTTATGGATGCAATATAGCTTTCATTGTTCCCTATCATTAAAAGATCATCTACATATACCACAAGATATACAACTGTTTTTCCAACTTTCTTGACAAATAAAGTTACATCATCAAGATCAAAATGTTTGAAGTTGAGTTTCAGAAGATGCTCAGTTAGTTTTTCATACCAGGCTCGTGGTGCTTGTTTGAGGCCATACAAGGACTTCACAAGTTTGCATACTTTGTGTTCATGTCCTTTCACAGCAAATCCTTCAGGCTAGGACATAAAAACATTCTCTTTTAGATCTCCATTCAAGAATGCAGTTTTTACATCCATTTGATGGACTTTCCAACCGTTCTGAGCAGCTAGTGCAAAGAGTGTCCGGATGGTGGCCCATTTTGCTGTGGGAGCAAAAGTTTCCTCATAATCGACCCCTTCCTTCTGTGCAAAACCTTTTGCCACAAGCCTAGCTTTGTGCTTGTCAAGTGAGCCATCAGCTTTGTACTTGTTCTTGTAGACCCACTTGCAGCCAATTGGTTTGGTTCCAAATGGAGGATCAACCAGCTTCCAAGTGCCATTCTTTATGAGGGCATCATACTCCTTATGCGTCGCTTCTTTCCATTCATCATGAGAAGCAACTTCTTTGAAGGAAGTTGGTTCAAAATCTGTAGACAAGTTCAATTCACAATCATAAGTAACATCCATATCAACAGGTGAATTAGAGTTATCTACATCACCTCCATCTTGTCGGTTTGTATTTCTTGTTCCTGTTTTTCCAATTTCATCAGGATGAACACTTTCAAGTGTCTTTGTCAGCCATTTTGGGGGACCTTTCTGAGATGGTCCAGGCTGCTCTGTTGATTGAGTTGGGTCTGAGTCAAGATTGAGTCTCCCAATTCTATCAATTACATCACTTAAAGCATCATCCGTTGTTGGAGTGTCATGCAGGGGAGATTGTTCTTCAGAAGAAGATTCCACATGTTGATCTAGTATAGGAATCCCCCCTTCAAGATGTGGAATCTGATTATCAAACTCTTGAAATGATTTCGGGTTTGTGAAGCTATCCAAGCGATCAAGTTGCCGCTCAACAACACTGTCAGATTTGGATGATTCAAGAAAAATGACATCTCTAGATAAAATAAACTTTTTATTTACTTCATCATAGAGGCGGTATGCTTTAGATGTGTTTGAATACCCCAGGAAGATACACTTACGACTTCTAGCACCAAGTTTGTTTCTATGTACCTTTGGTATTAAAGCATAACAGGTGGAACCAAAAATCCTGAGATGTTTTACCGAAGGAACATGTCCATACCACAATTCATAAGGAGTCTTGTTTCTTATAGCACTAGATGGACATCTATTCTTTATATATGCAGCACATAGAACAGCATCAGCCCAAAACATTGTCTTCACATTTTTGAAGAAAAGCATGGATCGTACCATATTCAAAATTGTTCTGTTCATTCTTTCAGCTACACCATTCTGTTGAGGATTATAAGGCACAGTTGTTTGATGTTTAATCCCATGTTGGCGAAGATAGTGTTCAAATTCATTTGATGTATATTCTTTTCCATTATCAGTGCGAATAGACCCAATATGAGATTGTGCATCATTTTCAATCCACTTATGAAAATTCTTGAATGTTTGAAAAGCATCAGATTTGTTCTTCAATAAGTAAACCCAACACATTCTGGTGTAATCATCAATAAATGTCATGATATATTTATTTCCATTTGCAGAAGGAACAGGCATTGGACCACATAAATCTGAATGAATAAGTTCAAGCTTCCTATGTGCTCTTGAATGTGAATCATGAAAAGACTGTTTGCTATGCTTTCCTAGAATGCAAGCATCACATTGTTTATGTTTTCTAGGAATTGTAGGCAAACCAGCAACACCATTTTTCTTCAACAAGCGGAGACTATCATAGTTTAAATGTCCAAATCTAGCATGCCATAATAAACTTGATGGAAGTGTACCTTCTTCATGATGAGAAATATATGAAAAATGTTGTGCATGAGCAGAGGTTCCTTGCAGTTTAAGAAGTCTTTCTTCTTCTATACCCCTCATGACAAGTGAGTGGTCAGATGCCTTTCTTACCTCAAGCTTTCCATCAAACATATGAATGGAGTGACCTTGCTGGCGAATGTGGACCAGGGACAGCAAGTTTCTCTTGAGCTGTGGGAGATATAGAACATGATCCAGAAGAAAATCTGGAAGACCAGGCAGTTTAAGCCTGATTGTGCCAAGCCCTGATGGCTTGATTTTTGACTGATCTGCAAAGTATACTGCTCCATCAACATTGTCAGTGAAATCTTCAAAAAATTATTTCCTATGAGTCATATGACAGGTTGCTCCTGAATCAAGCAACCAGTCATTTTTCGAAGAAGCAAGTGAAGCATTAAACAAATCTTCATTTACTCCAATGTTACATTGTGCCTCAATATAGTGAGCGGATTCAGGTGCTTTACCTTTGTCTGTGTCATCAATTTTACCTTTCTGCTGATTTCTTCTCTGCTCAATCTTGTTCCATGGTAGCTTGCATGTAGAAGCATCATGTGATCCATTTCGTTTGCAGCGAATGCAATGCAGATCTGCCTTTTCTGCTTGAGAATGTCTGCCCCCCCTGCCTCTGAAATATCTTTCTCTTTCTTTTGAATGCATACTGTAACAAAAATTATTTTTGCTGATAGAAAAATAATTTTGCTAATAAAAAGAACTTCTACTGATGTACAGTGAAACTATACTCAAAAGGGCATTCTCAAAAATTTCAAATCTCTTCCAATATGTACCTCAATACTTCAAGCTGCAACATATTTTCTCCAAATTTATTTCTTCAAATCCCTCCAATGTTTGATATAAAAATATCCAGTATTTCAAATATTAAATACTAAATATCACTTCAACAACCTTTTAAATGTAATAAATGCCCATAAAATATTACTTCAACCCTTTAAATGTACTGCAGGACAGATTAACAAAATATGTAGGAGGTTGATGTCAATGCTCAGACAATACAGCATTATAAAAAACTGTGCAACTGCCTATTTAAATGCGCTGCCTATTTAACTCCTCTGATACTTCACATTCCATCTCCTAGCAATGTCATGGAAAGCAATAAATGACCTTTTCAAATTTTGATTACCAAGGTAATCAAAGATTACATATGCAGAGATCAATACTCGATGCCTTGAACTGCGAGTGATGATGAGAAGCCGAAGAATCGTAATCGTTGCATAAGTCAATGGTCTTTACAATTCCCTCACCGCTAGTCGCCTGGTCTTAAATCCGCTCCCGGTACTGCAATGATCATAAAATCCGAAGCAATAATACCCTCCTCAACAGATATTGTTACCTATACTCCTAAGAGCACTCCCGCAAGTGCTAGAAATCATTCCCCGAGGTGCGATTATGATAACATGATCTTAGAAGCCTCACGACTCTGCGAGATCCCAATGGAATAGAAGTTAACACAATTGCGAGTTTCATGGAGGAAAGGCACCAATTGCCCCCAAGTTTCAGGCGAACGCTCGGCTCGAAGCTCAAGAAAAGATAATCAAGATTCGTAATAGCTACAATACAAAGGTGCGATGGGGTGGTACAAGCTTTGGATTATCGGCGGAACATTTCACCGCGTATCGGTCCAAGTTTCGACTGCGGTCATTCCCGGACTCCAAAGTTTGAACGTAGACCTATCCACAAACGGTGTTCTCAGAAATTCACAATAGTAGGACTGACAAAACAGGTGACCACGGAAATCAAATTTCTAGTGACCGAGGACAATGGCACTCAGGCATAACCGATACATTCATGTATTCATGCGCAGAGAGGGGCAGCGTTGACAGTGTCAGACAAACGTTTATAAAAACAGTGCGCAGTCTCTGGCAGTCAGAGAGCGCAATACCGCCTTGAAAAACGCTTATAGTGCAGTCAGGGAATCGCTCAGGATGTCAGAGCAGAGCAGCGCTCAGAAGAGAGCAGCGCTCAGGTATGAGCAGCTCTCAGAACAGCAAGAGTTACAACTATTTCTGGGACCTGTGCTCTGATACCATGTCAGGCTAGGGTAACTCCAGAATGAGCGGGAGAGAAAACTGATATTATTATTCATTAGCTAACTCATATTTATATACATAAATACAACGGATCAGTTCATCTTCTAGATGACTGTCCAGTTCACCCATCCGTTTCGGATTAGGTGTCAACATTTGATATATGCCTATTTGCATGCAAAGTGGTTGAAGAAATGCCTAAATGGTTTACTAATTCATTTCATACAAATTGTTTGATGAAATGCCCTAATGAAAATGTTGTTTTGTTGGGTGGTGATAGTAATGTTGTATGATAGCATTGTTGTAGTTGATATATGCCTATTTGCATGCAAAGGATTGGAATAAATGTGTTAAAGGTGTTTTATTACAATTTGCATGCAAATTGTTTGATAAAATACCTTAAAGACCAAAAACCAAAAGTTGCATGATTGAGCGGTATATTTCAGTTAGTATGTTACAAGTGGAATTGGAATAACATTTCTAATTTGATTTCATGCAAAATGTTTAACAAAATGTACACTGAAAGAATACTACTTAATTGGTCATATACAAAGTATTTGAATAAAGGTTTACATTCAAAGTATTTGACAAAATGTATGAGAGATGAAAATAAAGTTTTTGCAAGTTTGGTTAGGATAAACTTAGTAGGGGTATGTGATAAGGTGGTATCAGAGCTTATTGTCAAACTAGTAAAAGGAAAAATAAAATTTTGGGTACCCTATAACCTTTGTAAGTCAGTGAGGAAATTGGATATGTTACAAAGTGGTATCGAAGCTTTCAGGTTCAACACTTGGACTAAATGGGCTCTTTGGTAGGTGAAATGAAGAGAAAAGGTTCTACACTAGACCTTTGGAGATTAAAAAAATTGGAAAAAAAAATATATTTAAAAGAATGCTTGTTTGTTGTGTGCAAGTGTTTACTATTTGTTGAATTTTGTTGGTGATTATTTACTACATGCATATGTGGTTATGTGAGATTAGTTTGTTGTATATATGAATACATCGATGTTATTTAAAGATTGATTTGAGTTGATGCGACAAGATAAATATGCAGAATACTGACTAGATTCCTTAGAGAAGACCAATGGGATTGCACAAGTTCATGACTGAATGATGCAGTCAAAATTGCTAGGTGGAATATCTTAACTTATGTCTTTTCGGCTTATACTTTTCTTTAATATTTTGAACAGTTGTCATAAGTTGATGAATAATAATATAGGCATACTAAAATTCAAGAGATGAAATAGTTTAGAGAGGCATGTCCATCAAATAGATATTAAATAATGATATGTCAAGATGCATGAAGGTATGCTAGGTGCATATAGTAATGGATGTGTAGACATAAAGACTCTGAGTAGTTTGTTGTCATAACTTGATTCATATGACTAATAGTGGTTGGTGATAAACATGTAACCATAAGCAAGTTGACAACAAAATTGGGAAGCCAATGAAAGTGTTGCATGCAATCTTGAGTAACCAGGTTATGGAAAATA
This sequence comes from Pinus tabuliformis, assembly GCA_031772625.1. Lineage (NCBI taxonomy): Eukaryota > Viridiplantae > Streptophyta > Pinopsida > Pinales > Pinaceae > Pinus > Pinus tabuliformis. The sequence continues at coordinate 1,369,064,130 of CM062805.1, read as the reverse complement.
AGGTGCTAATGAGAGAATGGCACATGTGATACCTATGCATGATGATATACATGGTGTGACAATGTGGTGAGTACATTAATAATAAGTTTACCAACAGTCAGTGTGTTCTCCATAAAATTGTTCTGAAAATTATTGATTGTGATTTTTGAACTTTAGGCACACTTGAAGTATTGATGGAATAGGTGCATGATATGAGTATGTGCTTATGCGATTGCATGAAGAAATGATCATGTTTTACGACATTTGAACTAATACAAAGTATGTTGATACAACTAATATGCACAAGAGTGCAAGTGGGTGCTAGTTGTAGCACTATGGATGATGACTATGAGTTGATTGCAGACTATGTCATGGTTGCTAGCCTTGGTAAAAGGTTGATTTCAAAATTTGATGATGCTAGTCATGGTAAAAGGTTGATTTCCAATCTTGTGATAACATGGTTATAAATATGTTGATATGTATTCTTGATTCTTGGAACATGTGATTGACATGAATTCTAGATGTGTGAACAATTGTAGATCAACATGCTTAGTATTGGCATGGCAAGGTAACAATCAATTTGTTATGTTGATATTAATAACAGTTAGGTGTATGTAACAACACATAAGAAGACTCAATCGCAGGAAGTAAAAGCATGGACAATGGTATGGTGCATCATAGCATGGACCAAGTCCATCATGAACAAGAAAGGGGAAGTTACCCTGAAATAAAAGATCTCTCCAGGAGCTATCTCGAGGGATGTTAAAATTCAAGGTTGCCATAAAACCTTGGAAAAGACTCAGCCTGATTTTGTGTGTATATACGTGTGTGTGGTGAAGGACACATTGAGCACCAGAACTCATGTGATTGAGTTGATGCGGGTTAATGAATGTTGTATATGTTTTTTATTTTATTGATTGGCTTCATATATTTTTTTTATTGTTCACCTTGAGCATGGTCATCTTGTTTATGTTGTTATTATGTGTTGTTGTTGTGAGAGTTTTAGCTTTCCTTGTTTTTTATTTATTCTCATCTTTGTGTTTTGGTATTGTTGATTGTTGAGTGTGGGGAAGGAAAGAAGAGGAGCTTTGTAGAAGACCTAAAGTAGAACCCCACCAGAAGTGCAAGATCTTAGTTAAACCCTACGCATAAGATAAATGGCAGTCAAAAGGAAAAAGAGGATGATAAAACAACTAAGATGGGCATCGCTGGCAACAATGTAACAACCATGGAAATCGCACAAAAAAGGAAGTTTTCATGAACTTTAATACAACATGAATGAGATATGTAAGGCATAATGACACTATCTAATTGGTGAATGTGCTATATTTCATGAACACGATAATGATGAAATGAATGCATGTGATGACATTTCATTTGATAAGTTATTGTTGGGAATCATTCTTGTGGATGGATGATTGGTTAATGCTCATAAAACTCTGATGAATATATGAAAGACATGCTTGGGATAACATAATGAGGTTATCTAATGAGATCCCCTGTCATGTAAGGGATCCATTAAGTAAGTGGGAATCTCGTTGTTAATTATTATTATGATCATGTGATTATGACATTTATGTGCCCATGTGTTACACATTGTTTTGTCACATTCATGACAATTAATGGCGTACCCCTATCCTTTGTCATCTGAGGTATTATTGTCATTAATCCCTGAAGAAGATGGAAGAAAATGTTGCTCAAATCCCTTTAAAAACCCTATTTCAAGAGGATGTCGCAAGTTGCGCATTGACAATTTGCGACATAGTTGATTATCACATGTTGCATAATTGTCAGATGCGACAGTGGCAAGTTGCTCATTTACAAAGTGCAACACTGTTTTTATAAAGGAAAAAATAAAAAGAATGAGAAGCTTCTAGATGATAAGCCTTGTGGCTGCCATCTATCCCAATCGGTTTGGATCTAACTCACATCTCTGATTTGGCTATATCTTAACCTCCTCTAAGATTATAAATACAACCATCTTTCATTGAGAGAGGGTTCTTGGTTGATTTCAAAAAGGCTTCAACTCTAAGATTCTCATTGCAACTTTGTTAAAGTATCCAACTGATCCAGGTGGATATTTAGATACAATGGCATGGAAAATCTCAAAATTCAAAGTGGCAGAAAAGCAAGTATCCTGACATCAGATCGAAGTGCTCGTCGCCCTGATTCCAACAGTGCAAACGACACTCCAATCCGAGTCTGGATGATGAAGTTGTGGCAGAAAGAGTTTGCCTTAGTTCCTTTGGAAAATGAGGTTTTTTCTTATAAAAATGGGTTTTAAGCCTTATGAAGGAAAATCGCAATCGGAGGGTCCAAAGGGGCGGACTTAAGGAGCAGTAGCAGAACCCTCGATCAGCGATCTCCGATTAATCGGAGTCGGGAGCCTACGATGTGCGATATCGGAACCGGGCAGAGACGACTTGCGATTGCAATCGGCGATCGAAGCGATCGGCAGGACCAAGGACCAGGACCCCTGAGCTGTAGAAATGTGATATGCCGATCCGATAGGGCAATGCAATACGCCGATTTCGGCGATATCGACGATTGGCGGTTGGCAATCCCCGCTAACATGACCAGTGAACCAGCGATATGCCAATTGTGATATGGGGACCGGACCCGACAGGCAAATAGAGCCGATTTTATATATTTTGAAGTCTGGCCTTTTGGATTTTTCAATGTTTTTGGGTATATCGCTTTGAGCGGAAAAATGGTTATTTTAAAGGGTTTGTTGTGCTTGCTGATCCTTCTACTCCACCAGTTTCCATTATAAATAAAACAACCCCGATTTCAGCGGCCTTTGTTACAAAAGAGACATATTAAAAGCCCAATGATTGGAAAAGTACGAGGGAGGATTTTCAGCATGCAGTGCATTTGGCAAGAGAGCTTTCAGGCGCCCGATAGTGCACTTTGTCTGATTATGACAAGTGTTATATGGTTTCTGCCCCTCTCAACACCACGGACGCATTGGTGTTGTCCATTTCTCCATCTGAGGTCTCCATTTCATAACCATTGTCCAGAATGGAGTATAGCCTTTTTTTATGTAAACTAATGAATGTATTCTCTTCTTTTCATGCCATTTAATATATGAAGGCCTCCCCATTGATTGAGCAGGGCCCGGAGATGTAGTCCGAGTTGGACGAACTTCGTTATCAAGTCTTATTGTCTTCTTGTTGTGCCTTTATATGTTCCTTCTTCTTTTCTTGTGTGCACATTAAATTTTTGTGTTAAGTTGCAATTTTCACATGTGATTCTTTCCATACATCTATAAGCAAAAGATCCCTGGATCAAGTGGTATCAGAGCAGGTCTTTTTAGATGTGAATTGCATGTTTGTATGCTAACAAGAGACAGACTCCGAAGAGGCGAAGGGGAATTAGAGCCTTTCGATCCCAAAGCGGGGCATGCACAGTGAAGGAGAAACATGGTAGAAGATGAAGCTCATCTTGAAGAGGAGTGCAATTTCCGCAAGACCTTCTATTCGATGGTAGAGAATATCAGTTAGTTGGTTTTAAGGCTGGAGAAAGCAGAGGAGAGAAACCCAGAAGAACAAGGTTCAGCACATGGGAATGGTGGAGAAGAACCCCCTCCTTCTCCTTCCGGGAGTGAAGGTTCTCCTTCCTCTCACCACCATAATCATAGAAATTCAAAGGATGCATCTAAGAAACCTTTCTTTAAATTAGATGTTAAATTTGATCTTCCCATGTTTAATGGTGAAAGTAACGTAGAGAAGCTTAATAATTGGATTAGGCAGATTGAGGTCTACTGCAGGATTCAGCAGATCGTGGAGGATGAGGCAAAGATTCAGCTAGCCTCTCTATGGCTGAGCAAAATTGCTCTCGTTTGGTGGGAGAACAAATTGCAGTGCAGTAAGAATGTGGGTAACCTCTTTTCCTCATGGCCTGATTTTATTTCTGCGTTAAAGGAACAGTTTTATCCCTTAGGATACAAGCAAAAAGATTTAATGAATTGGCAGTATTTAAGACAAGGCAAAGGTTAGGATGTTCAAAGTTTTACAGAGGAGTTTAGGAAGCAAGCACTTAATCTGGGTATTGCACTCGATACACCTGAAGTTGTAACTAAGTATATTGGCTCATTGCATAGCTACATTAGGCATTCATTGTTGTTGTTTGAACCAACCACTATTGACTCAGCCAGCGTAAAGGCAATTCATATTGAGAACAGGGGCAAAAATGAAAGAGATGATCAGTCTAGAAAACCACCGTTCAAACCTCCCAATGGAAAATCTAAAGCAAAATGGAAAGGAAAAGAGAAGAAGACAGCAACATCCAAAGAAGGAGAGAGGTCGTATTGCAACCACTGCAAAAAGGAAGGCCATGATGACGATCATTGTTGGAAACAGCACCCAGAAAAGCGTCCAAAGAAGTATGGAGGAAAAGGGAAGCAAAAGACAATGGCGACTGCGTAGCAAGACCTTGGATCAGATTCCGGAGATGAAGTGTTGATCATAGTAGCGGGAACAAAAGGTACTCTTACACCTCATGTTAATTCTGAATCGCATGAAGGCACCAGTTCTGTAAATGAGTCCCTTCCTAATGACCGAAAGCAAATTGAATTGTTTCATATCAGATTTGTTGTAAAACATACTAAATTTGAAACTATGTTTGATACTGGATCCCAAGCAAACTTAATTGCAGAATCCCTAGTAAAGAAACTCGGCTTAGAAACAAAACCACACCCGAAACCTTACCCGCTTGGATGGATACATGATAAAGCAAAACTGAATGTAACCAAGCAGTGTAAAGTCAAATTTGTGATCGCTTCTAAGCTAGTGGATGAATTAGAACTAGATGTAATACCATTGGATATCTATGGCATGGTGTTAGGGAGCCCATATCTATATGATATAAAGGCAGTCTTCTTTCGTCATGAAAACAAATACCAAATCACAAGAGATGGGGTAGAATATATAGTAAGGGCTCATCAAAATAAAATCAATGCCAACCTTGTAAGCGCTGGACAAATGAAAAGACTGCTGAATTCCAGTAAGGGTTGCATGCTTATGGTTGTAAGGGAAAAAGAGGCAGAATTAGTTGATGCTTTCCAGGGCTGCGATCAGGAACATAAACATGAATTATTTGAATTAATTTCTACTTATGATGAGTTGTTTCACGAACCGAAGGGATTACCTCCGAAGAGGGAAATCCAATTGCAGCATGACGCTCCTTTTCCAAATATTGGCATGTACAGGATGTCGACCATTGAGATGGAGGAAATAAAGAAACAAGTGCAGGAATTGCTGGACTAAGGAGTCATCAGGCCGAGCACTTCTCCGTGTGGATCACCAATTGTCTTAGTTCCAAAGAAAGATGGCACATGGAGGATGTGTGTGGATTACCGCACACTAAACAAAATTACGGTGAAAAATCACTACCCTCTTCCACGCATAGATGATTTATTAGATCAGTTAAAGAATGTTATTTATTTCACCAAATTGGATTTGCGCAGTGGTTATCACCAGGTCCGAATTGCAGAGAAGGACGTGTGGAAAACCGCCTTCAAGACCAAACATGGGTTGTTTGAATGGATGGTGATGCCATTCAGACTTTGCAACGCTCCAGCCACTTTTATGAGGGTCATGAATGATCTCTTTTGGCCTTTCATTGATGAATTTGTCCTTGTATATTTAGATGATATATTTGTCTTTAGTAAGAGTTGGGTTGAAACAAAACAAAACAAAAAAACAAAAAACAAAACAAAACAAAAACAACAAACAACAAACAAAAAAACAAAACAAACAAACAAACAAACAAAAAAACAAAAAACAAACAAACAAACAAAACAAAACAAAACAACTCTTTGTAAAATTTTCAAAGAGTGAGTTCGGGAAAACCTCTTTAGGTTACCTAGGTCATATTGTTGGTCAAATTGTCAAAGTGTGAGTTCGGGAAAACCTCTATGGGTTACCTAGGTCATATTGTTGGTCATGGTCAGTTAAAGATTGATCCTTCTAAAGTTGAAGCAATTGTAAATTGGCCCAAGCCTACTAGTGTAACCGAGGTCCGCAGCTTTTTAGGTGCAGCCCAGTATTGGAGGAGATTTATTGCTAATTTCTCTGTTATTACAGCACCTTTGCACACATTGACGAGTGTGAAACAGATCTTCCAATGGGGAGGAAGACAATAGAAGTCCTTCGAAACATTGAAGGAAAAGATCAACACCGCGCCAGTCTTAGCGTTACCCAATCTCCAACAGCCATTTGAGATCGAAACCGATGCCAACTGTTATGCCATGGGAACTGTACTGATGCAGCAAAAGAAGTTGATTTGTTACCATTCTAAGAAGTTTTCTCCAACTGTGATAAACTATCCCACTTATGACAAGGAGCTTTATGCCTTGGTGCAGAGTGTGAAAAAGTGGAAACACTACCTGATCAGCAAGGAGACCATCATCCATACAGATCATCAGCTCTTACAGTACCTTCAGTCATAAACCAAGATGTAGCAATCTCGTCATTTCAGGTGGATGGGTTTTCTTCAACAGTTTCATCTGGTAATAAAGTATAATAAGGGCACTAGAAATAAAGTGGTAGATATGCTATCTCGCCCTCGCCCTCCTATTTCTGCTTCTGTTATTTTGCATAATGTTTCATTGTCTTTTGAGAGTTATGATGAACAATATGCTAACGATGATGACTTTAAGGAGATTTATGCAAAACTAACCCATGGTTCACAGGTGGACAACTATCACTTGCAGGGGAAACGATTTTATCACCTTGGTAAATTGTGTATTCCCATAGGGGAAAGAGTACATGTAATTCGAGAGGCCCACACCTCTCTTGTGTCTGGACACTTTGGTGTCGAAAATACTTTATGTCATGTACAAAGATTTTGTTTTTGGCCTCATATGAAAAACATTGTGACTCGCTATGTAAAGGGTTGTGTGATGTGTTCTGTTTCAAAGCCCTCTAATAGAAAACTCAAGCTCTACACACCACTCCCTATTCTGAGTCGTCCATGGGAAAGTGTGTCAATGGACTTTGTAGGAGGTTTTCCTTTGTCTAGGAAGAGTCATGACTATTTGTATGTCGTCGTTGACCGTTTTAGCAAGATGTGTATTCTTATGCCTTGTAAAAAGCAGATCACTGCAGAGCAAACTGCTTCTCTTTTCTTTCAACATGTTTGGGTCCATTTTGGATTACCCACATCGATTGTGTCAGATCGGGACTCTTACTTTCTTGGAGAGTTTTGGACCAGCTTGTGGAAGATGATGGACACCAAGCTGAAAAGAAGCACGGCATTTCATCCACAGACTGACGGACAAACAGAGGTTGTCAACCATACCGTGGTACACTTGTTACGAGGCTATTGTGGGAAACATCCCAAGTTGTGGGATGAGCATCTCCCATATGTACAACATTCCTACAACCGAGCAGTGCATTCATCTACGCAGCGTTCACCATTTGAGACATGTTTTGGTTACCTGCCAAAGGACCCTTTTGATATGGTCTTTGGAAGGGAAGATGGCTCCAATGGATGTAATGATAGGGACAAAGCTCAGCAGTTCATTCAGCGAATCCAATTGATTCACCAAGCAGTACAAGAGCAATTGGACAAAAGTCAAGCCCGTTACAAGCCTCGACAAGACAAACACCAAGTCGACCATCAATTCCAAGTAGGTGACAAAGTGTGGTTCCACATCAGCAAGGACAGGATGAAGGGAGAAGGGAAGAAGTTGTGACCCATTCAGTATGGTCCATTCACCATATTGGAGAAGATTGGAAACAATGCCTTTCGTCTTGATTTGCCGATATATATGCAGATGTACTCAATAGTGAGTGTGGAGAACTTAAAGCTGTATGAACCCCCATTGATCATGGACACAAATGAGGTGGGCACAGTTCCTACAGTTGATGATTTTGCACCAGAATATCTCAATGAGTTACCTTAAGACATCATCCTTGACAGAAGGACCATGACTTTACGGCGAGGAGATGTGGAATACCTTCGAGTTGGTTTTAAGGGAATGCACCCCAGCAAGGCCAAATGGTTGGAGAAGGAAAGGGTGAGGGAAGAATTCCCTCACTTTCCAATTGACTAATGAAAGCTTTTGGCGGTCCAAAATCTCCTCAATGGGGAGGACTGATCCAGGTGGATCTTCAGATACAATGGCATGGAAAATCTCAAAATTCAAAGTGGCAGAAAAGCAAGTATCCTGACATCAGATTGAAGTGCTCGTCGCCCTAATTCCAACGGTGTAAATGGCACTCCAATTCGAGTCCGGATGATGAAGTTGTGGCAGAAAGAGTTTACCTTAGTTCCTTTGGAAAATAAGGCTTTTTCTTATAAAAATGGGTTTTAAGCCTTATGAAGGCAAATCGCAATCGGATGCTCCAAAGGGGTGGACTTAAGGAGCAGCAGCGGAACCCCGATCAATGATCTCTGATTAATTGGAATCGGGGGCCTGCGATGTGCGATAATGGAACTGGGAAGAGATGACTTGCAATTGCAATCGGCAATCGAAGCGATCAACCGATCGACAATCGGCAGGACCAAGGACCAGGACCCCTGAGCCGCAACAATGTGATATGTCGATCTGGTAGGGCCGATGCGATACACCGATATCGACGATCGGCGATCGGTGGTCGACAATCCCCGCTAACATGTCTAGCGAACCTACGATATGTCGATTACGATATGGGGATCAAACCCGACAGGCAAATAAAGCCGATTTTATATATTTTGAAGTCCGGCCTTTCGGATTTTTCAATGTTTTTGGGTATATCGCTTTGAGCAGAAAAAGGGATATTTTAGAGGGTTTGTTGTGCCCATCGATCCTTCTACTCCACCGGTTTCCATTATAAACAAAACAACCTCAATTTCAGCGGGCTTTGTCACAAAAGAGACATATTAAAAGCCCGATGATTGGAAAAGTACGGGGGAGGATTTTCAACACACAGTTCGTTTGGCAGGAGAGCTTTCAGGCGGTCGATAGTGCACTTTGTCTGATTGGGACAAGTTTTATATGGTTTATGCCCCTCTCAATGCCACAGACGCATTGTTCTTGTCCATTTCTCCATCTGAGGTCTCCATTTCACAGTCATTGTCCAGAATGGAGGTATAGCCTTTTTTTATGTAAACTGATGAATGTATTCTCTTCTTTTCATGCCATTTAATATATGAAGGCCTCCGCATTGATCGAGTAGGGCCTGGAGACGTAGTCCGAGTTGGACGAACTCCGTTATCAACTCTTGTTATCTTCTTGTTGTGCCTTTATGTGTTCCTTCTTCTTTTCTTGTGTGCACATTAGATTTCAGTGTTAAGATGCAATTTTCACATGTGATTCTTTCCATATATCTATAAGCAAAAGATCCCTGGATCACCAACTTATGATCCTAAAGCTTTTGAAAGCAAGGTGTTGAGATGAGGAATAGTTTAAAGGGGACTCTATGACATAAAGGCATTAGGTTCTAATCACTTCCCTGTGTTAATACAGTTATATATTATTTTCCCGCAATCATGGTCTATGTTTGATGATTTTTGGTATATATCTCCTTGATCATATATACAAGTCTTGTCAGATCATATTTGGATTAGATGTGATTTTCTTCTTGTTTATTTGTGTTATCTATAGGTGTTATTTTTGTCAGCGTGTTGTAGCGGCTACAACCACCCTCCAATTTTTTACCTTAGCTTCGTTTTTGAGCCTCCCTACCAACTATCCTCAATAGCATGTCTTACATCGTCAAGCATATAGGCTTTAGTTGTTTCTCAGTGTCTTGTTAGCATGCGCATGTTAGTTTGTTTCACTCCCCTCACAAACTATCTTTCTTAACTTAGACCATGTGCTGGCCAAACAACTCCCCCAGAAAATTGTGCAATTCTGAAGGGGAACCAACCTTCCCTCCAAAAATTGCGCAATTCATCCCAAGATAGCTGCTAAGCCCAGGAATTGCGCAATCCTGGGAGACAGTCACCTATTCCTCCCAGAAATTGCGCAATCCCTACAAGACAACCAACTCTGCTCAGCTCAGAAACTACACAAATCCCTCTCCCAGACTTGCAGACTGTTGCATGTGCCTTCATGTCGACCAGTCCCCTCCCGGCTTGAGCTATCCTGATTTGCATGCATCGTCCGTTTTTCCCAAAATAGCAAAGGCAGCATGCAAAGAGCATCCCTAGATTTAGGTATCTATTTTTAGCAACTGGAGGTCACACGCAAGGATCATTTTGAAAACCTCACACCAAGTGTCACTTTTCCAAGATTTGTGGCATGTGCATGACCTCAATCTTATCAAAACTTATGTACCGGACATTGCAGAGCTCATTCCTCGCATCAATCTTGCAGTTCTGACATCCCACATCACATCTAGGAGTCGTCGGCACATTCAACTTAGTTGTTTCGACGTAAGCCCGCTTTGCATGTCTTGCGTTGCGCTTCTGTCGCTTTTTGTGTTTCGGCTTGTGTGAGGGTTGCCTACTTAATTTTAATGAACGCTTGTTGTTGTTTTAATGTATGTTAGCTTGTACAAGCACTATTTCAGTTTTCATTTGCATCTCATTGTTCTCGCATGCATGGCACTATTTTTGCACTAACGGTCGTCGTCGCGGCGACCCGCTTGACACGCACGCATGTTGTCTCGTCTTTTGAATCCCACACTCACTATTTGCATGCATGATCATTCACTCTTGTTTACACTCAGATTCACCATGCATTCAGACTTCTGATGTTTCAGTCGCCCGCCGACAGGTCTAGGCTACCTTGGCCATGACTCTGCCTTGCCCGGACAACATTGTGCAATTATAAGAGGGAAGGCCCTGCCTTCCTCCCAGAAATGTGCAAATCTAGCCAGTCAGTGCCCTCCAGTCTTACTTTGCGCAATTCTAAGAGGCAGTGACTGCTTGCCCAAAAAATTGTGCAATGCAGCCCCTGGCCCTGCATCACTTACTAGCTGAAATTGCGTAGTGCGCAATCTCAGCATCCAACGAGTGAGGTTGTACTATGTATTACGTAATTCCAGTAGTCATTCAGCCTCCTGACAACCTAGATTGTGCCTTGTGCAGTTTTGGCAGTCAGCCTCCCGACCTCCCAGCAGAAATTGCGTAATCTTCACGACTAGTCACATATGTATGTTGCAAGTCAGTCCTCAAGTTTGTTTTGGTTTCGATTGATAGATTGTTTGCCATTAGTGTTGCTATGTCATTAGGTATCACAGGTGTTCGTCTGCCTCTTAGCGGTGTAGGCATAATGGTTTCTAGGAGAGCAGAGTCAAAGACACCATTGAGAGCACAACTGGAGATGCAGCTGAGCAAGTGTTTATGAGCTTGCCTACATATGAAGACATCAAGTTGTTCATAGACAAGGACATCAAGATGAAATGGCAGCAGCATCGCAGTGAGAAGCACCATCAGCAGTAGCAAATGGTAGCACACCTGCATGCGACGAATGCAAGAGGAAGGTTGTTGACAACACAAAGGCGGAGAAAATCCACTTGTGATGAAGACAGCTTTGGAGATTGAGGCTATGAGGTGATGACACGACAATGATATCGCACAAAGGCAAAGAGAGAAATAGAGAAGGAGTTGCATGTGCTGAAACAACAACTCAAGGAAGAACAAAAGTTGTATAGATGAGAGAATGGTTGCAGCAGGAACAGGTTCAACAAGGGGCACGACACGCACAAACTGATGAAACTACGCCCATACAAGTTATAGATCCATCCCAGTAGCTGGCATGGAGCAGACATGGTGAGCAGTGTTGTTGATCGCATGCAAGGGAGTTCAACAACAGCATGTCATTGTACACACGCATGCGATCCCACCCATTGGCACTCTTACCAAGGAGAAGACATGAACTTAGTCCGATTGCAGTTGAACATGCAGTTTCACAGTTGATGCGCATAGCCACCAACACACACTTGAAGATCAACACAAACATTATGAATCAGTGTATTGTCGGTCCAGCCGCACCCAAGACGACCATGCACATGCCATCAAACGAGCTGGACAAAGGAGCCATACCAGTGTACCAGGATGCAACAGAGGCAAGAGTTTGATTTCAGCAAGATGTCACCATTGAGCGCGTGGACACCATCACGGACCACCAAGCTTGGCATTAGCTTGTCACAGTCGACCGCCATGAGGATGTCGAAGAGTTGTTCGTATCATAAACATTCGAGTCTTAATGATGCCTTGCATGGCTTGCTCAAGCCTATTTTGTCTCACATGGGTACATGTGCAGATTGAATGTAACATCTTGTAACGTGGAAGTCCAAGTGTCGATAGTTGAATGTAACAGTCATATAGTAGTTGAAGAGTCATGAGGGCAAGTGAACAGTCACAAAGGGGGAATGTCAAGGTCACCCCACCCTTCGCAATTTATAGTACCTCATAACTCATTGATAGGCCTTTTGGTCAGCCAAGCTTCTGATAGGAGTATCTTAGAGAAAGCTTGGAGAGTATTTTAATGAGCCTTGGCTTCTCCATAGTGCAGAGCTAGTATATCTCTTTGGAGGAGCAGGTGGCAGTGATTGTAACGTTTCGTTGTCAGGACTAGTGGTTGGTCATGGTTGTATTGTAGGATTGGAACTTTCATTTCTTTATATTACAAAGCTAGCACATTTCATGCATATGTTGTTATTGTATTTTAGCTAACTTGTTTACTCTAATGGTATATGTATTTGTTTGCTTACGCATGCATGTATGGACTTTTCTGCATAAGTACGTATGAATCTTACTGAAATGTGTTGTTGGTTTAACCATCACTTTGGATTGCTAGCTTACTTGCTTTCAAGTTTGTGATGAAACTTTTATCGTGTGTTCCCTTCTTAGCGCGTGCTTCCACAAGTTTCCAAGGGGCGCACTCACCTCACCCTCCGTGTGTTAGAACCGTTCATGCACCTTCATTGACTTGCCACATATGTCACACCCTTGCAACCAATAGGGATATCTTACTTGCCTTTGTGCACAACCATGGTTAAGGCGATACCGTATGACCCACTATTGGGACACCTACACCAAACGGTCTGAGGTCTAGTTGGGACTTCTTACCAGGGAGATCCCTTGACATGTTGGTAGGTCTACAACCATCAACATTTCTGGTGCTAGAAGGAGGGCCAGATGAGAAACTGTGTCCTCTCTTCTAGTTTTGAACCTTTGTACATCTATCATGGATATTGTCACACTCACCCCTCCACGATGTTTTTCGTATGCCGAACCTCTCGACATCATCAGGGAGTTTGCTGATCTCTTGGTTGAATTCGGGTATGATGGTGAAGGCGAAGTAGCATGGCCTGAGTACTTAGAAGACTTCTATGCATTCCTTGCAAAAGAGGCCAGCGTGCTGCTTGCATACACACTTCGCGTATCCCCACTACGGTGGTGCTGGAGTCTACCTCCTGACAGCATGCACTCACTTGAGTAGTTTTATGATCTCATTGAATCTACTTTCCATCATTTTTATCCAAAACCTCTTGACCAAAAACTGTTACAACAACAGAAGTCCCCGCATGAATCGCCTATGGAAATTTGGGACTGCTTTCGTGTGTTGCAGTTTCAAGCTCCGAAAAGTCAGATGAAATTCCAATATCTCATGGACAGATTTGAGTGTTGTCTTACCAAATCTGTTAATTCTAAAAGAAAGTTTAAGCCCAAGCCCCGCTCAGCATACTTCAGCGATGGAGCTGCGTAATCACAGACAGACACGGTCACTATCACAAGTGACTGTCTGTCGTCCCCTCATCAAACAGCGCAACCACCGCAGAGTGATGAAGGAGAACAGGCACACACATCCGTTCAACTGTCACATCCTTCCAACATCACATCTTTCAGTTGTCACATAGATTGGGTTACGAATCCCATGGGTTATCATATGTATTTCGTACCTCAACCTTCGTCTTCGTATTCTGATGATCCTCTAGATGACATTGTCTTGTGTTCTTCCATTCCGAACTCTACACTTGTTGTGAATGAGGATCAAGCTATCAACGGAGTTCGTGTTGCACAACCAACTTGCATTGTCATTCATGAAGAGTGTGACTGGGAGCTTGAGCATCAAACCTCGGCGAAGGATGACTCCCTTCTGTCTGAGCCTCCTCTATTCTTCCCTGACATCTCTGATGATTCTGCCATCCTTGATTTTGCATGTGTATCTCCATCTATGGATGCACCCATTGTTGATCATTCATAGAACACACCAGATGTCAGTCCATCATCCGCCAACGGAGAGGACAAATCATTCATTGAAAATCCACTTGTTTTTTCATCTTCTTTTTCCAGAAATGCAAAGGATGATTATTCTTGCTTCTCATCTAACCCTTTGTGTGATTCATAAAATCATGAGGATGCTGACCAACATCCTGAATTTTTTGATCTTGGTTGTCGTGATCTCTTTGCCTCATCATCTGATCACAATGTTGATTCACTAATTGCTAATCCATCCAAGCCACTGGTATATGATGATCCATCTGTTAATGAAGTCGAAACCCCCCAGATTTTCAAGGCACTTCAGTCGAGCTGATGGTTATGTCAGGCCCTCGTTGTCTTGAGGTTGGTTTCACTTCTGATTAGGAAATTGTTCAGACAACCAAGGCTCCTCATCACTCATATGTATGCACTCAAGAACAATCCAACACTCAGATTTCACTTGCTCCACTCGAACTACATGATCCCCTCACTCATGCATTGGAGGAATATTACTCAGCAAGCACACTTGTGCAACGTAAGTGGTCTACCTTCCTCACATGTGCTTGCATGTCACATTCAAGAGTATCTGTGTGCTTAAAATCTGCATGTAGTATCACATAGCATCATGGCATGTCCACAGACTGCATGTCATGCACTTGCACTCGTTTTTGTTCTGTGGACGCATTTAAGCTCGGAGTGTGTCTGTCTTCATTGTTATATCTTTCTTGTTTGTTGGTTCGCATAGCTGTGTTGTTCGTGAACCATGCCTTCACCAACATGGGTCGAACAATGCGCCGGTGGCTACATTGGAAGTATCACTTAACGTGAGCAGACCCATGTGTTGTTGGCTTGGGTGTATGAGTAGTGTTGCTTTTGGTTTGTTTGCTTGCATGCATGTTTGCTTCCTACCTTGTGTGTTTGCTTACTTGCTTATTTGTTTGCTTACTCCCTTTGCTTACGCATTTGCTTCCGCTTCTTGCTTTGTTTCTTGTTTGCTTGCTTGTTTGCGTTTGTAGGATAGTTTCGCATGGATCGTGTGCGACTCTTGAAACAAGCTGGGTAAAGTACAAGAGGACTTGTACATCTATCAATATTTTGTTATCTGTTGTCCACTCTCTTATGAATAACTTGTTATCTTCAGCCCATGACACATTAATGGAAAATTTGTGTTGTTCTAAGTGAACCTTGGTGAAAACATGAAGCTTGCATGCTGACTAGTGTCGCCTTCTCTAGTCAGTTGTTTTTGGGTTGATCCTTGTCAGCTCAGTCAAGTAGAGTAAGGTGAGGGGAAAACCTTAACAAGCACGTCAGAGGTATATATAAACTACTTCTATGAAGGAACAACCTCTTCTGCTCTCAATAAGTCGGAATCCCTCTTCCGCCTCTGAAATGAATAAGTGCTATGCACATTTACCAAAAATGAAAAAAGAATATGTGAAAAAATTTCGAAAAAAAAAATGAAAAATGAATAAGGCGAAAGAAGAGAAATGCTTCCTGCACAGAGAGGTGATGCAAGTAACTCTGCCAGGGTACTAACTGGGCTCGCTTGTAGAGGAGCGATGCTTGTGTTCCTGCGCGACTCCGTCTCGGTACTATCCAGGCCTGCTGGTAGCAGAGCAACACTAGAGATGAAACTAAAATTCTAACGACCATAGTGCTTGTGCACCAATATAACCCTCATCCCAACCGAAAAAACTGTGTTGACTTAGCTTGGAATGTGTGTCGACCGACCATGAGCTTTGGAAATGCTACATCTTACAATCAAGCAAGTGTGGAAACAAAGACGAACAAAGAACTGAATAATACTTCTTGAGGTGTTAGACTTGCTTTTCACGAACAAGGTCCATTAAGAGAGCTGGAGTTCTACTAGTGTGTCACCAAGTGTTGTAGCAGCAACAACCACCCTCCAAAATTTTGCCTTAGCTTCGTTTTAAAGCCTCCCTACCAACCATCCTCATCATCATGTCTTGCATCGTCAAGCATATAGGCTTCAGTTGTTTCTCAGTGTCTTGTCAGCCTGTGCATGTCATTTTGTTTCACTCCCCTCATATGTTGTCTTTCTAGACTTAGACCATGTGTTCGCCAAGCAGCTCCCCCAAAAAATTGCACAATTATGGAGGTGAACTAGCCTTCCCTCCAGAAATTGTGCAAATTAGCTGGCCAGCCTGCTAAGCTCGAGGATTGGGCAATGCTGGCTGTCAAGCTTCCTCTAAAAAATTGCGCAATTCATCCTAGAACAGTTGCTCAACCTAGGAATTGCGCAATCCTGGGAGACAGTGACTTGTTCCTCCCAGAAATTGTGCAATCCCTCTAGGACAACCAGCTTTGCTCAGCTCAGAAACTACACAAATCCCTCTCTCAGGTTTGCAGACTGTTGCATGTGCCTTCAGGTCAACTGATCCCCTTCGGGACTGAGCTACCCTGATTTGCATGCATGGCCTGTTTTTCCAGAAATAACAAAGGCAGCATGCAAAGAGCATCCCCAGATTTAGGGATCTATTTTTAGCAGCTGGAGGTCACACGCAAGGATCATTTTGAAAACCTCACGCCAAGCGTCGCTTTTCCTAGATTTGTGGCATGCATGTCATGAACTTGATCTTATCAAAACTTATGTATCGAACGTTGCAGAGCTCATTCCTCACATCGATCTTGCAGCTCTGACATCCCACATCACATCTAGGAGTCGTCGGCACATTCAACTCAATTGTTTTGAAGTAAGCTCGCTTTGCATATCTTGCACTACATTTCTATTGCCTTTTGTGTTTCGGCTTGTGTGACAGTTTTGTGCTTGATTTTAATGAACACTTGTTGTTGTTTTAATGTATGTTAGCTTGTACAAGCCCCATCTCAGTTTTCGTTCATTTCTCACTGTTGTCGCATGCATGACATTGTTTTTGCACTAATGGTCGCCATCGCGGCGACCCGGTTCACAAGCATGCATGTTGTCCCGTCTTATGAATCTTACACTTACTATTTGCATGCATGATCATTCACTGTTGTTTACACGCAGCTTCAACATGCATTCAAACTTCTCATGTTTCAGTCACCCGTCGGTGGGACTATCTTGGCCTGGACTATGCCTTGCTCGGACAACATTGCGCAATTTTGAGAGGGAAGGCCTTGCCTTCCTCCCAGAAAATGAGCAAATCTAGCCAGTCAGTGCCCTCTAGTCTTGCTTTACGCAATTCTAAGAGGCAGTGACTGTTGGCCCAGAAAATTCTGGAATGCACTCCCTGGCCCTGCATCACTTGCCAGCTGAAATTGCGCATTGTGCAATCTCAGCATCCAGCAGGCCAGGCTAAACTATGCATTGTGCAGTTCCAGCAGTTAGTCAGCCTCCCGACATCCCAGACTGTGCCTTGTGCAGTTTTTGTAGTTAGCCTCCCGACCTCCTGGCGGAAATTGCGCAATCTTCACGACCAGTCACATAGGTATGTTGCAAGTCAGTCCTCAAGTTTGTTTTGGTTTTCGACTTACAGATTGCTTAATCCAGGTGGATATTGGTGACCACCCACCAATTCCACTTGGACCCCCACCATTGCTTCTTTCAGTTTTTCAGTTTCCTTAATTGTAGCATAGTTTACTATTTTTAGCAGTTTTTAGGGTCCTAAACTTTCGGAGCCGTTTTGAGGCTAGCGATTTTTTTTCTAAAATCATCTTTTTCGTCGTAGTCCTTAAAGAGATCTTTCCAACGAGTTTTTTTTTTGTGTAAGTCAGCATTTTATATTAAAAGGAAAAGATTATAGTACAAAAATTATGTCTCTCCAGACAGAGGGCTACTAGTCTACAACCCCAAACCAAACTGAACAAAAGACACCCCATCTATCATGAGCACACCACGCAGGGTGGCAGAACCATAAAGCCTTACTAAAACAGAAAGTTAAACTGCTGCCTGACTGAGGCAGCTAACAGACAACAACCCCGACCCAAATACTAATCCGCCGAACAAGGAGGACCATAACAAACCCATCGAGTGAAACCCAAAAAAACCAGCAGAGACGAGAGACAGTCCCACTACCTTTTGAGCACATAATAATTTCTGGAAGCTTCCGGGGCAGGTTCAGTCATGGAGATGCCTGCCTGCACAGTCATAGGATAATTGCTTTGATACTCCCCCGCTAGTTCTTCCTTTCGATTCTCATCCTACCGAACATCCTGACCAATGGTTTGCCTTAATAGTTTGATCAACACAGTGAGTTTCTTAGTAATAGTATCCACTTGTTGTTCCAGAGCGCTAATTTTGAACTCCAGGCCTTCTAAGATCGCCATGTGTTCTTCGGACTTGGCATCTGTGATGTTCTGGATCTTGCGCATTTGCTCCGCGTGGTCGTCCTGCATGCTCAAGGCTTTGGCAAGCAGTGTTTCCATCCTCCAGCTCTCCGCCTGAGTCCTTACAAACTGGGTAGACTGCGTGGTAACCGTACCTGGATCTTGGATCTAGTTCACCTCCTGTTCCATTTCCTGCTCGTTCAGCTTAACCATGGCATCCAGGTCGTTTATTCTCCGCTTAGCTTTCTAGTAAGTTCGAGTTTCATACATTTCTCTGGCCACCTTGAGATCTTTGTTGGCTGAGGCATTACAACTGCCCTCCCCAGCAATGTGTTTGCCCCTGCCTCTGGTGGTTGTTAAATAGAGGTTGCCAGGGGGATTACCGTCCGGATACCGCCTTTCCCTGTTTAACTTGCAGGTCATGTCATGATTCTTTCTACGTGCAGGAGGATTGTTTGGGTAGTGGCCCGTATTCTTTCCCTTACGGTCGCCTATGGTTTCCTGCCTCTCCGTATGCCAAGTGTTCCAATTCTTGTCAGAACGGCGACGGCGCATTTCCTTATTAATCATCCCTGATGATGTCCCACCTTTCCTTTGCTCTTGATATGAATGCTTCACAATCGGTTGTCCTTCCTTCCTCTGCCAGACATTTAAGGTGCTTACCTTACCCACGTATCTTATCATAGAGTGACGTCGTTGAAGTTTTCCATAAACCGAACTTATTCTCCGTCACCTAAATCTTGCCTGGAGAGCTGGGAGCACTTATCTTTTAAATCTGGACAGTCTACATTCTGCCAACAGCTGTCCCATTTGATAGTTGGGTGCTCGGTTCCGTAGTTCGCCAGGTGGTCCGCAATCTTATTAGCTTTCCTTCGCACGGCCTGAAAGATCAGACCTTTCATCTCCCTCAACAAACCAGCAATGTTGTCTGTAACCTTGGCAAGTCTCCAGTGTTTAGTGACCTTACTTGCCTTAGCTCCCATATAAATCTTCCTTGCCGCTGTGATCGCCAGTTCTGAATCTCCCTCAACCATCGCTGCACTGACTTGAGCGTTTTTGAGGATTCGAAGTCCTTGTTCCATGGCAGCAAACTCCATCTCATTATTCGTTCCCTCCCCTAAGGCTCTGCTGTATATGTGTAGAATTTCCCCTGCACTGTCCCTTATGATGCCGCCAATGCCTGCCAAACCTGGATTTCCTCTGGACGCACCATCGAAATTGAGCTTGAGAAAGCCTGAGGGAGGGCGCTTCCAGCCAATTGACACATTGGACGGACCCGGTTGGCGATTCGTTGTGACCATGCTTCTGCCGTCGTCCAATTTGAAAGCTTTTAAAATAAGTAAGTCCCTGACCGAAGCTTGATTATCTGGTTCAGTTCTGCATTTTACCAGGATTAGTTGTCTTATATTTTAGGTTATTGTATCAAGAGAATGATTTATATCTCTGTGTTCATTTTGAAAAATTCTCCTGTTCCGTTCCTTCCAAATAGTCCAGGTTATAAAACCTGGTAAAGCTTTCCATATGCTATTAATTCTTGCATTGCTTGAAAAGCCGCTCTACCAATTTATAATGGTGTTCTGGATTGAGTCCCTGGTTCGATCTGTTTTTTGCATAATGTTTTCCGCCTAGTTCCACAGGTAACAGGCCCAGTTACAGGTGTTAAAGAGATGGTTCATCGTTTCCTCTTCCAGATTACACATGGGGCAGATAGATGGGCCATGAAATCCTTTCTTGCGAAGGTTCTCCCAAGTGAGGGTTTTCCTTCTCATTAGCAGCCAGAGGAAGGTTTTAATCTTGGGCCAAAACAGAGAATCCCAAACCTTATTGCTCCATTGAACCATTTCAACTTGCTCTGAATCCTCAAGATGATCTCTGGCCTCCCTTAGCGTGAAGTTGCCGCTGCCTTTCATGCCCCATCTTAGCTGGTCTTTTTCCTCTGCTTTCATTATTTTCCTTTTGTTTAATAGGTGAAGCAAATCTTTTATTTTGTTGTTCTCCTCATTTGAGTTTTCTGTGTCGCTGAGCCTCCAATCTCTCCAATCCTGGTCCCTGCTGCTGTGATTCCAGTACTGATGGACAATATATTTTCCTTCCTCTTGACATTGTCTCTGAAGGGCAGCAAATTCGGGTCCTTCAAGCTTCGGGAGTTGCTGCCACGCATCTTCCCAGAATAAAGTTGTTTCCCCGTTTCGAATTTCCCAGAAGCTGCGGTCCTGTACGATGTCACGATTTCTTCTGGCCAGATTCCAAATGGGAGATCCTTCTGGGACCTCCTGCAGTCTGATTAGATCCTGGGTGTTGTGCTCTGGGGTGTACTTCTCCTTCTAGTGTCTAGCCCATGGGAGCTTAGGTTCCTTTAGCCATCTCCACCAAAGCTTGGCACCACATGTCATACTAATCGTCTGAGGGTCCACTAAGTTCAAGCCGCCCAAAGCTTTTGACTTGCAAAGTTTATTCCAGGAAACCAGTGCCCATTTCTTTTTCTCTGCATTGCCTGTCCAAACGAAATCTCTTTGGATCATTCTCATCTTTTGGAGAACCCCTTTTGGGGCTGGGATGATAGAGAGCATGTAATGTGGAATGGCTTGCAATACTGCTTTGGTTAGAACCAACCTTCCAGCGAAATTGAGAGCTTTGTAAGTCCAGTGCTGACATCTCTTCTCCATATTAGTTAAAATCTTCTCCCAATGTATTTTTTGCCAGGGTTTGTTCGTAAGAGGAGCTCCTAGATACTTAGAAGGGAGGCTGCCTCTTCGGAAGCCTAGAATGCTAGATAAATGTTTTTGAATAGCTAAATGCATATTGAAGAAAAATATAGTGGATTTTGAAAGATTGATTTCCATACCTGAGGCCTTACTGAAGAGATTTAGAATTTTCTCGTACCCCATGGCTTCTTTAACTGTTGGCACTCCATGCAGCATTGTGTCATCCACAAATTGTTGGTGAGTGGTTGTTGGTATGGACCGCAATGGCTGTAAACCTTTGATTTTACCTTCATTGTTTGCTTTGTGGATGAGTCTACTCAGCTCTTTCATTAGGATAACAAAAAGGAAGGGAGATAGGGGGTCTCCTTGTCTGATTCCGCGGGAGGGAGAGAAAGGGTCAGAGGGAGAAGCGTTAACCAAGATGGAAAATTTGGCGGATTTAATTAGGGCCAGTATCCATTTTATCCATTGATTATCAAAGCCAAAAGCTTTCAGTATGGCTTCAAGATAGTTCCAGTTAACTTATCATAGGCTTTGGATAAGTCTAATTGCATCAGCATCCCTGCAACTTTCCTGGTCTGAAGAGTGTGGACCATTTCCTGTGCTAGAAGAATGTTGTCTACAATTTGTCTTCCTTCAACATACCCAGATTGCTCTTCCGAAATTAGGCCAGGAAGTATGGGTTTTAGTCTATTGGCAATCACTTTTGAGATGATTTTATATATCACATTACACAGGGCTATGGGTCTAAATTTCTCCGGGGAATTGGCCTCAGCTTCTTTCGGAATTAGAGCGAGGAATGTAGAATTTAGCGATTTGAGGATGGAGTTGGAGCGCCTGGAATCTTCCACTACTTCCCAAACTTCTGTTTTGACAAAGCTCCAACAGGCTTTATAGAAATTGATGGTGAACCCATCAGGCCCCGGTGCCTTATCATTCGGCATACTTCTGACTGCTTCTTCCACCTCCTCCAGTGAGACTTCTCTTCTTAGCGCTAAATTTTGTTCATTGGTGATTAATTTAGGAATGGCTTGAGTTAGCTCCTCAATTGCTTCAGCTCTGTTAACTCCCGGCTCCTGGGCTATGTTATTAAAGTGCCTTGTGAGCAGAGTTGCTACTTCTTGATGACTTTGGAAAGTTTCCCCTTCTTCGTTGTTGAGGCAGAGAATTTTATTGGCCCCTCTATAATCTAGAGCTGACCTATGAAAAAACTTCGTGTTTTGTTCCCCTTCCTTTAGCCATTGTATCCGAGATTTTTGTTTCCACAAAGTCTCTTCCTGTTGACAACGGAGCTGCCATTGATGCATTAAGACTTTTTCCTGTTCAGTGGATTCCAGGTTGCTCATCCCATTTTTCCAGCTTTTGTGAATCTGTTCTAACTTTTCCTCTATTATGATCTTCTCCTTGAAAATATTTCGGAACTCTGTTTCATTCCACTCTTTGAGTTTATTTTTGATATGTCTTAGTTTACTTTGAAGTTTATACATCTTGGTACCTCTTATATCCAGAGGTTCGTGCCACCATTTTTCCACTAGCTGAATAAAATTGGGATGATTTAACCAAAATTTCTCAAATCTAAAAGGCTTATTTTTGGGGGTTCCTTGGATGGCAGCCACTAGTGAGATTGGCCAATGATCCGAACCTCCGCTTGGGAGAATATCAGATTCTACTATTATTCCTTCCATTAGAATGCCTTCAGAGATCAGAAATCTATCTAAACGAGAGGCTATCTATTTCTCCCCTCCTCTTCTGTTATTCCATGTAAAAGCTCCACTTTTCGGTTGGATGTCCACTAGTTTGGCAGATCTAATGAACTCCGCGAAGACCTCTGCATCCTTATTGAGTTTTCTTGTTCCTCCTTTCTTTTCCGAAAGCGAGGTTATCATATTAAAATCTCCACCCATGATGATCTTCAGGATGGAGTGTCTGAGCTTTAAATTTAGCAAAGAACGGAGAAAAAAAGAGTTTTTCCTCTATTTTTTGAGGTCCATAAACATTGGTGCATAAATAGATTTCAGAGTTACCTATTATTTGTGTTATGTACGATCTTGTTGCTTCTGTTGAGATGATATTTATCACCCTGGAATCCCATATACTTACTAGGCCTCCCTCCCAACCTTGGCTAGCAACTTCCATGAATTTTATATGATGCCCAAGTCTTTTGCAGATGATTTCCATGTTGTTGTTAGTACATTTGGTTTCCTGTATAAACATGATGTCCGGTTTCTCTTTTTGGAATTTTCTCTTTAGGAGTCTTTGTTTCGCTTGGCTGTTTAGCCCTCGAGCATTCCACGATATAACTTTCATTTTAAACTTGACAGATTAATGATAAGGAGGGAAAGCTTCCAGAGCTTTCATCTTACCGGAGTTTAACATAATAATACCCAATTCCTGCAGTAATTCGTTGTTTGATCTGCGTCCTCTTTTCCTTCTTTGTTTCGAGCTGGTTGTGGTACTTAAAAGGCTCTTTGAGTGGCTGCCTATTCCTTTTGCTATGCCTAATTTCAGCTTTTGCCTATCCAGCTCTGCTTTCTGTCTTGCAATAAATAGATCATTGATCTTTTTAATCTCCTCTTCCGAGATGTTTTCTATCCCTTGAGTCTTCCAATTTTCTGCCATGACTGGTAAGTTAACGCCTGCATGCTCTAAAATCTTACTTAGCTCCATCTCCTCACTTCCACCATCACTGGTCAGCATATCTGCATCTTCAATTGGCTCTTCTGTTGGCTCCTGCATCTGAACTACTTCATTGATGAGAGGTGTCTCTCCCTCTTTGGGTGAATAATCTGATGTTTCTTTGTTTACTTCATTGTTATTTGACTCCTTGATCTGTTCTTCAGATTCCGTCTATGTTTCTAAGATTTCAAATGTATTGCTTGTATTACCTTGTGCCAGACCTGTTCTGTTTGTTCTTCTCCTATTTGCTCTTTGTCTTGCTTTTGGTCTTATGAAGGTATCCCTACTATTTGCTGCTTGCTCTTTCTTAGGCTCTTCCTCTGCTTTGTTTAAAGGACATTCTCTCACTAAATGTCCATGTTCATGACACTTCCTGCACCGGAAAGGGATTTGTTCATAGTCAATGGCCTGGAAATAGTCCTCATCCCTGTATTCCAGCCATAAACCTTCATGAAGAGCTCCTGAAACATCCATCTCCACGCATATCCTCACACAAGAGGTGTATCTTCTCTGCAGCGTGGCTTCCGATG
This sequence comes from Pinus tabuliformis, assembly GCA_031772625.1. Taxonomy (NCBI): domain Eukaryota; kingdom Viridiplantae; phylum Streptophyta; class Pinopsida; order Pinales; family Pinaceae; genus Pinus; species Pinus tabuliformis. The sequence goes on along the minus strand of CM062805.1, from coordinate 1,369,039,829 downwards.
CTTTGATGAAGGTGCCTAGCTGATCTCCTATTTGCTTCAGAGCTGCAAAGCCCCAGTAATCTATAGGCAAGGAGAAAAGGCGAATCCATACAGGAACTTGTGTGAAAGTTTCTCTTTCTGGTACGAAGTTGGGTTTCCAGGGTCTCATGTAGAGACCTGCTGAAGCAAAGAAAAAGGGTCCCCCATCAAATACTCTATCCTTATCCTCTAAATTCGTAAAAACAACAGTAAAAAAACCTTTCACGCCTAGGTGCAGTTTAACATCACCTTTGGGTTTCCATTGCTACTTGATCCATTGACAGAGCGCTATTTCTGTTGGCCACAATCCCATGAACTTGCATATGACTGCATGTTCGGCCATATGTTCCCTGTAAGCTTGTATCTCCGGATCAGAGATCACTACTCTTAGGGCCCCTGCTTTTTTGGGTTTGCATGCTCCTCGTGTTGCTTTGTTCTTGTTGGGTTCTGGTTCGATGCTCTTTTCCTCATCTGCTTTTGCCGGATTCTTTTCCTCGCGTTCCCCTTCCTCCACTACTTGTTTATCTTTGTGGTTTTTATATTTCATCCCTGCAAAATCCTTCTTCCCTCTGTCCGCCTCCCCAGGTCTGCCTTTTCCTTGCATTCCTGGGATGTTGGTTTCCTCCCTGTTTTCTTTTTGCTTCTCTGCCTTGCCGGTTCCATCTTCTTTTTCAGGTTTTCCAAACCCCATTATTTTCACCCCCTCTTACGCTACCTTTTTCTGCATAATTATTTGTCCAAACGATGGGGTCCCAATGGACCCCCCGTTTACCATTTGTCGGGTCAGTCCTTGTCCTCTCTTGTGCAGTTTCGTTAATCTGCTTCTGTGCGCCTCCAGCTCTAAACTGTTATGAGTTCTGCAGACTTGATAGGTTAAACCCTAACCAAACGTTCGCTCACTACATGCACCAGGAAGTTCAACTATCATTATAAATTGCTTTTCTTTATTTTCCTCGAGATCTTTCCAATGAGTTATCATGCACATCAAACGGAGATAATATGACCAAGTTGGGACCCCGAGAATTTGGTTGTCCAACTCACCCCAACGGGGCCCATAAACTCTTGGTGTTACATCTCTTCGAGTTAGGGTTTTGGTTGTTTAGGGTTTGCTCTTATTATTCAATAATAAAAAGGCCCTTGAGCCTCATTTTAAGGCAGTTCAGAGGCATGTAGCCGCCACATCTCTTCTCAGAGATAAGCTACCATCGCCCTAGCTGGTCTATTTCCGTTTTTGTTTGTAAGCATATTTTAGTATTTTACATTAATGAAATGAAGTATTATTTCTGCTACATCTCCGTGTTTATGGTTATCTTTGTAATTTGTTGTATTCATGTTTAAATCCATATCAGTGGTATTAGAGCAGTTTGCTTTTTTTTCTCTGATTTTCTTTGCATGTCCCCAACAAGGTCGGGATATAAGGAGTTAGGGCTTGAACTGGTCGAACCTTTGCAAGACCAGCCTCGCAAATCCAGACGGCCTCCCATAGCGGATGAAAAGAAAGACGAGGGGGCAAGATATCCTATCAAAATCTTGCTTGAATAATACCTCGAGTGACAAAGGAACACGATCATGGACAACTTTGCCCAGATCCTTCAATAGCTACCCAGGGGCGATGCATCAACTTCCAACAGCTACTTTGGAAACACCACACCATTTAAGGTACAAGTTAATTTTGAAATCCCCATATTCAAGGGTTAGATAGACATAGATGTCGTCGATAAATGGTTAAATCTGCTAGAGGATTATTTTTCTGTTCATGATTTTTCCAGTCAGGAAAAGGTTATTTTTTCTCTTCTCAAAGCAACCCCCCACGTCAAGGACTAGTAGGAAACCTACTGCGAGCAGAAGGATGAAAGTACAGGCTCACTATTTTTAGCCGCACCCACTTGGAATTCATTCTCGGATGCCATCAAGGACTAGTACTACCTTGTCAGAAGTTATGAGGATCAATACATAAAGTGGACCACGCTGCGGCAAAGAAGGGACCAAGACGTGTTAGAGTTTACCAATATTTTCCATACCCTTCACATAAAGTTAGGTATCAAGGATTCTGAGCAGCATTTGGTACTCAAATATCACGGCTGCCTGCACAAGTACATCCAGGGAAGAAATAGGATTCCTGAACATCTCCTCGCTCGACACGGCATACCAATATGTCGTCAAGGTTGAGCAAAAGTTTAAACAAAAGAAGCGAGACTATGGATCTATGAATCTGAAGTAAGCGAAAGATGCCCCAAAACCGCAGAACAAAGGACAAAGCCAAGGCGGGGTGGCCCAAGACAACCCACCAAAGCTGCAAGCAAAGAACAGCGCCACGAAGCTAGAAAAGGAGACGAGAAAGTGGTGTGAGTTCCATAAGAGCTCCACTCACAACACAAGTGAGTGTCGGGCCAAGCAGTCACTGGTGGCCGAGCTAAGGGTTTCAGAATTAGATGCATGTTCCGACTTCAAGTCAGAACCCGACAAGGGGAATGACAAAGGGAAGTAGATTATCGATGCGGAGCCCAACACCACCGTTGCCACCACGAAGATCCAGAAGGAGGAACCTGAAGATCCAGAGGAGGAGGAGCGTCTCTTCCACTCTCAGATGTGGGTAAAGGGCTCCGCGCTACAGTTCATTGTTGACCTCATTTTGGCAGAGGTCGTGAGGCGGTTGGGCTTACCGACCACAGCACATCCACAACTGTACACCATCAGGTGGCTTCACCAAGGACGGGAACTTCGCGTAATTCAGCAATGTCTCCTTCCATACAACATCAAGCCCTTCACGGATGAGGTATTATGTGACGTTGATCCCCTTGATGTTTATGATGTATTATTAGGACAACCATACTTGTGGAAGCGACATGCTGTGTATGAATCAAGGCCCTGTGCTGTTATTGTTACTTTGGGAAATAAGTTGTACAGGATACCGGAGGTAGCACCGCCTACCGCCATCTCTTTGGTTACTGCAAAACAATGCAGTAAGCTCATTTCCAAAACCGGGAAATTTGTTTTCCTGATGATATGCCCTCAAGGAAAGAAGAAGACAGTGGCCACGACCTCCAGACAGGGCCCCTCCGCACGACAACTACAGATGGACAAGGTTGTGGAGGAGTACGAGGACATCTTCACCTCCCCCACAGGGGTTCCTTTGCACTGTCAGGTCAAGCACTCCATCGATCTAACCCCAGGTGCGTCGCTGCCCAATGGACCAATCTATCAGTGGTCCGTGCTAGAGAACGATCAAATCAAGAGGCAAATTCAGGAGCTGTTGCAGAAAGGTCACATCTGTCCGATTTCATCGCCTTGTGGGAGCTCGATCGTGTTGGTACAGAAGAAGGATGGGACTTGGAGACTCAGTATTGACTATCGAGCGCTGAACAAGATCATTGTCCGTAATAGGTACCCGATCCCACGGATTGATGACCTCCTGGACAAACTGAAGGGGGCAAAATATTTCAGCAAGATCAATTTGAAGTCAGGATACCACCAAGTACCAATCGAACCCTCCGATGTGTGGAAGACTGCCTTCAAAGCCAAGGAGGGCTTTTTCGAATGGTTGGTTATGCCTTTCGGATTGACGAATGCTCCTGCAACCTTCATGAGGCTAATGGATGACATCTTGCAGCCATTCACCAACTCATTTGTAGTGGTATACTTGGATGACATCCTGATCTTCAGCCAGCGTTGGGAAGAGCACCTCCACCACATCCAACAGGTTCTCCAAACACTGTTACAACACAAGTTATGTGCCAATTTGGAGAAATGCACTTTTGGCATGACCCAGGTTCAGTATTTGGGATACATTATTGATGAACGAGGGGTACATGTGGATCCAGCTAAGATCCAAGTCATTCGGGATTGGCCATCTCCAACCATTTTGATAGAGCTCCACAGCTTTCTAGGTCTTGCCAACTTCTACCACAGGTTCGTGTTGGGATTTTCTCAATGTTATGAAACCAGCTCACAAAAAGATAGAAAAGAGAGATCAACGCCTTAGAATTCAGCCTCTTTGAGGGGGCAACCTCATTTACATTACACAAATGAGCAATTCTTGGATGATACAAATGAAAAGACCTTCTTTCTATATATAGGAGTCTAAGGGGTCATAACATAATCAAAGCCGACATAACAATAATAATGTAAGGGCACAATAATAACAATAGTGGGCTTCTATTTGGCACAATAGTAACAATATGGGCACTACATGGGTACATCAATATAATAAGTGGGTTGTACTAATAACAATAAGGGGTTACACTAGTAGTATAAGGGCCTAACATGCCCCTCTCCTTCAAAAAGCGTTGTCCTCAACGCTTGGGTAGTTCTTGATGCTTTTGTATAAAATTCTTGTCCTCCCATGCAGAATCTTTAGCAGGTAAGTTCTTCCACTTGATGAGATACTCTGAAATTGATCGATTTCGTAGCTGTCAGGTTCTTGTTTCTGTGACTACTTCAGGTTCCAATATGATTTTTCCTTCCTCTTCAATTTCTGACAATATTGTTTGAATTGGGATCTTTTGCAACTTTTGAATAAGTGGCCATACTTCTTTGTCCTTCTTCCATTCATCCCTTGCTTCGTTTATCTAATCTGGTTGGATAATAGAAATAGCACAAAACAATGCTTCCACATCCTCATCCTTGAAGAGTCTTCCCATTCGGTAAGGTCGCCATTTTTTAAGTGCATGTAGTATTGCCAACATTTCCTTCTCATAAATAGCTTGCTTGAGATGTAGCAGTAAAAATACCCAATCACCTACATCAAAACATTTTTCACTACGATGTTGATCTACCTGTTGTTTCGTTTGATTTTGCACCGAAGTGGTGTTATCCTTTAAAAGTTGGAGAACTTGTTGTTGATGCTCGATGTGATCTTTCACTGCTTGAACCTTTTTCTTCTTGATATGTCCTTCTATCTCTAGAGTTTGAGGATTGGTAATTTTTTCCAATCCTTTACAAGATATGGTTGGATTCATTTCTTGATGCTCGATGTGATCTTTCACTTCTTGAACATTTTTCTTCTTGATATGTTCTTCTATCTTGATAGTTTGAGGAGTGGTAATTTCGACCAATGAATTAAAAGATATGGTTGGATTCATTTCTTCTTTCTCGATGTGATCTTTCACTTCTTGCACCATTTTCTTCTTGATATGTCCTTCTATCTTGAGAGTTTGGGGAGTGGTAATTCTTGCCAATGCTTTACAAGATATGGTCTGATTCATTTCTTCTTTCTCTGGGGTGGGGTCCTGGCATATATCTTCTTCTTTCGATGTTTCTTGATCCTTTTCTTCCTCCTCTTCATATTCTATGTAAAATAATTTCTTCTCGACACACTTATGACCTTTAGTGCATTTGTTATCAAAATTGTAACAAAGCCCTTTTTGTCTTTTTTCTTCCAATTGTTGTGGTGTAACCCTTGTAGGTTGTGGAAGGCTAGGAGAAACAACACTTGCATCTTTATAGTTGTGAGGGGTATGCTTATTTGTTTCCATAATTTTGCTTTCCACTATGTCACAAAGCCCTTTTACTCTTTCCAATTGTTGTAGTGTTGCTCTGAAGAAGGTGTTGTTCTTTGTATCCTCATAATGTGCTATCATTTCCTCCGTGAAAATTGACCACGTAACAAGTTGTTTACGAGAACAAAGCCCTTCATACCATAAAAACTGATCCGGTTCTAAATATGAAGATGCAATACATACCTTTTGTAACAGTTGTACACCATGTAGATCAAAATATTGGTCCATCTGAAGTATCCAATTTACTGGATCCTTGCCATCAAACTTCCTCATCTTGCTTTTTCTTGATTTTAGGAGCTCGATCTTGAAATGACTATAACTCTATACTTTCGGATCTTTAAGTTCTGAAATTGCGACCTGTAGTAGCCCTTTGTGTCCTCTTTCCAATGCCACCAGTCTGATCCAAATTGGATTCTCCAAGAAAGAGTTATGCATAATCTCCTAAGATGACTTGATTATAGACCTTTCCAGAAAAGCGAACTTGTATTAAGTGCCACGTATCACTGTTTCAACCTTTGGCACTGAAAAATATATACAAGAAACTACAGTCCGTCCTCTTTCTGTACCTTCTTACAAAATTTCAATTTGATGCTCAGAGAGGAAGTTATGATGATTTTCCTCAGGTCACCTGTTTGGAATGTAATTCAGGAGTCTGCAAAAATACCAACTTCCTCAGATCATATCTCCGCAAATATAGCACAAAAAGCTCTGAAATTCGGACCAGAGATTCAGCGCGATTTCTTCTCAAATGGGTTTTTTCTTAGCTTCTGAAACATCGCAGGAAAAAAATGCAAAAATGCCACAATGGCCTGTTTGGAGCAGCGAAACCCTAGAATCCAAAGCTCTGATACCAAATGTTATGAAACTAGCTCACAAAAAGATAGAAAAGAGAGATCAACGCCTTAGAATTCAGCCTCTTCGAGGGGGCAACCTCCTTTACATTACACAAATGAGCAATTCTTGGATGATACAAATGAAAAGACCTCCTTTCTATATATAGGAGTCTAAGGGGTCATAACATAATCAGAGCCGACATAACAATAATAATGTAAGGGCACAATAATAACAATAGTGGGCTTCTATTTGGCACAATAGTAACAATATGGGCACTACATGGGTACATCAATATAATAAGTGGGTTGTACTAATAACAATAAGGGGTTACACTAGTAGTAGAGGGGCCTAACATATCACTTGGCCCTTGAGTCAAGTCACCAAGGGAGGAGTGAAAGCAAAATTCTTTTGGTCTGAATCTCAACAGAAGGCATTCACAGAGTTGAAAGATCGCTTCTGCTTGGAACTAGTGCTCACATTACCAGACTTGCAACAACCATTTGAGGATGAGACAGATGCCTCTGACTATGCTATTGGGGCAGTTCTTACTCAAAACGGGCATCCAGTGGCATATCACAGTGAGACACTTTCAGACACAGTCTGAAAGTATCCCACTTATGACAAAGAGATGTATTCCATTGTGCAGGTCTGCCGACAATGGAAACATTACATTTTGGGGAAGGAAACAATCATCCACACAGACCCAAGGGAAATTGCAGAATGATCGCCATCAGAAGTGGTCCACGTACCTGCAATAGTTCCATTTGAATATCAAGTATAAGAAGGGAATCACCAATAATGTTGCAGATTGCCTCAGTCGACCACCGATCATGGCGTTAACCACCTTGTTGAACTCTTGTGGGCATGAGAATTCTAATTGGCCACTTCTCTACAAAAGCAACCCAGAATTCGACCACAAATACCAGACACTCTTGGAGGGTCAACATGTTCCAGATTTTCACCTCCAGGATGCCCTGTTATGCCACTTGGGTCACCTTTGTGTTCCTTCAAGCGAGCCTGCCAAGATGATTTGGGAAGCATACTACAGTCAAGCTACTGGGCATTTTGGGGTCGAGAAAACAGTGGCAGTACTACAGAAGTATTTCTATTGGCCAAATCTTTGACAGGATGTCAGGAAGTACATCAGATCATGCACTGTCTACGTCATTGCCAAACCGACCATCAAGAAGCAAGGCCTCTATACTCCGCTGGCTACCCCTAGTCAACCTTGGGAATCCATCTCCATGGATTACATGTTAGGCCTTCCTTCCACTAAGCATGGAAATGATTGTGTTTTTGTGGTCGTCGACAGGTTCTCGAAGATGGCCATTATGGCGGCTTGCAAGAAGAATATCACAGGAGAAGCCACTGCTAAACTCTTCTTTGAATGAGTTTGGGTACACTTTGGGATCCCACAGTCTATCATCTCAGATCGGGACAACAGGTTCCTTAGTACATTTTGGTCTAGTCTTTGGTCGATGCTGGACACCAAACTCACTAAGTCCATATCCTTCCATCCTCAAACTAATGGCCAAACAGAGGTTGTCAACAGGATGATTGTACACATTCTGCGCATGTACAACTCAAAGCATCCATGCACATGGGACGAGAGCCTCCCTTATGTTCAGCACAGCTACAATCGGGCTCTCCATAGCTCGACTGGCCACAACCCCTTTCAGGTGGGCTTGGGATTCCAGCCACTATGTCCCATTGATGTGGCCATGCCATTTGCAGCTACTCACGCAGATTTGGCTCATGTCCAATCCGAAACAGATAAGGCAAATAGCTTCATTGAGCACATCCAACATATTCGCTAGTAGGTCCATGACATTCTGGAGAAATCAAATGCTAAGTACAAGCAGCGACATGATCAACATCGGGTGCCACACAAGTTTCAGGTGGGCGACAAAGTCTGGTTGCATTTGCAAAAGGAACGCCTTACCGGAGCCTATCAAAAACTCAGACCACTCCGATATGGTCCTTACACCATTACCAAGGCTATGGGAGATAATTCATTTGAGCTCAGCATTCCCCCATTCCTTGGCCTGCACCCAGTGTTCAATGTGGACCGCCTTCGGCCATACTTTCCACCATTACTAGACACATCCGACATTGCAGAATAGCTCACACCCACAGAGTTAAATCCAGATTGCATGGAACAAGCTGCAACTGATCAGATCATGGACACATAGATCAAGCACACTCACCAGCAGAATATCCAACTGTATCGAGTTGTCAAAGCAGGCCAACTCCTTCACCAGGGCAAGTGGCTCACCAGGGACCAAGTTCAGCAAAAGTTTCCTCATCTCATGGAGGAACTCAACACAATGGGGACCATTACTTCCTAAGGGGGGAGGAATGATCTAGGTGCATATTGGTGGCCACTCGCCAATTCCACTTGGACCCCCACCATTGCTTCTTTCAGTTTTACAGTTTCCTTAATTGTAGCACAGTTTACTATTTTTAGCAATTTTTTGGGTCCTAAACTTCGAGAGCCATTTTGAGGCCCTAAACGACGTTTTTTTGGAAATCTACCACCAAATTATTATTATTATTATTATTATTTAATCTAAAATCATCTTTTCCATCGTAGTCCTCGGAGAGATCTTTCAAACGGGTTATTATGTGCGTCAAACGAAGATAATATGACCAAGTCGCGACCCCAGGAAGTTGGCTATCCAACTCACCCCAACGGGGCCCATAAACTCTTGGTGTTACATCTCCTCGGGTTAGGGTTTTGGTTGTTTAGGTTTGCTCTTATTGTTCAATAATAAAAAGGCCCTTAAGCCTCATTCTAAGGCAGTTCAGAGGCATGTAGCCGCCACATCTCTTCTCAGAGATAAGCTACCATTGCCCTAGCTGGTTTATTTCCATTTCTGTTTGTAATCATATTTAAGTATTTTACATTAATGAAATGAAGTATTATTTCCACTGCATCTCTATGTTTATGATTATCTCTGTAATTTGTTGCGTTCTTGTTTAAATCCGGATCATTGCATGTCATGAGTGTTGCTATGTCTCTAGGTATCAAAGGTGTTCGTTTGCCTCTCAGCGGTGCAGGCACAATGGATTCTAGGAGAGCAGAGTCAAAGACACCATTGAGAGCACAAATAGAGATGTAGTTGAGCAAGTGTGTATGAGATTGTGTACCTATGAATACATCAAGTTGTTCGTAAACAAGGACATCAAAATGAAATGGCAGCAGTATCCCAGAGAGCAGCACCATCAGCAGACGGTAGCACACCTGCACGCGACGAATGGAAGAGGAAGGTTGTTGACAACATGAAGGCGGAGCAACACTGCAAGTTCAAAGCAGACCACTTGTGATGAAGACAACTTTGGAGATTGAGGCTATGAGGTGATGGCGCGACATGGAGATTGCGCAAAGGTAGAGAGAGAACCAGAGAAGGAGTTGCATGTGTTGAAGCATCAACTCAAGGAAGAACAACAATTGTACAGATAAGAGAAGGGTTTCTACAGGAAAAGGTACAACAAGGGGCACGACATGCACAGACTGATGAAACTGCACCCATACAAGTTATAGATCCATCCCAGCAGCTGGCACGGAGCAGACAGGGTGAGTAGTGTTGTCGATCGCATGCAAGGGAGTTCAACAGCATGCATGTCATTGTACGCATGCATGTGATCCCACCCATTGGCACACTTACCAAGGCAAAGACATGAACTTAGTCCAACTGGGGCTAAACATGCAGTTTCACAATTGATGCGCATAGCCACCAGCACACACTTGGAGATGAGCACATACACTATGCATCAGTGTGTTGTCGGTCCGGCCGCACCCAAGATGACCATGTGCATGCTATCAAACGAGGTGGAAAAAGGAGCCATATCAATGTACCAGGGTGCAATAGAGGCAAGTGTTCACTTTCAGTAGCATGTCACCATTGAGCGCACAGACACCATCACGGACCACCAATCTTGGCATTAGCTTGTCACAGTCGACCGCCATGAGGATGTCGAAGAGTTGGTCGTCTCACAAACATCTGAGTCTTAGTCATGCCTTTCATGGTTTGCTCAAGCCTATTTTGTCTCACATGGGTACATGTCCAAATTGAATGTAACATCGTGTAAAGTGAAAGTCCAAGTGTTGATAGTTGAATCTAACAGTCATATAGTAGTTGAAGAGTCATGAGTGCACTTGAACAGTCACAAAGGGGTAATGTCAAGGGTCACCCCACCCTTTGCTATCTATAATACCTCATAACTCATTGATAGGGCTTTTGGTCAACCAAGCTTCTGATAGGAGTATCTTAGAGAAAGCATGGAGAGTATTATAACAAGCCTTGGCTTCTCCACAGTGCAGAGCTAGTATATCTCTTTGGAGGAGCAGGCGGCAGTGACTGTAATGTTCCGTTGTCGGGACTAGTGGTTGGTCATGGTTGTATTGTAATATTGGAACTTTCATTTCTTTATATAATAGAGCCAACATGTTTCATGAATATGTTGTTATTGTATTTTAGCTAACTTGTTTACTCTAATGATATATGTATATGTTTGCTTACGCATGCATGTATGGACTATTCTGTATAAGTATGTATGAATCTTACTGAAATGTGTTGTTGGTTTAACCATCACTTTGCATTGCTAGCTTACTTGCTTTCCAGTTTGTGATGAATCTTTGCTCGTGTGTTCCCTTCTTAGCCACGTGCTTCCACAAGTTTCCAAGGGGTGCACTCACCTCACCCTTCGTGTGTTAGAACCGTTCATGCACCTTCCTTGACTTGCTGCATATGTCACACCCTTGCTACCAATAGGGATATCTTATTTGCCTCTGCGCGCAACCGCGATCAATGCGATACCGTATGACACACTGTTAGGACTCCTACACCAAACGGTCTGAGGTCTAGTTGGGACTTCTTACCAGGGAGATCCCGTGACATGTGGTGGGTCCAGCACCGTCAACATATCTGGTGCTAAAAGGAGGGCCAGGTGACCAACTGTGTCCTCTCATCTAGTTTTGAACCTTTTCACATCTATCATGGATACTGTCACACTCACCCCTCCATGATGTTTTTTGTATGCCGAACCTCTCGACATCATGATGGAGTTTGCTAATATTTTGGTTGAATTCACGTATGATGGTGAAGGGGAAGTAGCCTGGCCTGAGTACTTAGAAGACTTCCATGCACTCCTTGCAAACGAGTTCTATGCAGAAGAGGCCAGTGTGCTACTTGCATACACACTTCGCAAATCCCCACTACAGTGGTGCTGGAGTCTGCCTCCCGTCAGCATTCACTCATTTGAGCAGTTATGTGATCTCATTGATTCTTCTTTCCATCGTTTTGATCCAGAACCTCTTGACCAAAAATTGTTACAACAATGGAAGGCCCCGCATGAATTGCCTATGGAATTTTGGGACCATTTTCGTGTGTTGCAGTTTCAAGCTCCGAAAAGTCAGATGAAATTTCAGTATCTCATGGACAGATTTGAGTATTGTCTTACCAAATATGTTAATCCTAAAAGAAAGTTTAAGCCCAAGCCTCGCTCAGCATACTTTGGTGATGGAGTTGCGCAATCACAGGCGAACACGGTCGTTGTCACAAGTGACTGTCCCCCGTCCCCTAATCAAGCAGCTCCACCACCGCAGAGTGATGTGGGAGAACAGGCACACACATCTGTTCAACTGTCACATCCTTCCAACATCACTTCTTTCAATTGTTGCGTAGATTGGGTTGCGAATCCCATGGGTTATCATATGTATTTTGTACCTCAACCACTGTATTTGTATTCTAATGATCCTCCAGATGACATTGTCTTGTGTTCTTCTATTCCAGACTCTACACTTGTTGTGACGAGGATCAAGCTATCAACGGAGTTGATGTTGCACAACCAACTTGCGTTGTCATTCATGAAGAGTGTGAGTGGGAGCTTGAGCATCAAACCTTAGCGAAGGAGGAATCCCTTCCGTCCAAGCCTCCTCTGTTCTTCCCTGACATCTCTGATGATTTTTCATCCTTGATTTCGCGTGTGTATCTCCGTATACAGATGTACCCATTGTTGATCATTCGCAGAACACACTGGATGTCAATCCATCATCCGACAATGGAGAGGAAAAATCATTCATTGAAAATCCACTTGATTTTTCATCTACTTTTTCCATAAACGTAGAGGGTAAACATTCTTGCTTCTCATCTACCCCTCTGTGCGATTCATCAAATCATGAGCATGATGACCAACATCCTGAATTTTCCGATCCTTGTTGTTGTGATCTCATCTCTTTACCTCATCATCTGATCATGATGTTGATTCACTCGTTGTTAATCTGTCCAAGCCACTGGTCTACGATGATCCATCTGTTAACGGAGTCGAAACCCCCCAGATTGTCGAGGCACTTGAGCCAGAGCTGATGGTTATGTTAGGCCCTCGCTTTCCTGAGGTTGGTTTCAATTCTGATTAGGAAATTTTTCAAACACCCAAGGCTCCTCATCACTCATTTGTATGCACTCAAGAATAATCCAACACTCAGATTTCACTTCCTCCACTCGAACTACACGATCCCATCGCTCATGCATTGGAGGAATCTTACTCAACAAGCACACTTGCACAATGTAAGTGGTCTACCTTCCTCACATGTGCTTGCATGTCACAGTCAAGAGTATCTGTGTGCTTAACATCTGCACGTAGTATCACATAGCATCATGGTATGTCCACAGACTGCATGTCATGCACTTGCACTCGTTTTTGTTCTGTGGACGCATTTAAGCTCGGAGTGTGTCTGTCTTCATTGTTATATCTTTCTTATTTGTTGGTTCACACAACTATGTTGTTTGCGAACCATGCCTTCACCAACATGGGTCAACCAATGTGCCGGTTGTTGCATTGGAAGTATCACTTCATGTGAGCAGAGCCACGTGTTGTTAGCTTAGGTGTAGGAGTAGTGTTGCTTTTGGTTTGTTTTATTGCATGCATGTTTTCTTCCTACCTTGTGTGTTTGCTTGCTTGCTTGTTTGTTTGTTTGCTTACTCGCTTTGCTTACGCATTTTCTTCTGCTTCTTACTTTGTTCTCTTGTTTGCGTTTGTAGGATAGTTTCGCATGGATCGTGTGCAACTCTTGAAACAAGCTGGGTAAAGTACAAGAGGACTTGTACAACTATCAACATTTGGTTATCTGTTTTTCGCACTCTTATGAAGACCTTGTTATCTTCAGCCCATGACACATCAAGGGAAAATACGTGCTCTTCGAAATGAACCTTGGTGAAAACACGAAGCTTGCGCACTAACTAGTGTCACCTACTCTAGTCCATTGTTTTTGGGTTAATCCTTGTCAACTCAGTCAAGTAGAGTAAGGTGAGGGGGAAAACCTTAACAAGCACGTGAGAGGTATATATAAACTACTTCGCTCAAGGAACAACCTCTTCTGCTCTCAATAAGTTAGGATCCCTCTTCCACCTCTAAAATGAATAAGTGTTATGCAAAGTTACGAAAAATGAAAATGTGAAAAATTTTCGAAAAAATGAAAAATGAATAAGGTGAAAGAAGAGAAAGTCTTCCTCCGCTAAGAGGTGATGCAAGTAACTCCGTCGAGGTACTGACCGTGCTTGCTGACAGCGGAGCGATGCTTGTGTTCATGTGTGACTCTGTCGCGGTATTGTCCAGGCCTGTTGGTAGCAGAGCAACACCATAGATGAAACTAAAACTCTAACGACCATACTGCTTGTGCACCAATATAACCCTCATCCCAATCAAAACAACTGTGTTGGCTTGGCTTGGAATGTGTGTCGACTGACCAAGAGCTTGGTAGATGCTACATCTTACAATCAAGCAAGCGTGGAAACCAAGACAAACAAAGAAATGAACAATACTTCTCGAGGTGTTAGACTTGCTTTCCACGAACAAGGTCCATTCAAAGAGCTGGAGTTTACTAGTGTGTTGCCAAGTGTTGTAGCAGCTACAACCACCCTCCAAAATTTTGCCTTAGCTTCGTTTTGGAGCCTCCCTACCAACCATCCTCAACAACATGTCTTGCATCCTTAAACATATAGGCTTCATTTGTTTCTCAGTGTCTTGTCAGCCTGTGCATGTCAGTTTGTTTCAATCCTCTCACAGGATGTCTTTCTCGACTTAGACCATGTGCTGGCCAAGCAGCTCCCAAAAAATTGCACAATTCTGGAGGCAAACCAGCCTTCCCTCTAGAAATTGCGCAAATTAGTTGGCTAGCCTGCTGAGCTCAAGAATTACGCAATGCTGCATGTCAAGCTTCCTTTGAAAAATTGTGCAATTCATCCCAGGACAGTTGCTCAACCCAAGAATTGTGAAATCTTGGGAGGCAGTCACCTGTTCCTCCCAGAATTTGCACAATCCGACAGCCAGCTCTGCTCAGCTCATAAACTACGTAAATCCCTCTCCCAAGCTTGCAGACTACTACATGTACCTTTGGTTCGAACAGTCCCCTTCGAGATTGAGTTACCCTGATTTGCATGCATGGCTTGTTTTTTCCCGAAATAGCAAAGGCAACATGCAAAGAACATCCCCAGATTTAGGGATCTATTTTTAGTAGTTGGAGGTCACACGCAAGGATCATTTTGAAAACCTCACACCAAGTGTCGCTTTTACTATATTTGTGGCATGCGCGTCATGACCTGGACCTTATCAAAACTTATGTACCCGGCATTGCAGAGCTCATTCCTCACATCGATCTTGCAACTCTGACATCCCACATCACATCTAGGAGTCGTCAGCACATTCAACTCAACTATTTCGAGGTAAGCCCGCTTTGCATGTCTTGCGTTGCACTTCTATCGCTTTTTGTGTTTCGACTTGTGTGAGGGTTGTCTGCTTCATTTTAATGAACACTTGTTGTTGTTTTAATGTATGTTAGCTTGTACAAGCACCGTTTCAATTTTCGTTCACATCTCATTGTTGTTGCATGCATGACACTGTTTTTGCACTAATGGTCGCCATCGCAGCGACCAAGTTCACATGCATGCATGTTGTCTCGTCTTCTGAATCCTACACTCACTGTTTGCATGCATGATCATTCACTCTTGTTAACACTCAGCTTCACGATGCATTCAGACTTCTCATGTTCCAGTGGCCCGTCGGCAGGTCTGGGCTACCTTTGCTCAGACTCTGCCTTGCCTGGAAAACATTGTGCAATTATGAAAGGGAAGGCCCTACCTTCCTCCCAGAAAATGAACAAATCTGGCCAGTCAGTGCCCTCCATTTTCGCAATTCTGAGACGCAGTGATTGTTGGCCCAAAAAATTGCGCAATGCAGTCCCTGGGCCTGCATCACTTGCCAACTGAAATTGCGCATTGTGTAATCTCAGCATCCAGCAGGCCAGGTTGGACTATGCATTGCGCAGTTCCAGCAGTCACTCAGCCTCCCGATAGCCCGGACTGTGCCTTGCACAGTTTTGGTAGTCAGCCTCCCGACCTCCTGGCAAAAATTGCGCAATCTTCACAACCAATCACACAGGTATGTTGCAAGTTAGTCCTCAATTTTTTTTTGGTTTTCGACTAACAGATTTCTTGCCATGAGTGTTGCTACGTCTCCAGGTATCATAGGTGTTCATCTGCCTCTTAGTGACGCAGGCACAATGGTTTCTAGGAGAGCAGAGTCAAAGATACCGTTGAGAGCACAATTGGAGATGCAATCGAGCAAGTGTATATGAGCTTGCCTACCTTTAAAGACATCAATTTTTCGTAGACAAGGACATCAAGATGAAATTGCAACAACATCGCAGCAAATAGTAGCACATGTTAGCACACCTGCACTTGATGAATGCAAGAGGAAGGTTGTTGACAACATGAAGGCAGAGCAAAGCTGCAAGTTCAAAGAAGATCCACTTGTGATGAAGACAACTTTGGAGATTGAGGCTATGAGGTGATAGCTCGACACAGAGATCACGTGAAGGCAGAGAGAGAAATAGAGAAGGATTTGCATGTGCTGAAGTAGCAACTCAAAGAAGAACAACAACTGTACATATGAGAGAAGGGTTGTAGCAGGAACAGGGAAAATAAGGGGCACGACATGCATAGGCTGATGAAACTGTGCCCATACAAGTTATAGATCCATCTCAGCAGCTGGCACATAGCAGACAGGGTGAGCAGTGTTGTCGATCACATGCAAGGGAGTTCAACAACATGCAATGTCATTATGCGCACCCACCCATTGGCACACTCACCAAGGCAAAGACATGAACTTAATCTGGCTGGCGCTGAACATGCAGTTTGATAGTTGATGTGCATAGCCACCAACACAAACTTTGAGATCAACACATACACTATGCATTAGTGTGTCGTCGGTCCAGCCACACCCAAGACAACCATGCGCATGTTATCAAACGAATTGGACAAAGGAGCCATATCAGTGTACCCAGATGCAACAAAGGCAAGAGTTTGCTTTCAGCACGATGTCACCAGTGAGCGCACCGACACCATCACGGACCACCAAGCTTGGCATCATCTTGTGACGGTCGACCACCATGAGGATGTCGAAGAGTTGGTCGTCTCACAACCGTCTAAGTCTTAGTGATGTCTCGCATGGCTTGCTCAAGCCTATTTTGTCTCACATGGGTACATGTGCAGATTGAATGTAACATCTTGTAAAGTGGAAGTCCAAGTGTTAATAGTTGAATGTAACAGTCATAGAGTAGTTGAAGAGTCATGAGGGAATGTGAACAGTCACAAAGGGGGAATGTCAAGGGTCACCCCACCCTTTGCTATTTATAGTACTTCATAACTCATTGATAGGGGCTTTTGGTCAGCCAAGATTCCGATAGGAGTATCTTAGAGAAAGGTTGGAGAGTATTATAACGAGCCTTGGATTCTCCATAGTGCAAAGCTAGTATATCTCTTTGGAGGAGCAGGCGACAGTGATTGTAACGTTCTGTTGTCGGCCTAGTGGTTGGTCATGGTTGTATTGTAAGATTGGAACTTTGACTTCTTTATATAACAAAGCCAACACGTTTCATGCATATGTTGTTATTGTATTTCAACTAACTTGTTTACTCTAATGATATATGTATTTGTTTGCTTACGCATGCATGCATGGACTTTTCTGTATAAGTATGTATGAATCTTATTGAAATGCTTTGTTGGTTTAACCATCACTTTGGATTGCTAGCTTACTTGCTTTCCAGTTTGTGATGCATCTTTGCTCATGTGCTCTTCTTAGCCATGTGCTTCCACAGGTTTCCAAGGGGCGCTTTAGAACGGTTCATGCACCTTCCTTGACTTGTTGCATATGTCACACCCTTGCTACCAACAGGGATATCTTACTTGCCTTTGCGCGCAACTGCGATCAAGGTGATACCATACGACCCACTGTTGGGACTCCTACACCAAATGGCCTGAGGTCTAGTTGAGACTTCTTACTAGGGAGATCCCCTGACATGTTGGTGGGTCTAACACCATCAACAAAGAACTAAAGACGAGGCAAAGCTACGACATTTCAAGCAACTATCGTGGAAAAACTCTGATAAACAAGTATGAATCGCTCATCTTGCTCATTTCATTGGTGTTTTCATCTATGATTTGATTGCAGTAGACTTAGGGAAAGTTGTATATTTATGTTTTGTTTTGTTCTAGATATGGGTACCAGATCTAAGGAGATTGGTCTTGTCTGCAAAGACGATTTATCAGATAACACTAGGTTTATATTATGTTATGACAAGGAAATTTGAAGGTTATATCAGCAGGTATACTAACTAGATATCTTGGTCAAATCATGAAGCACATATGCCATTGGGTGCTACCTTGGGCTAGGAAACCACTTAGTGCATATAGTTTGGCTATTACCACCACCAAAGTGTTAGTTAACCACTTCTATACTTGCTAAACAAGGACACTTGCCTTGTTGGAGGTATGATGATATCGAGACAAGAACACTGCATGGAATTGGGGGTTGTCTGGGCTTGGGAGTTGTGAGGATAATGGAATTGTGATGGAATTTGTGGTGTTAATAATATTCACGTCAATAGAAGACTACCGAGATTGGTAGTCCCCACACTCGCTGGGAGGTGAGAGAGAGGGGGGCTTATTTGGACCTGTATGAAAAGATTGTGTGGAGCAGTATAACTGCCACTGAGTGCTTGATTCAACTGAGACCCACTTAGTGATCTGGAATTGAAGATGGCACTGATCGACAACATTGTGAAGCACACGCAACACTAAGTGCTTGCTTTGGCTAATAAACCACTCAATGTAGAAGAAATGAGGGAGCCACAAAGATAAGTATTAATTATCAGTTTAAAGAAATGTATGTTAAAATTATGATTTAATTTGGTTTAAAGTTTTGATTCATAATGATTTGAGTTATGTTTATGCTTTAATGATTATGTTATGTTATAAATTGATTTAAAATTCTATGATTATCTCTCATGACATGTATGTCTATGATATAAGTGAAATATTGAGTTGTTCAACAGGAGCATATGAGGCTAATTACCAGGTAAAAAAAAAACAACTTGATGATATTAGAGTGCATAGTAACACACTAGAGTTGAAGACCTTAGGAATAGGGCGATTATGGTGACATTGGAACCCAATGATATGTGTTGATTTCCATGAGGTATGCCATGATTGATATGATGTGTTATTGAAGCTAGCCAGAGGGGTTCCTTGGTTGTGAAGACTATTCCTGTGCGAGGAAGCCTTGTTAGGGGATGAATCACCTAAGGGGCTGAGAAATAGAGAAGAGGATGCTTGAACTTGGAAGGTGTGTGATTGCGTGGTAGAAGAACCATATCGCCTAAGGGAATAATAAATTAGAGAATGGGATGTTGGAATTGGAAAGTGAATTGGTTTCACAAAATCATGTGCATCTTGATTGGGATCAAGAGTGCATTGGGTGTGTCTCAGAAAGCAATGAGTTGAAATTATTCTTGAAGGGGCATTGAGCACAGTGGATGGCTTGGCTAGAAATTGGAGGCAGATTGTGCTATGGAGTCAAGTGACCAAGCAGGCCAAGGTGCAATGGAAGCATGACAAACAAAATGAAGCCACATGGGAGATGGTTGATCAAATGAGGGTGGCATGCCCATTTTGGGTGTTGAGTAAGCAACTGCAAATGTAATTATAAATATGTAAGAGTTGTTTATAAAGATAAATTTTGTTTTAGTAATTTTTTGTTAAGAACACCGAGGATGGTGTTCCCCTTAAGGGGGGTGGGGTTTGTAATGCCCCTAGTACACTCCCCCTTATTTTTGTAATGTAATTATACTATGATTATAAATTATTATATATTAATTTGAATGGCTTGAAGAGTGGGACCATAGATCCACAATTTGAAGGGGAAAAGGAAGAAGAACCTGAATGGTGTTAGCTGGCACCATTGCTTAATCAAAAAACCAGAAGACAACCTCCTAAATCCTACAAGCAAATTATCTCGAAGGTCATCAATAGACACATCCACAACTTCCCACACGCCCTCGACATGTTATTTACAAAATCGAAGAAAGTAAACCTCTCAAGCAGAAACTAATGGTGAGAGCACTTGCAATTCAGCATACATCAATTGCAATGCATTATTCCTTGTCTCGCACATTCCCGTCGATACTACATTGACTGTGGCTACCCTGGATATCATGCAGGGGAACATTTCCTTCTACTTCTCCACATCCATGAATGTTTCAACAAGATTCAAGTTGTTTGCGACCACCATGCCAATTTCTCTAGTAGCCTCAATGGTCAGGCCTATAGGCTTTGGCGTAATGGTGGAAGGGAATCAACACATGTATTCTTCATAGTTGAATGTTTCTTTACCAACATCGAGGCTCGAAATCCAAAGGGTTTTGTTTGCCCGAGCCATCTTGAATAACTCATCCATAGATGCCAAAGCAAGATCTGCCAACATAATTCTCTCAATACCTCTTATGTTTCTTGTTCGACCACTAGAAGATACATGCATCAAGTTTTCACTAGCCGAGGGCAATGAAGTGGGCATGCCACTAAATCCAAGGTCCAAGGATGATTTTGGCATGAAGGGAATAGATGATGGCATTGAAGGAATGGGTTTGCGAAGGGACGTCCTTGCTGGTGCACACAGTCAATCTAACTCTTCTTTTAAGCAAGTGTTCTCAATGCAAAATTACTGCTCTTCAAAGGACATCTTACCAAGAACAACAAGTCCTACACAATTTGTACAGATGGGATTCCTCGTGACATCTCTGGTTGACAAGATGTGGGATCTACTCTCATACTCCATATCTTTGTTTTCTTTCCTTGTTCACACTCACCAACGCTTGCTCCAACTTTTCCTTGCCCTTCAATTCCACTAGTTAATGCTAGTGAGAGACCCAGAGAAGTGTAAATATTTTTAGTTGGTCTACCCAAAGGCATGACATTGGGAGAAACCAAATGATATTGAGCTTTTGCACCAGAAGCAATGTTGTGATCAGAAGCACATATCAGCTTTCCACTGGAACCATTGTCTAGGAAGCCCCCAATACTCATTACTCCTGAATCTCCTTCCTCTTCCTTATGCCCGAAATCCCAATCCCAATCTCGAGGGAGCTCAGATCATATTAAAAACTAGTGAATATATATATATATATATATATATATATATATATATATATATATATATATATATATATATATATATATAGGCTGGAGATTTATACAAGGCAAACCAATAAGCGATATCACGAGGTCCATTTGTTAGGCCATGCATTGTCAGTCTCACAGTTGGCCCACGAGCATTACATGATATCTATATCCTCGGACCCTCTTTCATCATGGTTACGGGTCAACCACACAAAACTTTTGCCAACAAAGTCCATTTGCTAGGCCACGCACTCTCAGAATCACAATTGAGCTACAAGCATTATAGAGTATCTCTATCCTCGAATCTTCATTCATTGTGGTTATGGGTTAACCATATAAAACCCTTATCACCAAAGTCCATTTTCTAGGCTGCACATTGTCACTATCACAGTTGGATCACAAGCATTAAAGGGTATCTCTATCCCTGGATCTTCATTGATCATGGTTATGGGTCAACCTCACAAAACCCTTGTCTTCAACAACTCACTATTATGGGTCATCCACAAACCCACAGTTATGGGTCATCCACAAACCCACAGTTATGGGTCGACCACACAACCTTTCTCTTCATTGACTCATGTTCAACAAAAGATTCTTAGGAGGGAACTCTATACAATGGGGACCATTGCTTCCTAAGGAGGGAGGAATGATTTGAATGGTATTTGCTCATGGTATTTACCCATGGTAACTACCCATAGTATTGCATCTCAAAAGGCTATAATTTTTTGGCCTCGCTTTGTAAAAAACACATATTCGTCCACATAATGTAGATGTAACAATGGTTTCCTTGTTATTTAGTAAAGGACTGGGTTTTATGGTATATCTTGTTTTCTCGTTTCATATTTTATTTTGGGATGTATTAAGTTCATGCATTTTTCCATTATTTTTCTTGTGTCGGGTCTCTCCTCCTCTCGCAACATTCTTGGTTCCTGGATCTTATCCCCCGAGATCTAGATCAACCTCATCCATGAAAGGGTTGATGATATAAGCATACGACTCTGCTAGCTGGCACATAGATCTTGCACTTTAGTGGAGCCACCCGATGGTGTATGGCTACAGGTGTGGTGTTGTTGGCAAGCCCAACTGCTTAACGACCTCTAATGATATGAGGTTCTTTTGACTCCCACTATCGATAATGAACTGTAGCGGAGTACCCTTCACCCACATCTGTGAGTTAAAGAGACACTCACCCTCCTTTGGATCTTCGAGCTCACTTTTCTGGACCTTGGTGGTGGCAATGGTGGCACTTGATTTTACATCAATGATTTGTTTCCCCTTATCAGGTTCTGGCTTAGAGTCCGGGCTTGTGTCTGACTCTGAAGCTTTCAACTCGGCCACTAGTGACTACTTTGTGCGACAATCATTTGTGTTATGAGTGGGGCTCTTGTGGAACTCACACCATTTTCATGTGTCTTTTTTCATCTTCCCATTGTTATTCTTTGATAGTGGCTTTGACAGGTTGTCCTGAGTCATTCCACCTTGGCTCTATCCTTTGTTATGCAGTTTGGGTGTGCCCTTGCCCTACTTCAGATTCGTCGATCCAAAGTCTTGCTTCTTCCGTTTAAATTTTTGTTCGATATTGACAACATATCAGTATGATGCACCAAGTGAGGAGATGTCCAAGGACTCCATTTCTACCTGGATATATGTGTGCAGGCAACCATGGTACTTGAGAACTAGATATCGCTTAGAATCCTTGATACCCATCTTCATGTGTAGGGTATGGAAGATATTCGTGAACTTTGACACTTCTTGGTCCCTTTCCTGCCGTAACATGGTCCATTTTATGTACTTGTCTTCATCGTTCCCAATAGGGTAATACTATTCCTTAACAACATCTCGGAAAGAGTCCGAAGAGGGTGTAATTAAAAATAATGAGGATTCCTCCTCAACCCTTTGCTCATAGTAAGTTTCCCACCAGTCCTTCACAGGGGGGATGACCTTAAGGAGTGCAAATGTAATATTTTCTCTATTGGAAAAATTATGGACAAAAAAATATTCTTCCGGTATATTTAACCATTTATCTAGAGCATCTACGTCTATCTAACCTTCGAATATAGGAATGCATAAATAAACTTGTACCTTAAAGGGGGTGGTTCCTTTGAAGTGCCTATTGGATGAAGATGTGTTTCCCATTGGTATCCACCAAAAGATCTGGGAAAAAATATCCATCATCTCGTTCCTTTGTTGCTCGAGGGCTTCTCTGAGCAACAATTTGATAGGGTTTCCTTCTCCCTCGTCTTTCTTTTCTTCTTTCATGGGAGGTCATTGGGGTCGGTGACGCCGTTCTTGCAAGGGCTCAAGCAATTCAAGTCCCAACTTCTTATACCCCAAACTTGTTGGGGACATGCACAAAAAGTAGAGAAAGAGTAGACCACTTTGATACCACTGATTCAGATTTATGAAGGAACGAAATGAAATATAGATTTAAAATAGAAACACAAAGATACAACAAAATTGAACTTCAATTAATAAATAGCAAAATTTTGAAAATTGTTGACATGCAGAATGAAAGCAAACTAGCTTAGGCGATAGTAACTTATCTCTAAGAAGAGATGTGATGGCTACATGTCCTATGAATTATGTTACAACGAGGCTCTGAGGCCTTTTTATCATGAAGAAACAATGATAAAACCTAACCCTAGGAGATGAAGCGCCAAAAGCTTATGGGCCCCGATGGGGTTTGGAACGTCAACTTCCCTGGCTTGTAAGTTTGGGATATGATCTTCGTTTCGTGGGCACGATAGCCTGTTAGAAAGGTTTATTTGAGGACAATAAATTTTCACTGCAAATGTGAAAATTTCACTCATGTTTTCTTTTTTCCCCAATAAACGTCATTTAGGGCCTCAAGTTCAGGAAGTTCAGGACCCGAAAATTACCAAAAATAGAAAATTGTCGAAATAAGAAACTATGCTGAAAAATAAGAAATTGATAGGAAACAATGTTGGGGGTCCAAGTGGAACAAGCAGGCAGCCACCAATATCCACCTAGATCAATTTCTAGCTGAGTTTGCTTGAAAAATACCCTTGGATTGTGGATCTGGCTCGGGAGTGACTGTTGCAAGAAATACAGGTTGCAGCTAGTTTATGGTTGGGTGGAGAATTGAAGCATTACCTCCAAATTTAGCCATTGTTAGATCTCATATTAGTGTTATTAATTGTGAGCTATGAATATGATGGTTAGTTCTTTATTTAAATTAATGTATAATTATGTGATAATTTTGCATGGCTATAGGAAACTATTGCATGGAATTAATAGGCAACATGCCTTCATTGTTTTGCGGATTATATTGAAATTCTACCTTGAGGTTGTAAGAAAGATGTCTTATTTTTATGTGCAAATTAATATGTTGCCTGTGGACGTACAAGGCTATGTGATTACTATTGCTCACTTTTATGTTATAACTTTTCTTTTGGGAGGTTCCAAATGTTGAAACTTGGATCTTGGTGAGTGGAAATGCTGATGACTATCTATTCCATTTTCTAGATATTATGTTGCGATATTTTAGGAGATATGGCCAGTGGAAGTTGAGCTTCCTGAATGCTCTTATAATCATACCTCAAATTGGTCATGTTAGCACTTTTCCTATAACTTTCCATTTGGGATATTTCAGAGGTTGAAATCTGAACCATAGTAAGGGGAACTCCCATTGATCATTTGGTTCAATTTTTAAAACTTGGACTGTTATAATTTAGGAGATATGCCCTTGAGAATTTGCTATATTAGTTTGCATGCAAAGTGTTTGAAGAAAATGCCTAAATGGTATTTAGTGATTCATTGTAGACGAACTGTTTGAAAAATGGCCCAATGAAAATGTCATTTTGTTGTATGATAATATTATTGTAGCTGATATATGCCTATTTTCATGCAAAGAATTTTCTATATTAGTTTGCATGCAAAGTGTTCGAAGAAATGGTTAAATGGTTTAATGATAAATTGTATACAAACTATTTGATAAAATGCCCTAATGAAAATGTTGTTTTGTGGATGGTGATAGTAATGTTGTATGATAGCATTGTTGTAGCTGATATATGCTTATTTGCATGCAAAGAACTAGAATAAATGTATTAAAGGTGTTTTATTATAGTTTGCATATAAACTATTTGATAAATTACCTTAAAGGCCAAAAATCAAAAGTCGCATGACTGAGTGGTATTTTTCAGACAAGTGGAATTAGAACAATGTTTTTGATTTGATTTCATACAAAATGTATATAAGAAAAATACTACTTAATTAGTTGTATACAAAGTATTTGAAGAAAGGTTTACGTGTAAAGTGTTTGACAAAATGTATGAGAGATGAAAATCAAGTTTTTGAAAGTTTGGTTAGGAATTTAGCAGGGGTATGTGATAAAGTGGTATCATAACTTATTGACAAGCTAGTAAAAGGAAAAAGAAATTGTTGGGTACCTTGTAACCTCTCTAAGTCATTGAGGGAACTGGGTATGTTACAACCCCTATAATCACGAAATGGAGGTCCATTACCATGCTTAAAAACATCACCTAAAATCTTCCCAACTCCTTTGCTACACACATAAAGTATATTTAACATGAAATAATCATGATAAAGCAAACATAACTTATGGTAGACACATCTCAGATAATGTCATTGTTGCATGGCTTTAATGGTTCTTTGCTCTTCCAACGATTAAGACTCTGTATATTGGTCCCTTGTTTGTCACAACAATGGATATATTGTTTGTTAAGGCCTTTTCTTGAATGTCCACCAACAAATCCAAGTCTACGGAGGTTGGCCAATTTTATTATATTGGATGAGTACCCACTAGCTTTTGTCTTTTATGTGATCCATATTGTGTAACAAAGTAAGAATTGGTCTCATTGAGGATATCTTAAACCTAATTAGGACCCACATGTGAATGGCCATTTTATTGACAACTTTTTCCTTACTATATTTTGAGAACAAATATATTGGGACAACACAATAAATTGTTTGGATACCTTTCACATGGCTCCAAGCTTGAACATTTAGTGGCTCAAAACTCGATGATGTAGACAAAGCAAATGCCACATTCTCCACTGGTTGGCTTCCCAAGGCCCGTCTTAGCTCCAGTTGTGCCAAATATTCAAGTTCCTTGGTATTCTCTTTGAATTTATTACTCTTCACAAGGACTCATGGGAAGTAACATTGTAAAGGGCTTAGAGCATTACTAAGGAATGGGTTGCAAAGCTTTTTCCTTTAGCAACTAAGTTTTAGATTGGCACTAAGGTTTTGGCCACCACTCATGTACTCCTCGTTCTGGGTGCCCACTAAGTTAGCACATCAATGGCTAGAGAAATCATTCTTGTGGGGAAAAAATTGGTGGAATTGGCTTCACAAATTTAGTTAGGATTTACATTGTACTCCAAGAGAATATTGTGGTTTAGATATTGTCAATACCTTGTTCAAGCTCGAGCTTCATGGGTCTTTTGGGTTATGCATGTAAAGTTTTATTTAAGCATAACATCTAATAGAGATCTCCTCTTTGTGGATGATTGTTACTTTTGTTGGGGTCAAAATTGTGGACATTTTTATGATATAGAGTATCAAGAGTATTTGGGAGGCCAACAAGCCTTTTCTGGTCTCAAAGAGGACGTTCCTTATAGGTTGGTTGTGTTTTTATGGTAATTTCATTTGGTTGTTTCCTTTGTTTTTGAATAAAGGGAAAGCAGTGGGAAAAACTTGCTATGTTCTCGTCCTTGATGTTGTTTAGAAGGGGTGTTCATACAACCAACGATTTGTTTGACATCCAAGAGAGGTAGAAACTTCTATGTTTAGAGCTCAAGATAAAATACCTATTGGCTAACCTTGATAAGATTAACCCTGAATGAGTTTAGAGCTTGATTTTGGATGATCTCTTTCTTAAATTAGGCCTTCAATCACCTTGTTCTCGATGGTGACAACGAAAGTGGGATTATTCTACAATTTTAATCTAATAGAAGCAAATGTTCAGTTAGAAATGGTTGTGTTTAAAACCAATGCTACATGATCACATGAATTAGCTCTAGTAAGTCAAGTCTAAATATAAAATCCATCTCTTTTGGCATGAAGCCTTTGGATGATCTAGGTTGTAGAAGGAATGAAATAAAAGGTAGGAAAGGAAATGAAACAACATGTAACAAAGAACACAACAATATAGTGAAAACCTAACTTTTATTAATAAATAAAATAGCAAAATATTGTCGAACACAAACTCGCTGAAATGATGGCAGCTATCTTTGAAGAGAGAGAGATGGAAGCTACACATATTCACAAAAGCTATCACAAGAGGCTAAAAGAAAGGCCTTTTAACATAAAGAAAGAACCTTAGACATCCAAAACCCTGACCTTAGAAGATGAAGTGCTAAAAGGTTTGTGAGGCTCGAGGTGGTTAGTTGGTACATCAACCTCCCAAGGGCACAAATTTTGCATACAATCTCCATTTGGGGAACATAACAACTTGTTGGAAAGAATTATCCAAGGATTACAACTTTCAAATGGGGCCAAGGCATGCCATGGCAACCCCTAACTCCTTGAATTGCCAAAAAACATTGTTTAGGGCCTCACAACGGCCTTGAAAGTTTGGGACCCCAAAAACTATAGAGATATTACCAAGAGGATAGAGAATCATTGAGTTAGTGGAAGAGGTGGGTGGCCATCGATATCCACTTGGATCTTTGGAAGATAACATTGGAGTTGAAAAAATATTTTCTTGTATGGTCACTAATTATAGGGCTCAAGGATAAAAGGATGATATACCTTGAAGTTTAAACCTACAATGCATTTAATGTGGGAAAATGAGATATAAAAACAATTGTTTTGGTTTTTTCTCTTTCTAGGTCTGTGTCAAACTAGGCAATATCTCTACATTGTCAACAACTCATGACCTCCATTTCATGAAATACAATCTCCTAAGGAGACTGTTTCCTTGGGCTCTTGAGTTTCGTTATGCTTTCCAAGGTACTTGTTTATGTTGAGGCGCTTTTCTTTTAGTGGAATAAACACAACAAAGTCTCATTTGGTGATAACAAGCATCCATGGACTATCGTGTGGCACATTTGTGTGAATAAACCAATCCGCTTAGATTATAGTGCAAGTGCACAAGAATTCGATGGAGATGGCACATTTACAACCTTTTTTGGATTACTACGGTGGGCATTCTCCAACATGAACAAGAAGTCCCTTGGTCCTTCTCATGTCTAGCTTACACACACTCGCTACAATGATTATAATGCTCACCACGGGGTACATGAGAAGTAAAAGCACATGGATCATTGGTCTCCTTCTCCAACATATAGTGACAATTTTTTGACTTTGACATTGGCCATTTACGAGGTTTAGAAGCTTTCCAAGCCAACAATGACAACTTGTTGCAACTTATTGTTGACAATGTTCCTCTAGTTTCTAGTTAAGATCCAACCCCAAATAATAGTGATGAGCCCCCATTAATTATTGGTTTGGTTTATGGTTTTAAGTGTTTATGCATGATCTCAAGGCCTTTTGTTTCTTTTTTTATAACTCATGCTTATTATAGATTATGCTTATTTACCACTATGTTAATATGTGGATACTCACTTTTAAAGTTTTGCTTTTGCTTATGGAAGTTGCATGCATGACCCACTACTCTTAAATGTGAAACTCTACATATTTTTACTGCTAATTAGAGGAAACCAAAAAATCGTAAGATTTGCATTTCCTAAATTCTCATGTTGTATTGCAAACTTGTTAGGCAAACAAGTAATTATTCGATCGATTATGGTTCCTAGCCATAATTGTAAGTGCAAGTGCACTATATTTATATGGTGATGGTGCATAAGATTTTTTTCATGACCTTGGTTAAATTACTTAGGTGTGCCTCTTCCAGTATGAGCAAGAAGTCACTTGGCCCTCCTCATACCCATATAACACATTCTCACTAAAATGATAGTAGGACTTGCCATAAGCTACATGAGAGATAGGAGCACATGCACAATTGGTTTCCTCTCTCAATGCATAGTGACAAATTTTCGACTTTGATGTTGGCCATTTATGAGGTCGAGAAACTTTCTAAGACAACAGTGACAACTCAAAGCAACTCATGGTTAACAATGATCATTAGGTTTCTAGTTGGGTTCCAATCTTAAATGACAATGATAAGCGACCAATAGTTGCTAGTTTGGTTCTCGACTTTTAGTGTTTATGAATGGGTGTAAGGCCTTTACTTTTTTGCTTATTTGAATTTATGTTTATTATAAATCCATGCTTATTTACCACTGTGTTAATAAGTGTATAAGCACAAACCAAATTGCTTTTCAACTTTTGCTTTTGTTTGTGGAAGTTGCATGCACTAGCCACCCTTTTTTAATATGAAAACTCCACATATTATTCACTAATAGTTGAAGGAAGTGACAAACAATGATAATGCTTTACATTTTTAAAATCCTCCTACTATATTGACAATACAAATTTGTTTTGTTGTTACAATTTGTTAGATATAGTGGCTATCTTATCAATTGTGGTGGTTGGCTTGTTTTGCAGAGCTTATCTATCTATTTGTTTGCCTATCATTCTATTTATTTTTTCTCCCAAGTAACATATTTCAAGGAAAACTTTGGGGCACTTCCCTTTTTGAGGATGATACTAGGATAAAACATTATATTCTTCAAGGCACAAGGCTAGGTCAACAAGAAGGCTCAAACTCTTTACAATAATATACTCATCAAGAGCTCAACATGTCACTTGTAGGAATTGAATCAAGGTGGTGAGGACAACATTCCTCTCAACCTCTCGAATAGATTCAATTAACATCTCTCTCTCTCTCTCTATTCATGTATTTATTTATTTACCCTAGGGAAACCCTTGTGGGACCCCCCCCTCTTCCACGAAATAGTTAGAATGGGTGTAGTTTAAATGCTAACGATTGACAAGAAGGCCATGTATCACAAGGTCAAATACAAGGTTAGCTCAATTGGTTGAACCATGTGCATAAGGCAGTTTGCCAATAGGGAGGCCATATATCACATGTTCAAATATGGTCAAGTTTGTTGGGGTTAACAATTGCTAGCGTGGTTGGCATGGGGAAATCCAAGGGATGCTTCTTGAATCTCATGGATGACATCCCACTACACTTATTGATGTATACTAGTGCACCTCACCCAAGGGTATTTAAATGAGGAACTTGTTGGTATGATACTTGCCAAATGCCCAACAACAATGATAACAATTGATTGTGCTCACCCTCCAAGCTATATATATGTGTGTGTATATATTTTTCCATGTAAAAAACACCCCATTGTCTAGCTTGCAAGGAAAGGTAAAATATTCCATAGGGCTCAAGGCTATAAAACAAACAAGACTCAAAATCATGAACTCAACAATACGCAAAGTCACGAACTCAATAAATCATTTACAAGAATTAAACCCAATAAGAAAATAACAAGTATTTCTTCCAAACACTTAAAATAAATCCAATTAACATAACATATATATTTTAATTTAAATGTTAAATTTAAAAAATATTTATTAAAAAAAGCACTTAAATTTTACATTCATCTTTATCCCTTTTATTATTATTAATATATTATTGTGATTACACATTTAAAAGAAATAAAAACCTCATTGAAACAAATTTACTCCTAATGATTATGTTTACTAGCTCAATATTAAAACTTGGGGAAGAATGCAACAGACGGGCAAGAGAATTGAATCTCAAGGTAAGAGGTCTCCCTTTACCCCACCCCTCACAGGATCCTATGGAAGTGGGGGCTAGGTTCCTTCGGGACACCCTTAGCCTCCTCGATATAGCTTTGGACAGAGCTTGGTTGGGCTACGACTCCACTCTCTTCCTCAGGTTTCGGACTGCATCTGAACGACTCTGCACCCTCAGGGCTAAGTAGAAGTTGTTTTCTCTTCCCAACAAGATTTTCTTGGACGAGGACCTCATTCGAGCATAGGTTGTGGAACTTAAACAATCCAAAGAACAAGTTATGGCAGCATGACAGGCAGGGAAATGGGTCGTTATCAGGAATCTCCGGGCAGTTATTTAGGACTCCTTCACATCTGGGTGGAAACCCCGAACTAGAGGTTCCAAATGACGGGCCCGCTTAGGGAGGCGACAGGGTACATGCATTTCTATCTGTTGTTGGAATGGCAATGGATCTTTCTGGTCATCGTCAAGACTCTTGTATGATGCTCTCGAATCAATGGACATCCTCTTCGTGACCGAGACTCATGCGAGCCCTGTTCGACCCCTCCTAGATATTGTAGATTACCATTGGATCTCAGTTTGCAGGCAGGAGACGAGGAGCTCAGGCAGGGTCAGAGGATCAGGTGGAGTTGCTTGTTTGGCTAGTGACTCATTCCGGAACAGGGTATCTTTGGTAGCCGAAGATGAGTTTGCCAGGTTAATGTGGATTCGGATTAGCGTCGGAATCCCTCCTCCGAGGGACATCTACATTGCAGTTTGTTACTTCCCCCCAGCCTCTTCACCATTTGTTGTATATGATGGCTCAAATGGGGATCCCTTTATAGACTTGTACACCGACATCACCCAATACTGTGTTGTTGGGGAACTCATCCTCCTAGGTGACTTCAAGGCTCGCACTAGAGATCTCCAGATCCCTCTCCATGACTGATTAGAGGATGTATTTTGTACTTAGGGGATAGATCCAGATTCAGTAGGGCTTCACCGGATGTCAAATGATGCTTTAGGGCCCATTACAATTTATGGTAAACATCTATTGCAGTTGGGGGAATCTCAGGAGTTGTTGATTCTAAATGGTCTCCCTTGTTTCCCACAGTCTCACTTTTTTACTTACCAGCCATATGGCGGGGGTGCGAGTGTAGTTGATTATGTACTTGCTAGCCATAACTTGCTCCCTTTTATTCGCCATCTCTCTGTCTCCCCCATCCCCTTTGTTGATCATGCACTTATTTCCTTCTCTCTCCGGTTTGACCTTCCCCTTCCACCCCATCCCTCCCCTCGGGGCCCATCCCGAACTACCTTCCAATTTGACGAAGGAGACCCTAACATTTTCTCCTCTACCCTACACAAGATACTCCCATCAAAAACCCAGTTCTCCTTGCTTGACTCTGCTTCCACTAAATACACCTGTCTTTCAGCTACCATTTGGGAAGCAGCACTCAAATCCTTCCCCCACTCCTCTCATTCCACTTCCATCTCCCCTAAAGTTGGATCTTGCCCCATGAACAAATGGTACGATGATGAATGCAAGACTCTACATCGAGAACTTCGATATGATTTCACCCACTTTCAACCATCCTACTCCGAACTCAAAGCCTCTTATCGTCGTCTCCTTCGTCACAAGAAACAACTCTTTATCTCCCATAGAAGACGGAAACTTTCTGCTCTCCTTGTCAATTCCCGTAAACAATTCTGGCGTACCATCCTTCCTCGACGATCCCCTATTCCACCTGACCTCGACCCTACATCCATGTTCTCTCACACTTCCAACCTTTATGATATTCCCGCGTAGGGCCAATTTCATGTTACCTCCCCACCCTCTTCCTATTATCTATTCTCAGACAAAGATATTAGAGAGGCCATTTGGGTGATGAACAACAACAAAGCAGCTGATGAGGAAGGCTACCAAGCAGAGTTCTTTAAGCACGGTTTCTGTGCTTTGGTTAGCTACTTGGTTGATCTCTTCAACCATGTAGTTTGTGAAGGTTTTCCACCGACATGGGCACACCACATCATCCATCTGATCCACAAATCAGGTTCTAGCTCAAATCCCAATAACTATAGAACGATCATGGTGGGTCACATGTTCTCGAAGTTGTATGCTACTGTTCTACATAGGAAGCTCTCCAGTGACCTTGAGCAGAGATAACTTAGAGCCAGGGGACATGTAGGTTTCCGACCGGATCATCAGACCATTGACCACATTTTCACCCTTCACACCGTGATTGAGGAGGCACAACACTGCTCTTCAAAAGTCTATTATTGTTTCGTAGATTTTCGAAAAGCTTTTGACTCTGTTCTGAGGGAGGCCTTGCTCTAATGACTCAGAGATATTAGCATTTCTGCAACCCTATTGACCGCTATTATGCGCCTATATGAGTCCGTTCTTGGTCGTCTTCACACAACCCATGGGATGTTTGATTTCATTCGAAGCACTATTGGGGTTAAACAGGGCTGTCCACTGTCCCCTACCCTGTTTGGGATCTATATTGATGAGTTGGAAGCATTTCTACATGAGCATATCTAGGACATTGATGGCTGCCTTCTTCACCAGGTTCTGATATCTATTCTACTCTTTGTTGACGACGCGGTACTCCTTTCCTCATCTCCAGAAGGATTACAGAGGCAGCTGGATGCCTTAGCTATGTTCTGTGACCATCAACAGTTGACGGTCAACCTGGGTAAAACCAAGGTTATGATCTTCAATGGGGTGAAGAAAACCTTAGACCTTCACTTTCTATTCAGAGGGGAGGATATTGAGATCACTAGCATGCATACTTACTTAGGGGTGCAATTTTCAGGTCCCCGCTTCAATTTGTGACCAGCGCTTCAGCCTCGGATCAACAAAGGATATGGATCCTTAGCCCTTCTCGAGAGACAGTGCTTTCGACATCACTTCTAGGACATCTCGTCCAAGATGAGCCTCATGGACACCTTGATTCGTCCCACTGTTCTATATGGCTCAGAGATTTGGGGACTGTCTTTACTTGAGTCAGACTGGGCTTCAGCTGAGAGAGTCCAGATTCTTCTTCTCCGCCGCATCATTAGGTGCAAACTGACAGTGCCGCAACACATCATCCTGACAGAGTTTGGAGCTTAACCCTTTTGGCTTGAGACGGTCTTCAGATTGGTTTCATTCTTGCATCGTGTCTAGGGCTTGGCAAACTCGATAAAGAGTAGGGATCGTTACCCTTACTTGACATATTGCTCTTCTGAGACTATTGCTCGTTCTACCCCCTCATGCCGAGCCAAATGTTGGTTTACAGGACTTTCAAACCTCTTAGAGTCAATGGGAATTCAGTTGGATCATCTCCCTCCTTTCCGATATTCCTTAGATGCAAAAGTCTCCTTTTACCTACTAAACAGGAGCTAAACAAGATCATCAGGGAGGACATCTATAGGCAGTTCGTCCAGGTCACCTGGGTCAATCCTCCAGGAGGGTTGTGCCCAAAGATGGCCTTCTATGCTGAGCACTTCTTGGAGTTGAGAGATGGGCTCATTGTTCGACCCTAGTATACATTTCACCACTGGATGCATGCTCTTCGCATTCCTCTAGGCCAGTTCAGAGTAGGTTCTCATAGACTTCGGGTAGAGACAGACCACCAGGTGGATAGATTAGACAGACTTTGCCAGGTATGTCATTTACAGGAAGTGGAGACCGAGGTGCACTTCATCCTTGGATGCCCTGTCTACTACGAGATCAGAGGAAGGTTTCATTGCTTGTTTAGAGATTCTTGGACCCTCGCCGACTTTTTCAGGTACCCCGATCAAAGATGTTTGGCCCTATATATGCAAGAGGCTCTTAGATTCCGAGCGCATATTCTTTAGCCTCCCATTAGACCAGACCCCACATAGAGGATCACGACATTTTTCAGGGTACTACCTTCAGACAAGGGCACCAAGAGATCGATTGATACCAGTATGTATCCAGACTCCAGATCAGTGAGGATCCGTGGGACCTCACCTTGCTACACGAGATCTCATCAGCAGTTCTGTCTCAGGTCCATTCCTGGGAGACATACTAGGTACTCCAGCATTCAACAGCGTGTGAACCCCCCACAACACGATTTAGTGGATAGTTTGCACTTGCCATCGGCTCTTCATCGGGCCAACAGACATTATTAAGTTTCTTCAACGTTATTCATTCAGCCTCAGATGTTAGGAGAGATGGGTCTGATCCTTTGACCTATTAGGTCCTGGATCTTCTCCGCTAGAGCCAAATGTTGATTTACTTCATGCATTGTATCTTTTATAGGAGACCGTTTGATTCTCCCGTTTTGTATATACATCAGTACTCAACAGTGCCCTTGACCTACTTTGTGGTCATTAGTTGGACATAAATATAATTATCTTATCTTCTTTATATCATAAAATAAAATCTTTAATTATAATAATATTTGTATATTTCGATTTTCTTTTCAAACCACATTCCTCTATGTATAAATTGATACAACTAAAGTAGGTGTAATGTGTTTCCTTTAAAAATGATATATTCAAATTTAATGAATATAAGGTATTTATACTCTCTAAACTAAGTAAATGAATATAAGGTATATACCCTCTCTAAACTAAGTAATAAAACTATAGCAGAGAACAGGTTCATTTTCCAAAGCTAAATAATAAAACTATAGCAGGAACAGGTTCATTTTCTAAACCTGAATTGATACATAAAACCTTCTTATTTATTTATTTAGTTTCAGTATTTTGTCCACAAAGGGTATAAATACCCATCAGAGCGATGTTTTCAATGTAGTTGAATACATTCTACAATTCCGATTTCGTTAGTTGGGCTCTATGTCGGCTGCCAGATAAGGCTGACCGGTTATCGCCGGTAGTCAGCGTCATTGTTACACTGCTACGCCAGCAAGGGTTTTGGGAATTATAGACTAAACAGATTGATCACCTAAATTCTAACAGAGAACGGGGATTTACAAGTGAACACATTTGGTTCTATATATTTCAGTAACTTCCCAGAGTTTCAGCTCTCCGAAGCTTCTTTAACATTCTGGCAGGTTTCTGTGCAATTTTAATCCTGTTGTAGCCCATAATTTGGCGATTTTCGAGCCAGAATTGCCCAATTTTGAGGGATTTTCACGACGATTGGACTGAGGGAGCGAGCTCGGTTGAATTCCGATGGAAAATAATGGTGAGCTCCTGCATTATTCTATGAACTTTGATTTTTGTTCAACTTTTCGCGTATATTTTCACTCATTTGAGCTGAAGCATAAGCTTCAGGGTTTCAAGGATTTAGTGGTGCAACACATTGAGGCAGGGTGTTAATCTTAGTGCTGCGCTGCTCGTGTGAGAATCGTTTCTGGAAGCGGCGTGATTCACCGGGTTTCGAACCCAGGACTTTAATATGTGTGCCCAGGGACTATTTGTAGATAGAACCGTGAAATGTGTAAAACATTACCCGAATACAATGCATGAAGAAACCATTTGAGATTCATTTCAGGAATTCGAGGTTTAAAGACGGTGTTTAGAGTCAGAAAGTACAAAAGATAAACCTATGGTCGACCATTTCTTGCTAATCTAAGGTGACTTTAGTATTCTGTAAAGGGGCTAAATTTAGAATCGTGTGAGTGTTAAATGACTTTATGTCGTGCTCACTTAGGAATCATTTAGAAGAGTTAAAATTGGGGCCGGTTTTTACGCAGTCCGCCAGAGATTTTGAACTGAAATACATTTACGAGAGTAAACTTTGAGTACGAGGATTTCAAGCTAAATTGCCGAACAATTGGATATCGGTTTAAACTTGAGACCTTCCAACAAAGGAGTTTGAGATCTCGCGATAATTGCGTGTTTTACTTGAAATTGCTATGTTGATAAAGAAAATGGGGAAAGGGGGCCAAATGTGTAGCCTTCATGTGGATTTTCTTGTTAAAATTTGCTGAGGTATAACATGGACTTCCTTTGGCTTTGGTGCCAGATCTGAGGTGTAACTATGTCGAAGTTGCCCGGGACTTGCATTGGACCTAGTTTCTCTTTTGACATACCCTTTGGATAGGGCAGACCGCTGTTAGAATGTAACCCTGGTGGATAGCTTAATGCTCTGCCAACCTCACCAGTGAACTAAAGCTACATTTGCATGCGTTATATCTACTTGACAGAGTTCTAAAGAGAGAAACTGAGCTTAACATCTAGGATAAACTCAATAGAAGCAGGGATAGTGGCGAGGTGCAGAGGACTTCAAATGCAATCCGAGAATGGGTAAATTTGCTTTGAGGACTTGTCATCTTTTTAATTTGGTGCACACTTGCAGAATTTGGCCATTGATCATTTAATGCTTCAGAATAATATTCTTTTTTTAGGTTTGGGAGACAAACTTACACGACTTCCTTGATAAATATCTAGAATCTGCAAAAGCACAAGCTATTCAGAACAAATTGACATTGTATTTTTTCGATCAAGTATTCCAGCCCATAAGTGGTAATAGGAAGCCAACTTTCTATAGGATAGAGCATATTAACAAGTTAAATGTTAATTTGGTTAGGAAAGGGTTTGAAGAATTTGACCTGTTTTGATTAGGAAACGGTCTGCTTTGATATTAAATTTGTATGGCTTTTATTATTTTGCACGCCATAGGTTCTATAAAGTATTTCACAAGAAAATAAATCAGATACCAAAACATATTTACCTCTAGATATATTCTAATGTTTGGCCTTTCGTTTATAATTGAGTTGTATTTTCTTGCAGCATGATATTCAAAATGACGTGAATGCTTTTTATGGATATCCAGGGCCCCATTTCAACTTTGAGGAGGGTTGGTTGATCATGATAAATTTTAATATTATACCACATACTCGTGTGTGTGAGAGAGAGAGAAGCTTTTAACTATTAATATGTGTCAATCTACACTTAGAATGCAAGGAGAAGGGCCAAAGTATAACCCAAGTTGGCTTAAAACACATAATTAATCAAAATTGCCCTTGTAAACTGCAAGCGTATGGTACAAGTGGGAGCTTCAAATCTCTCCCTTACCATTGGAGTTTGTATTTAAAGTTTAAACTGTTACAAGCAAAACCATATTAACATCTTACCTGCTGAGCAACTTTTGTATCGGACAGGTGGGAGGCCCCTCCCTGTCGAAGTTTGTATTTGGACTATGTTATAAGTAAAACAATCCCAATATATACATAACTTCATATATACAATCATTTTTACAGATGGGTAAATTTAAGTTGGTTCTAATGGGTTCAGTTGTGGTTCAAGATTAGATGAATTTGGTTTTTGGCATAGGTTAATCATCAATTAAATTGCGTCATTTCTGAAGTCGTTATAGGCAGGGTTTTGGTTCAATCATAGTAGTTGAAAGTTAACAATCCCAAAACTGTAATTTTATCAATTCAAAACTGCACATGATCTATAGATTCTAAATCAACTAAGATTGCCAGAATTGCAGAACTTTGGACGACAAATTGATCAGTTTGAATAATTTAGTCTATAGAGGGATTTAGTTAGCCTACAGGCAAGGCTGTGAATTTACCAATAGAAATCCAAGTTCAAAAATCACACCATTACATTATTTGTTTAAAAAACATTATCGATTCAAATGTATAATCAGTTGAAATGTAAAAATCTAGTAGATAATACTCAAATCAAATATATTGACTCAACCTTACGCCTACAAGTTTCTTGAAGTTTGCAATTGTAATTAAACCAGGGGGCACATGTGGGAGGCATGGGATAGCTATCATCCAAAACTGATCAGTAACTTTCTGATTGATTTGGTGAAGCCTTGGGCAGAAATCTTGGTGTTAGTCATAACTTTAACTTTTAAGACGATTAAAGAGTTTTGAAGGTTTCCTAATAGATTCAAAACTTGAAAAACCCTTAAGTACACTAAACCAATTGAAACTATTCCAGTTGGTTTTATAGAATTCCGGTTAAAATAGACTTTTGTAGAGTCGTTTTAAATAAACTTAATTATATGCCCCACAGCATCACTACAAACTTCCTAAAAATCCCTTTCACATGAAAAGATAACAGAGCTGAAGCTTTTCAGTTGAAGTACTTTGCAAGCTTTGTCTGAATAAGAGTACCAACCAGTCGATAGTTCCAGCCTTAATTTATCGCCAATTTTATCATTAATTTCTTTAGGCAAAAATTTGATACCTTCAAATAGAAAATCTTAATTAATAATAGGAAGAAAAAAGTCTGCATAGATCACTACAAAACCAAAATAAGTTTCTAAACATGTTTGCAGATTGCTATGCTGTGGCAAATCCCAATAAATTTACCCTTAATTACAATCTTAATATGAGGCCCTAAATGGCTGGTAAGGGTGAATATAGTGTTGGACATTGGATAAACCAATGCTCCCGTGTGTTTCGTGACATGGACTAATTGCCTCTCATGGATCCTTATCTTTGGCGATGCGATTGTTGACTAACACCTGCGGGTTCTGGTCTAACGACAATCGTGATTACCAACAAGTGGTATTAGAGCGTAGGTCACAAGTTCGATACAGACCTGACTCGCGTTGTGGGGGGAGATTGTTGGACATTGGATAAACCAACGCTCTTATGTGTTTCGTGACATGGACTAATCGCCTCTCCAGAGTCCTTATCTTTGGCAATGTGATTGTTGACTAACACTTGTGGGTTTTGGTCCAACGACAATCATGATTACCAACATATAGCAAATTGTCATTGAGTGTGATACATGTTTTAACTGAAATAAGCTTGGATTAGGGTTTGAAGAGGCAGTTACTTGTTTTTTCTTTTTTCTTGAGGCATATTAGTGATGACAATGGCACTGTTTTGGGTCGTTTAACTAGTTCAAGGTCCAAATAAGCTAGTCGTTCTAGAATTAGACTACTTTTCGGTTGATCCCAATTTATTTTTATTTCTTTTGGTTGTGAATTTGTTTGGATGGGTTGGTTTTGATAACTTTGAAATTTGAATGAGTTGTGTTGTGCAATGTAATAAAGTATGTAATAGAATGCATTATAGATTGCGTGATAGAATATACTTTGGCATGGAGGAGTCTTGCTAAAGTTAGTAAATTGGTGAAGAGTCCAATTTTCTTGGGCTATATAAATACTTGTACTTGTATTTTCTTTGCGGGGTGATTCAATTAATGCGTACCATGTGCTAAGTTTGCTCTCTTAGCATTCCCTCTCTCAATTTGCGCTTTGTTGATTTATTTAATCAATGCCATTTGTTTAGATTTTCCTTTGTCATGTTCCCACCATATCATGCAATATGGTTGGATAACTTTTGCCATGCTTTATGTTATAATCCTCCATTTGTGGCTATTAAATGAGCTTAACTAGAGGCACCTAAGAGTCAAAGGATGCATAGGGTTTTTGTTCATAATCTAGAGCATCAGATCATTGATCACATTTTCATGACTAAGGCCATTATTGAGGAGGCTTATAATCACACTTTGAAAGTCATTTGTTGTTTTGTAGACTTTCCAAATGTGTCTAATTCGATCCCAAGAAAGGCCTTGCTTCGGAGGTTTCATGCCATTTGCATCTTGGAGGCCCTTTTGATTGCCATCACAAGATCTACAAGTTAGTTCTTGTTTGGACTTGCATTGCACACAACCTCTTGGACTTCTTTAGGAGTACATAGGGATCAAGCAAGGGTGCCCCCTCTCATCGATTCTTTTTGGAATCTACATTGATGTGCTAGAATCCTTATGGGTTGGGGATGGTCGTCTTCCAGAATCCACAGATTGGTGTTATCTCCTTGCTTCTATTTTTCGATGAAGTAATCATCTTGGCTTCCCAATCAGAGGGATTGTAGAGGTAGATATATGCCCTTATCAAATTTTGTGATCTTCAATAATTGACAATTAACTTGGGTAAACCGTAAGAGTAAGAATATGATCGTCAATGTGCTGAAGAGTGATCTGTCCGCCTACCACTTCTTCTTCAGAGGGGAAGAAAGATCACCATTGCATATACATACTTGGGGTTTAGTTCTCAAGACCTTTGTTTAGTTTGAAACATGTTTTATGGCCTCAAATTATAAATGTGTATGGATGTTAATTTTCCTGTGAACCTAGCACTTGACAATTCATTGACCTAGCATATTACATATCTATTGAAGGAAAGTACAACTAGATTCTTAACTTAATTATCAGAAACAAAAATAACCAATCTCAATCACAATGGCACAA
Source organism: Pinus tabuliformis (assembly GCA_031772625.1). Lineage (NCBI taxonomy): Eukaryota > Viridiplantae > Streptophyta > Pinopsida > Pinales > Pinaceae > Pinus > Pinus tabuliformis. The sequence continues at coordinate 1,368,999,180 of CM062805.1, read as the reverse complement.
ACATATTCTGCCTAATCAACAACTCTTCATTAAAATTTAGAACTCACTTGTTCTCTTGTCCTAGGATAATTGGCCCAACTAAGAAAATTATAAATGACAATGCTTCGAATCTAAAACACTAGATCAAGCCCTAGATCGGTCCTCGATCTCGTTGGTTGATTTGGATATCCAATGCTCCCTTTCTGCCCTTCCTAGGGCTTGGCACACTAGAGTATCACACTCCTCACTAAGATGCCTCTCTTAATGTCTTGTGCTGCTGTATGGTATGCCTTCTCCTTTCCTTAGCCTTTATTTTATAACTTTACATTGAGCTAAATCCTAACCCTAATCTCTGTTGGCAAATGTAACTAGGTTTGGTCTTCATAATTTGTATCATTATGTGTTTCATGTAAAAAGCAAAAAATAAAAAGAAATATTATTTTTCAAGCATGAGTTTCATGCGCAAGTAAATTTGTTAATTAGGTCAAGCATGTTCTTCATGCTTCTAGGATTTTCTGGGTCAAAAATGTAAATTTTGTCCCCACAAGACCAAGTCGGCCCTGCTTGGATAAGTCGACCCTGTAAGGGATCCATTCGACCTCTTGGATATGTATGAATAAAGGATAATTTGACCTCATTTGGAAGCAAGCAAGCAAGTTTCGATTTATGTACCAAGAAGAGCAAAAAACAAGTGAAGAAAAGCAAGAAGTCAAGAGAGAGAGAGCGTGAGAATCAAGAAGAAAGAAGAATAAAACTTTCTACCCTCAATTCTGCCCTAAATATCTCACACATGCGAAGTCATAGGGGTACTTGCAGGGGCTGAAGTTGCAAATCCACTACAGGTCTGAAATACTATTGCAGGGATGGAAAGTTTCAGACTTGACCAGATTTGGAAGGCTTTGACTTGAGTTGACTTTGATTTGTTGGAAGCGATTTGTAGGAGGGCTAACTTGGGTCCTGCGGGAGTTCTTGGTCTTGATGTTTGGGTCTTGGATTTCTCATTTGATCTAATTCTACAGGAAGAGAAGCTTTTCCTAGGTTTTCCCCTTGGAGGGGTTTTGCCTTGGCTTGGAGCCTACATCTTGTGTTAATTGTCTTTTGTGATCTTCATGATTTATGGTTTTGGTAATTGTTGGATGAAAAGAACATAATAAAAAGGAATAATAAGCTAACATAACTTCACAAGCAATTATCAAGTAAAGAGAAATCACCCTAATTGTTGCCCTATTGATTTCTCAACATCGTATTAGAGCTAAGGTGAAGGAGAAGGCGGCTTGGAGATCACTCTTAGTGAAGGACATGTTGATTTTCTAGTGCAATTAGGGTTAGCACAATATTTCTGAAATTTTGATAATTAGTTTTGATGGAGATGTTCTTTTAACTTGTTCCAATATATCATTCAACAATTATACTTCAGAAATTCAACAAGGGAGAACAATAGAACAATAGAGATCACAATGCACAAAAGAGAGAGAAGATTTACCCTGGGAAAACCCACTACGGGGAAAAACCCAACAACCTTTTTGTTGAGAAAACTAGGGCATTAGGATTAGGAGATTTCTCTATCAATGATAACAACTTGTGAATGCTTTTTACTTCTTTAGATTAAGATCTTTTCTTTACTTAGATTATTATAGTGTTCTTCTTCATCAAACAACTACCATAGCATAAATAATAAAAAGACAAGAGACACAGAATGTAGGCGATCAACGAGGGCTGAAACCTCTCCCACTTGAGAGGAAAACCCAAAACGAATTCATCTTCTTATAGAGACTTCAATTGACGAATACCAAGAACATGACCAAGACCCTTACACAACAACCTCTCCAAGACCAAGTCGCAAGACTTGATTTAACTTTTTCCGCCTTGAGTCAACGATAGTCAAACTTCTTCCTTTTCTCACGAGTTTGGCTATCCTTCGGATTTCGGTCCCTTGTTTCAGATCTGCTACTTTTAGTCCTGCTTCAGAAACTCTAGCACGTGTGGTTGACCAACTTTGAACCTTGATTTATCTTCACTCTAGATGGAGACTTCTTCTTTGGCAACTCGGCTTGAGATCCACCTTATCTTTTACCTTGATTCGACCTTCAAGTTTCACTGTCATACCTTGGCTCCTTCAAGTTTCACTGTCATACCTTGGCTTCTTTTGCAGGGGACAACATCTATTCCTCGCACTTGTGGAGTGGATCAGATTCGAAAATACCTTTGATTATGTTCCTCCTTCCTTTAGGCTTTTTTCTTCGTGAACTTCACACTTCTTTCTGCCTTCTTATACTTGACCGAAATTCTATCTACAAATGAAGGCCGAGCTGCTTATATATAGTGGTTTGCCCCTCAAAATGAGCCGACATCTCCCAATGACGAGGCCGACATGCCTTTCAAGAATTATCTTAAGGCCGACTTCAAGGTGACCTTGTGACATGGCCTTGGAGGGTTCACAATTTTTGCTTTTACAATAAATTACATGACCAAATGGGTCTTTCATCTTTGACATTGACTCTATAGACTTTATGACATGATGACTAATCCTAAAGGCTCACAATGGGAGCCTTAACTAAAAATAAAATTCCTTGAGCATGAAACCCATGACTTAAGCATTACAAAAATAATTTTATTTTTCTTCTTTACATCAATTACATAAAATCATGATTACACGTCATTATGAAGACTAAACCTAGTTACACTTTTCAACACCCCCCCTTAACTAGGGATGTATTCATAATCCATACAAGGTATTTGGACATTCTTAATCTCAAGAATTCTCATAAGAAGAGTCGGATTGGTAACCCATCTGTATAACATCATATCATCCAACATTGTCAAATAGCAAGGCCTTGAATAACTGCTTTATCTCTCCACAAGATCAAAGCTCAATGCTGGCGAGACCAATGATGTATAGACACCCTTATCATTGTCTCTCTTGGAACACGCCCTACCGGCGTTCTCAAAGTGTGTTCCACCAGGACTATTCTTATCTTGGATTCCTAGTCCTTAAAGAATATCGGTCCTCTACGACTACTCTTATCTTGGATGCCCTAACTCATCCTCAAAGAGTATCAGATGACATATGTTTACCCAATCCTCCATTCTGTTATCCTAAGTGAAGATAAGAATGACGTGTCTATCTCTCCTTCTCATCTTAGGGAGGACATACCCATTCCACTGAAGGAATGTACCCATTCCTATAGACAGGATGTATCCAAGCTCCCTCTTAACTAGGGACTTGACCAAGCTCCCTCTTGACCAGAGACTTGCTTTCATCAGCTCTTCAGGTGGAGATCATGGGACAACCAACTACTTGTAGAACTCCTTCCTTTGATGTCATGAATTTCTTCTTTGTCATAGAGTCTACATCTTTCGGACTTCGTAGTAGGGCATAAATATTGTTGAGAAATCTAGGGCATAGCAATTAGGTGATTTCTCTTCTAATTATAACTGTTTGTGAATGCTTTTTACTTCTTTTGATTAGATTATTATAGTATTCTTCTTCATCAAACAACTACCAATACATAAACAATAAAGAGACGAGAGACATAGAATGTAGGCGATCACCCAGGGCCAAAACCTCTCCAACTTGAGAGGAAAACCCAAACGAATTCTTCTTCTTATAGAGACTTAAATTGACGAATACCAAGACCATGACCAAGACCCTTGACTCAACAACCTCTCCAAGACCAAGTCACAAGATCCTTCTTCACTGCTTCTCCTTCTTGCCCAAGTCAACACAATATAAACTGCCTTCATGCACTGCTAATCTGGGCTACTTTGAAATTTCAACTCCTTTCCACAGACCTGCAATCTTCGGCCTGCTTATACCTCTGCAATTTCGCACGTGTGAGCTGATAGAGGGAGATTTGTGATGCTGTCCTCCACTTAACTTGGAGACTTCTTAAGGCTTCGACTAGCAAGAATGATGATTGGTGACTTCCTTAATGGTTTCTCTAGGCACTGTTATAACCCTACTGCAGAAACCATAATTTCTGCCACACGTGTGAAGAGAAAATACTCAAAAACAGTGCTAGACTTCTTCGCTCTTCTTTCCTTTCACTTTGTTCGTTACGAGACTGCTCCTTGTGATCTTCACACTTCTTCCTATTGTAGATTGCTTGATCGAATTTCTTGTCTCTAAATGAAGGCCGAGCTGCCTATATATAGTGGTCAATGCATCCAGAATAAGGCGACTTGAACTTTTGCCTAGGCCGACATGTCTTACTAGAAACATCTTTAGGCCGACTTCAAGGTGACCTTGTGACATGGTCTTGGAGGGTTTACAAATTTTCTTTTACAATGAAATACATGCCCAAATGGGTCTTTCATCTTTGACATTGACTCATTAGACTTTATGACATGATGACCAAACCTAAAGGCTCACAATAGGAGCCTTAACTATAAAATAAAATTCCTTGATCATGAAACCCATGATTCAAGAATTACAAAAATGATTTTATTTTTCTTCTTTACATCAATTACATAAAATCATAATTACACGTCATTATGAAGATCAAACCTTGTTACACTTTTCAACACTCCCTCTTAACTAGGGAGGTATTCATAATCTACTCAAGGTACCTGGACATTCTTAATATGAAGAATTCTCATAAGAAGAGTCATATTGGTAACCCATCTATATAGCATCATATCAACCATCATTGTTACATAACAAGACCTTGACTAACAACTCTATCTCTCCACAAGATCAGAGCTCAATGCTGGCAAGACTAATGATGTATAGACACCCTCATCATTGTCTCTCTCGGAACATACCCCATTCGGGTTCTCAGAGTGTGTTGCACTAGGACTATTCTTATCTTGGATTCCCAGTCCTCAAAGAATATCGATCCTCTACGACTACTCTTATCTTGGATGCCCTAACTCATCCTAAAAGAGTATCAGATGCTAGATGTTTACCTAATCCTCCATTTTGTCTTCCCAAGGGAAAACAAGAATGATGTTTCTATCTCTCCCTCTCAACTTAGGGAGGACATATCCATTCCACTGAAGGATTGTACCCATTCCTATAAAGGAATGTACCCAAGCTCCTGTTTAACTAGGGACTTGATCAAGCTCCCTCTTGACTAGGGACTTGCGTTCAACAACTCTTCAGGTGAAGATCATGGGACAACCAACTGCTTGTAGAACTCTTTCCTTTAATGCCATGAATTTCTTCTTTGTCATAGAGTCTACATCTTTTGGGGCTTCTTCATAGGGCACAAACCATCCATCACTTTCATCCATGAGTTTGTCATGTTGTCATTACTTTCATCGGAAAGTGATCCATCAGTTCATATCTAGCCTTCCGTCATTCCATGCTGCCTTCTTCATGCCATGTTTCCTTAAGGATCTTCTATCCAACTACATGGTCATTAGTGGTGGAAGATATGCACAACTCTTCCCTTGGCAGCCCTGCATAAGCCCATCCATATATTATTTAGAAATGAATCATTAAGTCAAAATTACCTTTGTGATGGTCTTTTATCATGACATCTACTAGTTTGCATCAGCATCCTGCATACGCATTGACACATCTCCAAAAGATATATGCTGTCAAGGGTTTCTTTTTTTTTAGACTCCATCAGAGTCTTCATATCTTTCATGGAGATATCCTAGTCAAATCTTCCAGTTCTAGAATGTTGATTGCCTTCTTCATGGTTGCATATTCCACGACCTCTTTCCTTCTTTCTTCACACATTTTTCTTCCCAAGAACTTTTAATCAGAGTTCCTCTAATCACTGTCAACCACCTCATATTTCATATGAGGACATATTATGTTGATTTCATGTGTGATCCATGCCTCGTTGCATCCTTTAAGGAGGATATCTTTTCTTTTGATCATGCTCTAGAGATAGAGCATTTATCCATGTTACTTGCAACCATATGACATGAATCTACAATATCAAATATAAGCATACATACCTCATTTTCCTTTAGGTCATCTAGACTTCCTTTAGTAGCGTCCTTGATTGAAAGAACTTCAATCCCTTGATCCGCTTCACCTCTTTTGTCATCATACCATCATCCCATGAATTCCCACAAGATGGAATTCTTGATGAAACCCTTGCTTCCTTTTGATTGGTGAACCTTTCGATGAAGATTCCAATAGAGGATCTTGAGTATCCTCATCTAGCAAATGTTCCCTTTTGATTAATGTATGATGAGCGTTGTGCAAGATGACCTTTTTCTTCTTTTTCCCATAAGTGCCACTTATGCTTCTAACGAGGTTACAAAGAGCTATATCTATTTCAAAGAGGTGACTGCCATAGAATTCTATTTCCACTATTTTTCTCTATGATCTTGAACTCTCGCTTTTAATGCTTCTATGATGCCATGATGCATCCTATCATTTTCCTTAGTGATTCATGATAGCCATATCTTACAACAGAAAACTTGAAAACAAGAACTTGAAAAGAACTAGGTGAGGAAGACTATCTCAATCACAGTAGAAATATTTTACTTCCTCTTTCTTGGACTCCTTTTTAGCTTCCTCCACTTCTTCGGCGATATGGGTTTCTTCTACCTCTTTTGTTAGTCCTTCTTGAGCTTAGGACAATCTCTTTGTAATGCCCATATTCTTGACATCCATAGCATTGAATTTTAGCCATGTTCTTCTTCTTTTTCTGAGGACCAAATTTCCTAGATTTTCCTCTTCTCTTTGCCATAGCAGTGTATGCTTGATTTTGCTCACTTGATCCTACATCAGTTTTTGCCTTCAACCTTGTTTCGTCAATTTTACATAGAGACCATAGATCCTGGAATGGAGTGGCTTCTTTCTTCCCATAAATACTTGAAGTAAAGTTACCCCACTCCTCTGGTAGTGCATTTAGTACTACAGTGGTCATCTCCTTGTTAGACATTATTTCACCTAGATCTTGAAGTTGATCCCTTATTTCAGATATCCTCATAAAGTATGAGGTTATTCCTTCTTCTTTTGATATCCTTAGCTTGTAGAGTTCTTGCCTTAGAGAGATAACTTCTCCTGCAGTGCTTACAGAAAACAACTCTACCAATTTGTCATATATTTCTTTTGAGGTGTCGAGTTTAGATACATATGGAATGAGGGGATCCTTGATGGATTCTATGAGAATCCTTTGAGCCCTCACTTCCCCTTTCATAAACTTTGCAAGTGCTTGAGCATCTTCTTTTGATGGTTTGGTGATAGATCCTTTGACATGATCCATAACCTCATTTTCAATGAGATTCAGATCTGTCCTCTTCTTCCATGCAAGATAGTTTGAAGCCCCAACCAATTTGTTGCTTTCCTTGCAAAAATACATTTTGACAGATTCAGACATAAATATACTTGTGAAGATGCTTCTTCCACTTGTTGCCTCCTTGAATTTGATGATGATATAGTTAATAGAAAACTTCTCCTTAATGAAGATAGTTCTCTTCAAGAATGATCCTTGTCCCCACAAAGAGGGAGATCACTTTAGATCCTTTGATGGTGATGTCCTTGTTGATAATGATGACTTCTTGATTATTTCTTGATGCTTCTTGGATGATCTTCTTCAGTGGTAAGGTCCTTGCTTCAACGAGAGGGAACTGCCTTGGAACTTTTGAAGATGATGACAACGTCCTCGATCTTGCTTCTCTAGGATGAATAGTCTTCAAGAAACTTGATTTGTAAGTCCCTTCAACTTGAGTAGGGTCTTTGTGGTCTTCCGAGGATCCCAAGACTTCTTCTGGTGTAGACTTCTTCTTCGATCTAGGGTTTTGACACTTCTTTCTAGATCTTGACTTCACTTTGATATCCTTCGAGATTTGATCCTTGAGTGCTTGTGTGTCTCTTGATGAGATGCCCTTTCCTTGATTTGTCACCTTAGCTCTGGAACCATGTTGAGAAATCTAGGGCATAACAATTAAGGTGATTTCTTTTCTAATGATAACTACTTGTGAATGCTTTTTACTTCTTTCGATTAGGATCTTCTCTTTTAGAAAGTGTTCTTCTTCATCAAACAACTACCAATGCATAAACAATAAAGAGACGAGAGACACAGAATGTAGGCGATCAGCCAGGGCCAAAACCTCTCCAACTTGAGAGGAAAAAACCCGAACGAATTCTTCTTTTTCTAGAGACTTCAATTGATGAAGACCATGACCAAGACTCTTGATTCAACAACCTCTCCAAGACTAAGTCACAAGATCCTTCTTCATTGCTTCTCCTTCTTTCCCAAGTCAACACAAGTCAAACTGCCTTCATGCATTGTTGATCTCGGCTACTCTGAAATTTCGGCTCCTTTCCACAGACTTGCAATCTTCGGCCTGCTTATACCTCTGCAATTTCGCACGTGTGAGCTGATAGAGGGAGATTTGAGATGCTTTCCTCCTTCGCTTAGCTTGGAGACTTCTTCTTAAGGCTTCGGCTAGCAAGAATGATGATTGGTGACTTCCTTAATGGTTTCTCTAGGGACTGTTATAACCCTATTGCAGAAACCCTAATTTCTGCCACATGTGTGAAGAGAAAATACCCAAAAATAATGCTAGAGTTCTTTGCTCTTCTTTCCTTTCACTTCGCTGGTTATGAGACTGCTCCTTGTGATCTTCGCACTTCTTCCTATTGCAGATTGCTTGATAAAATTTCTTGTCTCCAAATGAAGGCCGAGCTGCCTATATATAGTGGTTGGTGCATCCAAAATAAGCCAACTGGAACTTTTTCCTAGGCTGATATGTCCTACTGGAAACTTCTTTAGGCCGACTTCAAGGTGACCTTGTGACATGTTCTTGGAGAGTTCACAAATTTTCTTTTACAATGAAATACATGCCCAAATGGGTCTTTCATTTGACATTGACTCATTAAACTTTATGACATGATGACCAAACCTAAAGGCTCACAATGGGAGCCTTAACTATAAAATAAAATTCCTTGATCATGAAACCCATGATTCAAGCATTACAAAAATGATTTTACTTTTCTTATTTACATCAATTACATAAAATCATAATTACACATGTCATTATGAAGACCAAACCTAGTTACACTTTTCAACAGACCATCCATCACTTTCATCCATGAGTCAATCATGTCATCATTCCTTTCATTGAAAAGTGATCCATTAGTCCATATTTGGTGTTCCTTCATGCCATGCTACCTTCTTCATGCCATGTTTCCTTAAGGATCTTTCATCTTGCTTAATGGTCATCAGTGGTGGAAGACATCCACAACTCTTCCCTTGGCAACCCTGCATAAGCGCATCCAAATATTATTCAAAAATAGGAAACGAACATTAAATCAAAATTACCTTTGTGATGGTCTTTCGTCATGACATCTTCCAGTTTGCGTCAACATCCTACATATTGACATATCTCCAAAAGATATATATTGTCAAGGGTCTCTTTCTTTTTCAGACTTCATTGGAGTCTTCGTATCTTTCATGGGGACATCCTAGTCAAATCTTTCAGTGCTTGGGGATGTTGATTGCCTTCTTCATAGTTGCATTTTCCACTATCTCTTCCTTTCTTTCTTCACACATTTTTCTTCCTAGGAACTTTTCAATTAGAGTTACTTCAACCATTGTCAACCACCTCCTATTTTATATGAGGACATATTATGTTGATTTCATCTAGTCTATGTGTGACCCATGCCTTCTTGCATCCTTTCAAAGGAAGAGATCCTTCCTTTTGATCATGCTCTCGAGGTAGAGCATTCATTCATGTTACCTGCAACCATATGACGTGACTCTACAATATCGAATACAAGCATACATACCTCATTTTCCTTTAGGTCATCTAGACTTCCTTTAGCAACTTCCTTGATTGAAAGAACTTCAATCCCTTGATCTGCTTCACCTCTTTTGTCATCATACCATCATCCCATGAATTCCACAAGTTGGAATTCTTGATGAAACACTTACTTCCTTTTAATTGGTGAACCTTCCGATGAAGATTTCAATAGAGAATCTTAAGTATCCTTATCCAACAAATGCTTCCTTTTGGCTGATGTATGATGAGCTTTGTACTAGATAACTTTTTCCTTTTCCCATAAGTACCACTTATGCTTCTAATGAGGTTACCAAGAGCTATAATTGTCCATAGGTGACTGCGATAAAATTTTATTTCAACTATCTTTCATGCTTCTCTATGATCACAAGCTCTTGCTTTCAGTGCTTCTATGATGCCATGATGCATACTATCATGCTCCCTAGTGAATCATGATTGCCATATCTTACAACAAGAAAATTTGAAACAAAAACTTGAAAAGAACTAGGTGAGGAAGACTATCTCAGTCATAGTGGAGATCTTTTACTTCCTCTTTCTTGGATTTCTTCTTTTCAGCTTCCTCCACTTCTTTGGTGATATGGGCTTCTTCTCTTCTTCGTTTGTTGCTGTCCTTGAGCTTAGGACAATCTCTCTTGTAGTGCCCATATCGTTGACATCCGTAGCATTGGATCTGAGACATATCGATCTTCTTCTTTTTCTGAGGACCATACTTGCCAAATATCCCTTTGCTTCTTGACATAACAACAAATGTTTGACCCTGCTCATTTGATCCTGTATCACTTTTTGCCTTCAACTTGTTTTCTTCACTCTTGCATAGTGACCACAAATTATTGAATGGGATAGCTTTCTCCTCTTCATAGGCCTTTGATACAAGGTTTCCTTGTTCATCAGTTAGAGCATTTAGAACAATGGTAATCATTTCTTTATTGGATATCATCTCTCCTAGATCTTGAAGTTGATTCCTTATTAGAGATGCTTTTGTGAGACATGTAGATATCCCTTCATCCTTTGATGCTTTCAATTTGCACAGATCAAATCTTAGTGATATGATTTTTCCTGTTGTGCTTTATTCTAGTAGCCTATCATATATCCCTTTTGATGTCTCCAACTCTGCTACATATGGGATGAGGGAATCCTTGATGGATTCTATAAGGATCCTTTGAACCCTTAGATCCTTTTTCATATATTTAGATAGTGCTTTCCCTTCATATGGTTTGGAGACTTTGCCATTGACATGATCAATAACTTCATTTTCCTTGAGGACTAAGTCTATCCTCCTTTTCCATGCAAGGAAGTTTGATGACCCAACCAACTTGTTGATCTCCTTGCAAAATGAAGTCATTTTACTAAATTTAATTTATAGGAATAAAGATACTTACTTGTCAAGTGAAGATGAACTCTTCAACTTGATCCCTTTGTTGATGATGATTGATGACTTCTTGATGATGTCTTGATGCTTCTTAGATGATCTTTTTCAAGGATAAGGATTTTCTTTTGAGATGAAATCCTTTGCTTCAAAGAGAAGGAGATTTCCTTGATATCTTTGATGATGACAATGCCCTTGATCTATAACTATCCTTGGATGAGTAGTCTTCAAGATGCTTTAACTCCAAGTCCTTCCTTTCTTAAGTGGAAATCGGGTCTTTGAGGTTCCTTTCTTTGATGATGACTTGAGCAAGGATCCCATGACTTCTTTTGATGAAGACTTCTTCTTTTATCTAGGGTTTTGACACTTCTTTGTAGATCTTGACTTAAGATGATCTTATAGATTTGCTTTGATTCCCTCCTCGAGATTTGGTCCTTGAATGCTTGAGTGTCCCTTGATGAGATGCCATTTCCTTGATTTTGTCACCTTAGCCCTGATACCATGTTGAGCAATCTAGGGCATTAGGATTAGGATATTATTCTATCAATGATAATTGCTTGTGAATGCCTTTTACTTCTTTCGATTAGGATCTTTTCTTTACTTAGATTATTATGGTGTTATTTTTCATCAAACAACTACCATAGCATAAACAATAAAGAGACGAGGGACAGAATATAGGCGATCAGCCAGGGCAAAAACCTCTCCCACTTGAGAGGAAAACCAAAACAAATTCTTCTTCTTATAGAGACTTCAATTGACGAATACCAAGAGCCTGACCAAGACCCTTGAAACAACAACCTCTCCAAAACCAAGTCACAAGCCTTCTTGATTTAACTTTTTCCTCCTTGAGTCAATGATAGTCAAACTTCTTTCTTTTCTCACGAGCTTGACTATCCTTTAGATCTGCAACTTTTAGTCCTGCTTCAGAAACTCTAGCACGTGTGGTTGACCAACTTTGAACCTTGATTTATCTTTCGCTCTAGATGGAGACTTCTTCTTTGGCAACTCGGCTTGAGATCCACCTTATCTTTTACCTTGATCTGACCTTCAAGTTTGACTGTCATACCTTGGCTTCTTTTGCAGTGGACAACATCTATTCCTCGCACGTGTGGAGTGGATCAGATCTGAAAATATCCTTGATTATGTTCCTCCTTCCTTCACTTGGTTATAGGCTTCCTTCTTCATGACCTTCGCACTTCTTTCTGCCTTCTTATCCTTGATCAAAATTTTATTTACAAATGAAGGTCGAGCTACCTATATATAGTGGTTTTCTCCTGACTCAACATCTCCCAGTGACAAGGCCGACTTGCCTTTCTAGAATTATCTTAAGGCCGACTTCAAGGTGACCTTGTGACATGGTCATGGTCTTTTACAATAAATTACATGCCCAAATGGGTCTTTTCATCTTTGACATTGACTCTATAGACTTTATGACATGATGACTAATCCTAAAGCCTCACAATGGGAGCCTTAACTAAAATTAAAATTCCTTGAGCATGAAACCGATGACTGAAGAATTACAAAAATAATTTTATATTACTTCTTTACATCAATTACATAAAATTAGGATTACACATGTCATTATGAAGACCGAACCTAGTTACACTTTTCAACACTTTTCAATAGAGAAATTCTTCTTGTTCAATAAGAGACACACCTATACCTATGGTCAAACTTGGTCTTCCCCTCCAAGTCAAGTCACCCAAACTGATCCTGCACTTCGTTTTGCTTGTTTGATCCAGAAATTTCAGCCTCCTAGCAATTGTCTAGTAGCTCGGAATTTCGATTCCCAATAACTGCCCAGTAACCCAAAAAAATTTCAGCCCCTCATCAACAGTTACCCCAGATAAATGCAAATCATAGAGAGAGAGAGAGTAAACCACACGTGCGAGATGCTAGAGAGAGAGAGAGAGGATTTCATCCTCCTTTTTCATCCTTCTTCATCCTTCTTTGCCTTTGGCCAAAAACTTTCTTGAGTGAGGAATGCGAATTGCCCAAATGAGTAGCTCAAGCTGCCTTTATATATTAGTCTGTCTAGGTTGAATGGACGTGTCTCTTGGCTAGGGTCGACTTGACTTGGAAGGGAGCGACTTGTCACTTCTGGAGCCAAAAATTTCATTTTGAAAATTCAAATTTACATCTTTTAAAAGTCGCAATGCGACTTTGACTCAAAATAATTTTTCCTTTGACTCAAGCATTTATAAATATGCTTTACAATAAATATAATTATCAAGTGACCACAAGTACATTATGAAGACCAACCATAGTTACAAATAAAGCACTCCCTCTTAACTGGGGAGGTATTCATAATTATCATCATAGATGTTCTCAAATTAAATAAATTTCTCTAAAGAAAAGGTTATTCATTATTTCCAGCGTCATCATCTATCATCAACATCTGCTAGAGGCCATATCCGGCGCGGTACCAAACCCATGGAAATGTCATCAACGTATGAGGACTCACTCCTCCAGAGTGATCAATCCTCAAATCCTATGACCACCACCTAGGCCAAAATGCTGAGACCCTCAACTAGCACGCACTCACTCACCCTTCCTAGTGAGCACTCGGGGCCAAGACCTCACTCAACCCCTTCCTGGTTAGTGATTGGGTCAAGATGCTGAATTGGACCTCACACTGCCCTACCTTGTGTGTGATCAGGGTCCAAGACCTCACTCCACCCTTTCGATGTGTGGTCTGAAGGACCTCACTCCACCATGCTTGGTTTGTGATTAGGGTCTAGGACCTCACTTCACCATTTTTGGTGCGTGATCAAGGACCTCCTCCAAGAGACACTCACTCAACACTCCCTGTTGAGCCCTTTGGGCCTGTTGAGCCCTCTGGGTCTCTTGGATCCATTCTCCCTTTTGGGGGAATGTCCATCCGTGTGGCAGACAAATCAATGCTCCCTCTCAACAAGAGGGGTGATCGCCATGAGCCCCAACTTGTCTCTGATGTACACAAACTTGTCCCTCAACAACGCCTTCATTAGAACATCAACTGTCTGCTCATCAGTGGAGATGTACTCGAGCCTTATCGCTCTCCTTTGTTCCATGTCACGATGTAGTGATATTTGATCTCAATATGCTTCGACCTGTCATAGAACTCATGATTCTTTGAAAGCTTCACACGACATTGATTATCATAGTGTATCACCGTCAGTTCCAACTCTTAGCCGAATAATCCTGCAAACAACTTCTGAAGACATATTGCGTTGGTACAAGCCTCATTGGCTACAATGTACTTTGCTTCAGTAGTGTCGAGTGCAATCAACCTTTGCTTCCTGCTCATCCACAATATCATAGGGGATCCCAAACTAAAGCATACTCTCGAGGTACTCTTTTTGTCTTCAACACTTCTTGCCCAATCAACGTCTGTATATCCCTAAAGCTGTACATCCTTGTTTGCAACATACCTCAAGCCATAGTTCACTATACCACACAAATATCTCAAGATGTGCTTTGCTGCAATCTAATGCTCATGTCTTGGTTCTACCTGGAACTGGCTTAAGGTGTTCACAACAAAGCAAATGTTTGGATTGGTGTTAACCAAATACATCAACATACCAATCAACTGCTAGTACATAGATGGATCTATCAATTTGGAATCAAAGCCTCTTAACTTCTTCAAATTGGTCACCATAGTAGTTGCCATGGATTTGCAATGCATCATACCAAATCTTTGAAAGATCTCTATCACATACTTTCCTTGACTAAGGAAGACATCACCAGGTTTCTGACATACTTCTAATCCCAAGTAATAGTGCATCAACCCAAGATCCTTCATGTCGAACTCAAAAGCCAACTACTTTTTGCATTGAATGATAAGAGGCTTGGCACCTATCAGAAACAAATTGTCAACATATATTAATGAGATCACGGGTGCATTTTTTACAACCTTAAGGTAAATGTTTGGATTGGCTTCGCTTTGGACAAATCCCAATCTTGTCAAATAACTGTCGATATGAACATACCTACAAGGCCTTCTTGAATATGCAAAAGTGAGACTCCTTTTCATGTACCTCAAATCCTTGAGGTTGCTCTATGTACACATCTTCTTCAATTACTCCATTGAGGAAAGCAGTGTTTACATCCATCTGGTGTAATTCCCATCCCATTGAAGCAACAAGTGAAATGATGGATCTAATGGAAGTGTACCTGGCAACTGGAGCAAAAGTCTCATTGTAGTCTTCTCTGTCTTCTTGGGAGAATCCTTTAGCTAAGAACCACGCCTTGTATTTCTCAATACTACCATCTGCATCATGCTTTATCTTGTAGATCCATTTGGAAGTCACGACTGACTTCCCTTCAAAGTTCAGGCTTTGGCACGATCTCCTAGACATAATTCTTCATGATCGATTGGTACTCTTCATTAATTGCTTCCTTTCACACCTGCTGGCTAGCTGCTTCTTCATATGTGGAAGGTTCTTCATTAATAAGTTTTTTCATGAGAGCTGCATAGCTAGAGAACCTCTTGGGTTTCTTCACTTCTCTAGATGTGTCATCAAGAGTTGCATGTCCTTCTGCCTCTTCTAATGTGGATCTATAAGTCATGTCGTCTCTTCTTGATCTCTAGAACTATGATTGGTTTTACTGGATCTTGAGGTCCTTCTGGCCTTTCGGTACATTTTGTAGAACTCGAGTGCTCCTCCCTTGAGGCTTCTTGTTTTACTTCTTCCAAGGAATCTATGGAGACTTCCTTAGACCTCCAATATGCCACTTTCTCATCGAAGGTGACATCTCTAACCTCAATTCGTCGCTGTTTTGGAATGTGAATTCTGTAGGCTTTTGAAGATTCATTGTATCTAACAAATATGCCTTTCTTTCTTGAAGGCTCAAGCTTGTTCCTCTTATCCTTAGGAACATGAATATATACAGGGCAACCAAAGATTCTCATGTGCCCAACCTCCGACATTTTTTTGTAGAAGGCTTCATCAGGAGTCATTCCTTCCATAACTCTATGAGGATTTCAATTTTGAATGTACACGACTGTCTCTGATGCTTCACCCCATAAGAACAACGACATGTCCAAATCATACATCATGGCCTTGACATATTCTTCAATGGAACTATTCTTTCGTTTTGCTACACCATTATGTTGTGGATTATAGGGGACTATTAACTCCCTCTTAATCCCTGTCTGCTTGCAGAAAGCAACAAGCTCCTTTGAGGTGTTTCAATATCTTGATCTTTTTACCTGTCAAGTTTTCCACTTCAGCTTTGAATTCTTGGAACTTGTCGAATACCTCATCTTTTGACTTCAAGAGATATATTCATGTCTTCTGGGAGAAGTCATTAATGAAGGTTATGTAATATAACGAACCTCCAAGTGATTTTACGGGCATTGGACCACAAACATCAAAATGAATCAAGTCCAAAGCTTCCTTAGATCTGTTGTCACTGTTTGGAAGTGGTTTCTTAGTGTTCTTCCCAAGAGCACAACCTTTGCATATACCATCATTCTTTATCTGTAGTTCAGGAACTCTTGACACTATTTCACGTAATTCTGGCAATCCTTCGAAATGAATGTCCATACCTTCGATGCCATAGTTCACTTGGATCTATTTTGTCATGAACTAATGCTTGATCTGGTTGACTCACAAGTTTATACAATCTTCCATCACGAATCCCAATAACCCTAACATCATCTATACGAGAGCCCTTTGACCATACAAGTACTTTGCCATCCACAAAGGTAACCCTATCTCCTTTATTTTCTGAACAAGAAATAGGGACAAGATTCCTTTTTAAACCTGGTACATAAAGGGCATTGCTGAGATGTACGTGGTTACCAGATTCTAAATCTATGGATGCCTTTCCAACTCCTTTGATTGTATAGCTGTTATTGTCTCCCAATTCAACCCTTCAAGACAACTTCTTCTCTGCCATGCTTGAAATATTCCCACGCTATCTGATCATGTGTCTTGATGCTCCACTATCTACCAGCCACATGTAATTGTCATCTGCAAAAGGACCTGTTAAAGCGAAGTATTTGAAGAAATCTTTGGGCTTCTTCGACTTTTCATCTTCTTCAACTTCTGCTGCGAAAGCATGTTGTTTCCCTTTTCTACTTGTTGTTAGCCATATTAGGACAATCTCTCTTGAAATGTCCATATTCTTGACAACCATAGCATTGTATCTTAGATAAGTCTTTCCTCTTCGTAGAGGAAGAAGACCCTTTTCGTGACTTCTTATGTTGAGGTCGAAACTTCTTCTTTCCCTTGTTCTTGAAGCGATCTGCTAGGGCCTGAACTTCTTTCATCAATCTTGCTTCTTCTTGAGCACATGATGTCCATAATTGCTCAATTGAAGGAGCTTCTTTCCAATTGCTTATGCCTGCTGCAAATGCATCCCCATGATCTAAGAAGACCATTGAGTGCTGTAGTCACAAGTTCTGATCGGGAATAGATTCTCTAATAGCTAAAATTTGATCTTTGATTTGTGAAATCCTTACGAGTATGAAGCATTAGTGTCGTCACTAGTCATCTTTGTATTATGGAGCTCATTCTTCAAACTCATGGACTGACCAACATTCTTGATAGTGTAGATATTTATTAGGGCATCATAAATCTTCTTGGGGGTATCATGCTTCGCAATGTAGGGAATAAGATGATCTCTAATGGACTCCACTCTTAAACTCATAACAGTAATATCATCCTCCTTAAACTTCTGTTTTCTAGCTGCATCAGATGGTTCAGTAGTCTTTCCTGTCACAATATCAAACACTTTGTTTTTGGCCAGAATAAGATCTATTCTGACCTTCCAAGCTCTGAAGTTTGATGCTCTCTCTAACTTGTTTTCGGATTTCATGGAGAAAGCCATAGATGCCAATATACAAGGACTTTAACAAAATTCTTTCTCTAGGTTCTTGCAAAAGTGATCTCAATGTACCTTCCTTTCGTCACCAAAGCTCTAAAACCATGTTGATTTTCTAGTATAATTAGGGTTAGCACAATATTTCTGAAATTCTGATAATTACTTTTGATGTAGATCTTCTTTTAACTTGTTCCAATATATCATTCAACAATTATACTTTAGAAATTCAACAATGAAGAACAATATAACAATAGAGATCGCAATGCACAAAAGAGAGATAAGATTTACCTTGGAAAAACCCACTACGAGGAAAAACCCAACAACCTTTTCAATACATAAATTTTTCTTGTTCAATGAAAGACACACTTAGACCTATGGTCAAACCTGGTCTTCTCGTCCAAGTCAGGTCACCCAAATTGATCCTGTACTTCGTTCTGCCTGTCTGATCCAGTAGCCCAAAATTTCGGCCCCCAATAACTGCCCAGTAACCCAGAAAATTTTGGCCCCCTAGCAACAATTACCCCAAACAGATGCGAATCACAGAGAGAGAGACCAAACCACATGTGCGAGATGCTAGAGAGAGAGAGAGAGAGAAGATTTCATCCTCCTTTTTCGTCCTTCTTTTCGTTCGGTGCCTTTGCCTAGAAACTGTCTTGGGTGAAGAATGTGAGTTGCCCAAATGAGGAGCTCGAGCTGACTCTCTATAGTAGTTTGCCTAGGGTGAATGGATGTGTCTTTTGGCTAGGGCCGACTTGACTTGGAGGGAAGTTGACTTGTCACTTTTGGAGCCAAAAAATTCATTTAAAAATTCAAATTTACATCTTTTAAAAGTCGCAATGTGACTTTGACTCAAAAATAATTTTTGCTTCGACTCAAGCATTTACAAATATGCTCTACAATGATAAATATAATTACATCAAGTGACCACAAGTACATTATGGAGATTGACCATAGTTACAAATTCAATAGGACTTTCATCAGAATTACTTTGGAGGATATTATTTGCAGATGTACAAGGAAGGACACATGGGAGAGCATAAGGAAGAAGACTCAAAATTCATCATTCATCTTGAAGTAAGGCTACTACATCAACCTATAATCTCTCTCTTTCATCATTGAAGGCTCTTGATTACACATTATCATCTTGAAAAAGGACATCTCTCTCTCTCTCTTGGAAGCTCTTTGATCATCACTTATTTTGGAAGGCATCTCTATAGAAGTCTCTACTAAAGAAGCATGAAGAGTCTTGGGAGCATCATCTACACTCTTGAAAGGCATCATCATTCATCTTTGAAGCAACTTGAAGATACCGTTGTGCCATCCATCCTAGGAGTTATCATTCAAGGGCATCTTTTAAGAACTCTTGGGATCATCAAAATCTTTGGAAGCATCAAGAAGACATCATCAAAAAGGTCAATCTTTTGACAAGTAAGCACTATATTATTCTCCATGTCTCAATCTTCGAATCAAATTTCTTCATTTTGCAAAGAAGGCAATAAGCTCAATGGATCAACAAACTTCCAAGCATGGAATAAGAGAATAGACTTGATACTCGTAGAAAATGAAGTCATGGATTATGTTCTAGGCAAAGTTGCAGAACCAGAGAAGGATAAGACTCGAGAATGGGCCAAGTACACTAAAGGAGAAGTTAGGGCTCAAAGGTTTCTCATTGAATTAATGAAAGATCATCTTATTCCATTTATTGTAGATTTGGGTACATCTAAAGCAATCTATGACAAGTTGGTAAAACTATACTCTATGAGTATGACAGGTCAAAAAATATCTTTGAGGAATAAACTTTCAAGACAAGGTTATCAAGGGATGAAGACTTGATCTCATATCTTATAATGGTCTCTCAGTTGAAGGATCAGTTACAAGGACTTGGAGAAATTGTTTCTTATTCTAAATTAACAACTTGTATACTCAATGCATTATCTTTCGAATGGAGAGGTTTTGTGACAAGTATCTATTCAAGAAGGGATACTCCAAACTTCGATGAGGTGTGGTCTTTGTGTATGTTAGAAGAAACAAGATTAAAGGCAAAAGATGACACCAAACCAAATGAAAAGTCTCAAGCTTTTGTTGCTAGATTGAAGAAGAAGAAAGAAAAGTTTGGAAGGTCTGAACCTCGTCAAAGAAACAATAATAATCAGCCACACGGAAGACAAGATATGTCCAAAGTACAATGCTTTGGATGCAATGAATATGGACACTTTAAAAGAGATTGTCCCAAGGATCCTCAAAATAAGAAGAATAATAAGAGGAAGGAAAGGAGTGGAGCTCACATCGCTAAATAAAATGAAGAACTTGAAAAGAAGCCGAAGAATGAAGATTCTAAGGATCTCTATTATTAAAGAACTCCACCACTACCAAGTTTACTTGAAGTTTTGTTTTCTTAGAAGATGGCAGTTAGAGTAGCATATGCTGTTACATTTGCTGAAGAACCTTGGATTTTGCAAGTTATGGCGTCATGGAAAGAAGCATATAACTTTGGAAGGATTAAAGTCTACACCGTCAGTTGCATCTCATTGGTAGAAATCATCTAGCAAGGATAGAAGGATTTGGACCATCTAGCACTTCACAGGAAATATGTGGCATCATGTTGTTATAAAAACAATCTTCTAGCAAGAAAAAATCACAAGGATCCCTGACAGTAACAAAACCATCATTATGAGAAGGTTCTTCAGTATATGAAAGAATCATTGTGACATGACAAGAGTATATTTCTAGAAGAAGATCATGGAAGCAAGCATCAAAGAAGCTTGCGTATATGAAGGTAGTCGAGTTGCAACATGAAGGTATAATTGAAGCATTTTTCATCTTGAGAAAGGAGTCTCATCATAGACATTATCTTCAAGAAAAGAGGCAACCCGTTCAAAAGGAAGTTGACTAGATGGTTGTATGAAGGAAGAGGTCTGCATATTTTCTTTAGCTCTTCATTAGAATGTAGAATTCATGTCTTCAGAAATATTGTTGGACAAGCTGGTTGCAGAAATGTGCTTGGTAGCATGAGCATGGTATGTCTTGGTTAAGATTGGATAAGATAGGACTCTTCCACATGTTTATTCGATATGTAGAGGCATGATAGATGGGCAAGACATACGATATTGATCAACATCCGATATGGTCTCTTGAAGAACAAAAGTTTGATAACTTCGGAGGGAGTTGTGAAGACTTTGATGGGTATGATATTGAAGCTTGGTGATTGGTTCATTCCATCAACATATTGATTGATGATTGAAAGGTAAACAACATGAAGAAGGATTCTAGTTTGAAGATAGACCATGCAAAGGGATGTTGATCTCAGAAAGAACATGTAGCAAAACATGACATCTCAACAAGAGGCTATCATGACTGGGTAACTTTGATATTGATGATTTGTTTGAGATATGATTGGACTACCTGGAAGAACATATTTTAGAAGTATAGACTAAAAATATAACAGTTGAGATATTATGACGTATATACAACTGTTTGGTTTAACTCAGTTCTTGGATTGAGTGGACACCACTGGTATTGGCTTAGAGGATTATATGGTAGAAATGTGTAAAGGCAAAAAAGGTAGCAATTCACGAGATAGCCTATTGGTCATGTTGGATTTGATTGATTTTCCTAGATGGATAGAGGGAACTATGATTAGCTCTATATTGATTGGTTTGGTAAGATACTTTTGATGATGTTGATACTATAAAAGATGATTGATGGAAAGTGATTTGTAAAAGGTTGGTGGTGAGAACCCTTCCACGAAGATAAATTGAGAATGAGTTTGGCTCCATGACATTCAGGAAGGTCGAAGCTCTAGTACGTTACAATGATGCAAGATAGGAGCCCTGACAACTACAACTAAGATCTTCATGGAAGAACAAGTAGCTTGTTTATTGATGAAATACGAGACAAGATATAGTTCATGGTTATGTCTCCTTGGTTGAGAGGGAGCCAAGTTCTACTCCTTGTTTGAGAGGGAATGAAGATTACCTCCCTAATTGAGGAGGAGTGATGTGGGACACCGTATTTTCCATGTGTCATGCACTAAACCAGGACTAACAACTATAAGTCTAGTGAAGGCACTAGGATGGAGAATGGAGAATTGGATAAGCATCTGGGACTAGTACTCCTTGAGGATTGGGAATCCAAGATAGGAAGTAGTCCTGTGGACCGACACTCTTTGAGGATTTCACAGGGTATCCAAGATAAGAGTGGTCGAAGAGGAATGATATCTTTTGAGGATTGGGAATCCAAGATAAGAATAGTCCTAGAAGGACATACCTGCTGAACATCCGGACGGGGTATGTGTCTTGAGAGGTTGTGGTGTTGGTGTCCATATGTATGCCTCCCAACATTGTGCTCTAATCTTGTGCAGAGCTAGAGCTTGTCAAGTCAAGGCCTTGCTATGTTGCAATTTGACAATGCTGGTTATGATGTTGATGCTTGAGAATGGCTTATCAATTCGACTCCTTATGAGAATATTTCATTTTGAGAGTATCCTTGTACCGATTGTGGAATTATGAATACCTCCTTAGTTAAGAGGGAGTGTTGGAAATGTTACTAGGTTCGGTCTTGATAATTTGTGTCATTATGTATTTCATGTAAAACACAAAAGAAGAGAAAGAAATATTATTTTTTCAAGATGGGTTTCATGCTCAAGTAAATTTGCTAATCAGGTCAAGCATGTTCTTCATGCTTCTAGGATTTTCTATGTCAAAAGAATTTTATTTGAGTCAAAAATGTAAATTTTGTCCCCACAAGACCAAGTCGGCCTTCGAAGGGACTCGTTTGACCTATTGGATGTATATAAATAGACGACAGTTCGACCTAATTTAGAAGCAAGCAAGCAAGTTTCTATTTCTGTACCAAGAAGAACAAAAAACAAGTGAAGAAAAGCAAGAAGTCAAGAGAGAGAGAGAGCGCAAGGATCAAGGAGAAAGAAGAATCAAACTTTCTACCTTAAATTCTGCCCTAAATCCCTCACATGTGCGAAGTTGTAGATCTACTATGGGTCTGAAACTCTGCTACAGGGACAAAAAATTTCAAACTTGACCAGATTTGGAAGGCTTTGACTTGAGTTGACTTTGACTTGTTGGAAGAGCTTGGAAGGAGGGCTAACTTGGATCTTGTGGGAGGTCTTGGTCTTGATGTTTGGGTCTTGGATTTCTTATTGATCTGATTCTATAAGAAGGGAAGATTTAACTGGGTTTTCCCCTTTGAGGGGTTTTGCCTTGGCTTGGAGCCTACATCTTGTGTTCATTGTCTTTTGTGATCTCATGATTTATGGTTTTGGTAATTGTTTGATGAAAATAACATAATAAAAAGGAATAAGAAGCTAACATAACTTTACAAACAATTATCAAGTAAAGAGAAATCACCCTAATTGCCACCCTATTGATTTCTCAACAATCTTGAAAGTGATTGACGACTGAGATTGCATCTCACGTCACTTGATATCAGTGGTTGAAATTCAAACATAATCATTAAAGTTGTTATTTCACTTTTCCGAAGTTTACTGGTGCTCAATTAGCCAACCAATAATTATGTGCTTTTCCTAAGTCAAAACTTAGGCTAAGCTACAAAAGCAACTTGCTCAGACTTGAGTAAGTGTCCAAAAGAGATATGTGGACAACTTCTTGCACGCTTAGACACTTAGGCTTGTGCAAAAGTACTTGTGTGAGCTACAAACATCAACAATTGATCCCTTGCCCTTGCCGAGAAACAATGCTTCCAAGGTGTCTTCTAGAATATCATGCGCAAAACCAAAATGCAACTTTTGGAAACGATCACCAAACCTCCTACCTCTTTTGGGTTCTAAGATCTATGGATCTAGCTTGCTTTGGTACGACTGCGTTAAGATAGAGTTTTGACTCTTATGTTACAACACATCATGTGTTGCAAATACAAAGTTTCTTAGTTCACCACGTGGATGTATCTTTTAGTTCCATTGACCTTCTTTTGTGGTCATTTGTTGGACATTAATAAAATTATCTTATCATATCATCCAAGTAGAGTTTGGGGCCATCTTTAGACCTTTCTCATTCTTTCATAGAGTCTATAATCTAGACAATTCTTCTTTGGGTAGGGATTGATACACCTACTTTGCTTCATACTTTCTTGAAGCTATTTCACCTTTGTTGGGTTTCAGAGGTTTGTGGGTTATCACAATTGATAGCCATCTCACTCTATCACCTTCCTTCCTTTAAGTACTCCGTAAATGCTCTAGGCCACATTCTACCGTTTAACTAGGAATTGAACGGGTGATTAGGGAGGAGTCATTTACAAATTGTACATACAACTCACATGGACTACCCTTGAGGGTCTTAGCCTTGAGTTATCTTTTTATATCGAGTACTTCTTGTAGATGGAAGACAACCTTATTGTTAGACCTACATATATGCACAAACACTAAATGCATGCCCTCAAGATCCCACATGGCCTTTTGTGTAGAATTTCATTGGCTCTGGGTTGACATTGATTGCTCTTTGCCACCTTTTGGAGATGGAATGAAAGGAGCATATCATCTTCATATATCTTATTTATTATGAGATCAGGAGGGAGGTTCAACTACATTTATTGAGACTTGGGTGGCTCCCACTGATGTACCTTTGTGGTCTTTTGTTTAACATAACCAAAGTTATCTATTGTATTGTCTTATCTCCACATCCTTCTATTATCCAGACTAGTGATGCCAATCTATTTTCAAGAAGAAGTTTTTTCGACATAGATTGCGAGGCTTGCATGGACCTCCCTAATTACAATCTTCTAGGAGGATGTTCTTCCCTATTGTTCAATGCACACAAGGCAACAAACAATAAGCAGAGGCACTTACCATTGCGGATAGTAAATTAATGAGGCTGTGAGTCCCTTCTCTACCCAATCACCTCCCAAACTATAGAGTGATAGGCTTCCACGAGACATCCTATGGAGTTCATGAATAAAGACCTAGATTGGTTGATAGATCAACCTCTAGGAGATTCTAGGTTCATACTCTCTCCATGCATGATATAACTCTTCAGTCTTACCTAAGTAGCATGTACTCCATTTGGGGTTTCTTTGCCCTGGGCTTGGATGTTAGGAGTGATGGACTTGCTTGAGGTTGGGCTCCTCCATAGGTTTACTCAACCATGCCCCCTCGACTTAGGGTACTGTCCAGACAACGTTATTTGACAATGCAATGACTTAGGGTGATTGATGACTTCGCTGAGGAGCCTTCTTCTCTCTCCCCTCAGCAAGCCTTGACTTTCAGTTTCAACATGTCTTGACATCCTTCCTACTTTTCATGGTTTTGTTCATTCTGCAATTGCACTTGTATTTATATTGCACTCTTTTTTTTCTTTCATCTCTTACCTTCCAGCTTTGAACTTGTCTATCTTGTTGCTTTTGATAGAGGAGCATTAGGAGTTGCTGTTACATATTGATTTTAGGTGTACTTTTAAATCCCATTAACCTACTTATTGTGGTCATTTATCAAACATTAATAAATGCATTTTGTCTTGTCATTGTTATGTGTTAGTAAGGGCTATATCATGCCAAAATGTAGGGGAAGTGTACACAGTTGTTGGAA
The DNA here is from genome assembly GCA_031772625.1 of Pinus tabuliformis. Classification (NCBI taxonomy): domain Eukaryota; kingdom Viridiplantae; phylum Streptophyta; class Pinopsida; order Pinales; family Pinaceae; genus Pinus; species Pinus tabuliformis. Next base: position 1,368,973,756 of record CM062805.1, on the reverse strand, counting down.
GTTTGAATCTTGAGGAATGTTTTTAGGTGCCCTGTCTATATTTTGCTACTAGTCATTCAGATTAGATTTCAACAACAGGTTGTGTTGTACCTGTTTCTTGTAGGTAGTCCTTGGCTACAAAAACTACGCCAGGAAACCAACTCAACCAACCTTTAGGTTGAAGCTGGCCCTTGAAATAGAGGGGGCTCCCTCAGTGGTTGCGAGGCTTTGTTTAACGTTGTTCACCTGTCACTGAACAACAGCCCTAGAAGCACAATGGCTAGATTTATGGTTTTAATTGAGGGTGGTTGGCGATCAATGACAATCCCTATTCATAATTAAAGGGCTCTCTCACAGGGTCCCTTCCGAACGTGTCAACTTCCAGCCTGAGAGAATGACTTAGCTTTTCAAGGATTATGATAGAAGAATGTAAGGAGATTCCTAATAATTAAGCAATTAGACAGACTTCTTAACAATTAGGGAAATTTGGATGCGTGTAGAAGATTTCTACAGCCCAACAAAATATATTCAAAGGAAATTGAAGGCCAAACTGAAAACAATTCTAAGAGGAGCTATTTCGGACAGATAGTCCAATAAGCTAATATCTTTTAATGGCTATCAGAAGGCATAAAGAAAAAATTAGTCAAAGAGGAGTTATCTTGGACAAATAGTCCAATAAGATAATCTTTTTCTAAAGGTTATGATTTTACAGGGGATTTCAGAGAGATTAAGACTTAATCTACACTTACCCACACCTTCATATAAATGCTTTGAACATGTGTAGAAATAAGATATGAAACACTAGAAAGACATACTAGAAAACACAAAATTCTGTCAAACTGGGGCCGCAAGGCTTTCATTAGAAATACTATAATAGATTGCAAAGTGAAGAGCCTTGGCATAAAAAACCCACACATATTACTTCAATTGATGAAGTATTTATACAATTTCCTCACAAAATATCTTGATAAAAATATCAAGAGCTATTACAAATATCTGAAAACTATATTACAAAAATAGAACACAAATAAAGGTAACTAAAACTATTTGAAGAGTTCTGGTACTATCCTTGAGGATTTCTGTTGATAAAGAAGATAAATTCAAATTTGATTGCAACTCATATTTGATGAGGTGGCCTCCAAGTCACTAACTGTCTTTGAGCTTTTTCCTCTTGAATTTATGAAAAATAGGGTCCAGTCATCCCTTCGAATATCTCAATCCAAGCTAGCTATGTGTAAACTGAGAGAGGTTTTTGTAGTCTAATATCTTAGGAACAAAAACCTCCTCCAGTTTCCCAAGATTCATCTTTGATTATCCACAATTTGTTCTGCAAAAAGGTGGCTTAAACAGGACATTGCATAGTCGGAAAAATAGGCTAAACATTATGAGAGTGTATCTCCCAAACCATAATAGATGTTAGAAAACTGAGAGGTTTTTGTACATGAGGATGTTGGCAACAAAAACCTCTTTTAGTTTTTGAAAATCCATTCTCATTTGTTTGTAAACCATGTTTAAATTTACTTTATTACATCATTTAATCATGTTTAAATGCATGATTAACTAAATCAACCAGCTAATGAAACTTAAATTTACATTTTGAGGGCGCATTTGCTCTTTCAGACCCATTTATTATTTCTAAACTACTAAAACCTATTATATCAGAAAATTTAAATTATCAAAACTAAATATGTTACAACATTGGCTCCAACGGGGATTGCTTCCCCCTGTGGGATGTAGAGAACGAGTAGACTAGTTGCCTTTGGTGTTGGGCATGGAGTCATACCATAAAACCATCAACCACTGATTTGCCATCTTATGTAGACATATAACCAATCCCCATGGATCGTTGTTGTCATTTGAATACTCTACTACTGCACACTGCAACCATATCCCTGTACTAATTCGGATCCTCTTTCATACTGAAATTTGAAAACTGAAAATTTAGGTGTACTTTAAAAGCTGCATCCTCTGTAGACATTTTAGATTTCTAACCATGGCTGAGAGAGAGAGACATATATTGCTGATTGCAAGTATCAATGAACCTTGCATAGCAGTAAAGGTAGTTGAAATTTCGAAACAATGGGATCGGTTACCCAGTGGAATCGCCATACAACAAAGTGGAGTCGCCAAGTGAAAGAAATGCAACCAATATTAAATGCCTACTCCTTGTTCACCAACAAGGAATAGATCTAATCTTTATCGTTCCTCGGAGAAAGATATGTTCGTTACTTCGCTCCCTGGCAATGATGCCAGATGTTGTATCTGTTTCCCCATAGGTAGTCCTTGGCTGCAAAAACTATGCCAGGAAACCAACTCAACCAACCTTTAGGTTGAAGCTGGCCCTTGAAACAGAGGGGGCTCCCTCAGTGGTTGCGAGGCTTTGTTTAACTTTGTTCACCTGTCACTGAACGACAGCCCTAGAAGCGCAATGGCCAGATTTATGGTTTTAATTGGGGGTGGTTGGCGATCAATGACAATCCCTATTCATAATTAAAGGCCTCTCTCACAGGGTCCCTTCCGAACGTGTCAGCTTCCAGCGTGAGAGAATGACTTAGCTTTTCAAGGATTATGATAGAAGAATGTAAGGAGATTCCCAATAATTAAGCAACTAGACAGACTTCTTAACAATTAGGGAAATTTGGATGCGTGTAGAAGATTTCTACAGCCCAACAAAATATATTCAAAGGAAACTGAAGGCCAAACTGAAAACAATTCTAAGAGGAGCTATTTCGGACAGATAGTCCAATAAGCTAATATCTTTTAATGGCTATCAGAAGGCATAAAGCAAAAACCAGTCAAAGAGGAGTTATCTTGGACAAACAGTCCAATAAGCTAATCTTTTTCTAAAGGTTATGATTTTACAGGGGATTTCAGAGAGATTAAGACTTAATCTACACTTACCCACACCTTCATATAAATGCTTTGAACATGTGTAGAAATAAGATATGAAACACTAGAAAGACATACTAGAAAACACAAAATTCTGTCAAATTGGAGCCGGAAGGCTTTCATTAGAAATACTATAATAGAAGCTATTACAAAGTGAAGAGCCTTGGCATCAAAATCCCACACATATTACTTCAATTGATGAAGTATTTATACAATTTCCTCACAAAATATCTTGATAAAAATATCAAGAGCTATTACAAATATCTGAAAATTGTATTACAAAAATAGAACACAAATAAAGGTAACTAAAACTATTTGAAGAGTTCTTGTACTATCCTTGAGGATTTTTGTTGATAAAGAAGAGAAATTCGAATTTGATTGCAACTCATATTTGATGAGGTGGCCTCCAAGTCACTAACTGTCTTTGAGCTTTTTCCTCCCGAATTTCTGAAAAATAGGGTCCAATCATCCCTTCAAATATCTCAATCCAAGCTAGCTGTGTGAAAACTGAGAGAGGTTTTTGTAGTCTAGTATCTTAGGAACAAAAACCTCCTCCAGTTTCCCAAGATTCATCTCTGATTATCCACAATATGTTTTGCAAAAAGGTGGCTTAAACAGGACATTGCATAGTCGGAAAAATAGGCTAAACATGATGAGAGTGTATCTCCCAAACCATAATAGATGTTTGAAAACTGAGAGAGGTTTTTGTACATTAGGATATTGGCAACAAAAACCTCTTTCAGTTTTTGAAAATCTATTCTCATCTTTTTGTAAGCCATGTTTGAATTTACTTTATTACATCTTTTAATCATGTTTAAATTCACGATTAACTAAATAAACCAGCTAATGAAACTTAAATTTACATTTTGAGGGCGCATTTACTTTTTCAGACCCCTTTATTATTTCTAAACTACTAAAACCTATTATATCAGAAAATTTAAATTATCAAAACTAAATATGTTACAACATTGGCTCCAACGGGGACTGCTTCCCCCTGTGGGATGCGGAGAACTAGTAGACTAGTTGCCTTTAGTGTTGGGCATGGAGTCATACCATAAAACCATCAACCACTGATTTGCCATCTTATGTAGAAACATAACCAATCCCTATGGATCAGTGTTGTCATTTGAATACTGTACTACTGCACACTGCAACCATATGCCTGCACTAATTCGGATACTCTTTCATATTGAAATTTGAAAACTGAAAATTTAGGTGTACTTTAAAAGCTGCATCCTTTGTAGACATTTTAGATTTCTGACCATGGCTGAGAGGGAGAGACATATACTGCTGATTGCAAGTATCAATGAACCTTGCTTAGCAGTAAAGGCAGTTGAAATTTCGAAACATTGGGATCGGTTACCTAGTGGAATCGCCATACAACAAAGTGGATTCGCCAGGTGAAAGAAACACAACCAATAATAAATGCCTACTCTTTGTTCACCAGCAAGGAATAGATCTAATCTTTATCGTTCCTCGGAGAAAGATATGTTCGTTACTTCGCTCTCCGACAACGATGCCAGTTGTTGTACCTGTTTCCCGTAGGTAGTCCTTGGCTGCAAAAACTACGTCAGGAAACCAACTCAACCAACCTTTAGGTTGACGCTGACCCTTGAACCAGAGGGGGCTCCCTCACTGGTTACGTGGCTTTGTTTAACGTTGTTCAACTGTCACTGAACAACAACGTTTGAAGCACAATGGCCAGATTTATGGGTTTAATTGGGGGTGATTGGCGATCAATGACAATCCCTATCCATGATTAAAGGCCTCTCTCACAGGGTCCCTTCAGAACGTGTCAGATTCCAGCCTGACAAAATGACTTAGCTTTTCAAGGATTATGATAGAAGAATGTAAGGAGATTCCTAGTAATAAGCAATCAGACAGATTTCTTAACAACTAGGGAAATTTGGATGCGTGTAGAAGATTTCTACAACCCAACAAAATAAATTCAAGGGAAACTGACGGCCAAATTGAAAAAAATTCTAAGAGGAGCTATTTCAGATAGATAGTCCAATGAGCTAATATCTTTTAATGGATATCAGAAGGCATAAAGCAAAAACTAGTCAAAGAGGAGTTATCTTGGACAAACAGTGCAATAAGCTAATTTTTTTCTAAAGGTTATGATTTTACAGGGGATTTCAGAGAGATTAAGACTTAATCTACACTTACCCACACCTTCATATAAATGCTTTGAACATGTGTAGAAATAAGATATGAAACACTAGAAAGACAGTAGAAAACACAAAATTCTGTCAAACTTGAGCCGGAAGGCTTTCATTAGAAATGTTATAATAGAAGCTATTACAAAGTGAAGAGCCTTGGCATCGGAAGCCCACACATATTGCTTCAATTGATGAAGTATTTATACAATTTCCTCACAAAATATTTTGATAAAAATATCAAGAGCTATTACAAATATTTGAAAACTGTATTACAAAAATAGAACACAAATAAAAGTAACTAAAACTATTTGAAGATTTCTGGTACTATCCTTGAGGATTTTCTGTTGATAAAGAAGAGAAATTCGAATTTGATTGCAACTCATATTTGATGAAGTGGCCTCCAAGTCACTAACTGTCTTTGAGCTTTTTCCTCCTGAATTTCTGAAAAATAGGGTCCAGTCATCCCTTCAAATATCTCAATCCAGTCTCGCTGTGTGAAAACTGACAGAGGTTTTTGTAGTCTAGTATCTTAGGAACAAAACCTCCTCCAGTGTCCCAAGATTCATCTCTGATTATCCACAATATGTTTTGCAAAAAGGTGGCTTAAACAGGACATTGCATAGTCGGAAAAATAGGCTAAACATTATGAGAGTGTATCTGCCAAACCATAATAGATGTTAGAAAACAAAGAGAGGTTTTTGTACATGAGGATGTTGGCAACAAAACCTCTTTCAGTTTCTAAAAATCCATTCTCATCTGTTTGTAAACCATGTCTGAATTTACTTTATTACATCATTTAATCATGTTTAAATGCATGATTAACTAATTCAAACAGTGAATGAAACTTAAATTTAAATTTTGAGGGCACATTTACTCTTTCAGACCCATTTATTATTTCTAAACTACTAAAACCTATTATTTCAGAAAATTTAAATTATCAAAATTAAATATGTTACAACAGGTTGGTAGGCAATAGTAAACACAATCTGATCTCTATATGGATGTTGCATATAAATATATGGATTGAAACTCTATACCAGTTAGCTAGGCATGAAATATGCTGGTCAGACTTTAAGGATAGCTTACTGGACAGGTTTATGTAGCAGATCTTATGCCATGATAATACAAGAGAGAATTTAAATCGGATCATTAGAAATAGTGAATATGGATTGGACCTTAAAAAATGAGATTATTGTGCATGGATTTGGATTGTACGAAACAGAGTTTTGGATTATTTCAAGCTGACGTCCCTCAAGCTTCAATGGGGATGTCATATTGCCACTGTGACATGGGACACATCTGCTACAGTAGGGTTAAAAAAGAACACTCACATAAGAGCCAACAAGCAAGCTAGTGGTTGTAGGGGTGGATAAAAAGATATGCAGAACGTGTGTGTGAATGTCTGTCTATGACTATATATATAGATATGTATGTATGTATGAGTGCTTCTGTGAGTATAAGAATAAATGTGTATATAAACACATGTATGTACATTCGTTGGCAACACAACTAAATACAGATGCACATATTAAGACATATAGATGCACACACATACATATTTATGCCTATATACTCAAAGAAAAATTCATACACAAACACACACACACAAATCCACACTCATTCAACATGCATTTTTGTTTGTCCCTGTGATCATTGGCTTGCTTGCTTTTTGGTTTCTATTTGTGGGATGAAACCCTTGATTTGCAGTTGACTTCAAAACTCACCATGAGAAAAAAATCTTCTGTAGACATTGTACAACTTGATAAGCCTAACATGATTGTACATATGTGGTATTTTAATTCTAAAGATTTGGCCCACAAATTTTAGAATTTTGATGAAAACTAGGATTACAAAATAAATGAATTACCACCAAATAAAATATTTTGAGAATAATACTAATCGATTGTTGTCATGGCAAGTAGTTGCAATTCTATTTGGTGTGTGTATATTGTATAACTTGGCATGTATGACCCACAGAATAAATGAATTACCACCAAATAAAATATTTTGAGAATAATACTAATCGATTGTTGTCATGGCACGTAGTTGCAATTCTATTTGGTGTGTGTATATTGTATAACTTGGCATGTATGACCCACCCCTGATTGTAGACCTGTATGCACCTTTTGAACCTTGATTGTGAAACCAATGTTAGAAGTTTCACAACTCACTGAAAACTTAGCCCACAAAAAACCTTGACCGACAAAGTTGATTAGCTTGGTGCGCTCTTCAATTTAATATATGTAGAAGATCAATATTTGGCCCAAAACTCGTGAATTAAAAAAGTAATTCTTTACTTGCTTGGAAATCAATATAAGAAGGGAACATTATTTAAAGAATTTATACTGCAAAATATTTTATTCTAAACCACTCCACTGGTTCATTCACCCGAAATCAATCCGGTTCCATCCAATCTAAAGTTTAAACCCCTCTTCCCTTCTCCAAACTAACTCCATGTCTTTCTAAAATGCCATGCCCATTATTGTGCTGAGAGGCACTCTACAGCCCAGTATAGAGTAGATGTGAAGATGTAAAGTAAGTATGCAAACAATTCTAAATGTCGGCTTAATTAAAAAAAGAAGTTAAAAGTGATCGGGGAGGAGTGCAAACATTTAAATGTTGGTTCAATTAGTAATAAAAAGTTAAAGTAATAAAATTAATAATATTCAATTGTTATATTTTGATTTTGTTATTAAGTTGTGAATAGATTTTCTTACAATACCATTGGCCAATACCATGGCATATCAATAGGGCATGTCCAAAAACAAACATGTAAATGTTGGTTCAATTAATAAAATTCAATTTGTTATATTTTGATTTTGTTATTAAGTTGTGAATAGAGTTTTTTACAATACCATGGGCCAATACCATGGCTTATCAATAGGGCATGCCCAAAACCATAACTTATTTCACAACCAAAATTTTATAACTATATGACAAGATTTTTAACCATAGATATTGACTCCCACTTTACCATGGATATTATTAACTTGTAAAAATTAGGCTTTGTTATAATACCACATGACCGAAAAAATAACTTATTTCACAATCAAAATATTTTATAACAATACAAAAATATTCTTAACCATGGATATTCATCCCCACTTTACCATGGATATTATTAACTTGTAAATAGGCTTTGCTACAATACCATGGGTTAATACCATCGCTTATCAATACCATATTACCACATGCCCAAAAAACATAACTTATTTCACGATCAAAATATTTTATAACAATATGACAAGATTTTTTTATCATGGATATTCACCCCACTTTGTCATTTATATTATGAACTTGTGAAGATGGAGGGGAGAGAGAATGGGAGAGGGAGGGAGATAGTGATAGAGTTGGAGAGAGAGAGCGTGTGTGTGATGGGGGGAGAGACAGAGAGGTGGGGGAGGAAGGGAGAAAGAGGACTCAAGAGAGAGAAGGAGAGAGAGATGGAGTTGGAGGGGGGGAGAGAGGGAACGAAGAAGAAAGACAAAGGGGGAAATGTAGAGAGAGAGAGGGAGTGACAAGGGAGTGATGGTGAGATAGTGAGGGAGAGAGGAGAGTCGGGGGGAAGAGAGAGAGGAGAGTGGGGGGAAGAGAGAGAGAGAGAGGAGGGGAAGAGTGAGAGGAAGAGGGAGGGAGAGAGAGTGTGCATGTTTGGGGGGTGGATAGAGAGAAGGAATAAGAAAGAGACACAGAGATATGAATATAGATATTATATAGTAATATATAACCAGCCTAGATCCATCTTAATTTGGATCTATCAAGCACCAAGAGGGATCAAATCTCTTGAGGCCCAAACCTTTCCTCAAGTTTTGCACTCAAAAAATAGGTTTGCACCTCGTTATATTGGTTCTCTCTCGGCGCTTGATAGATCCAGGTTAATATGGATCTAGGCTGGTGGATATCACCTCAATGTGAAGGTAATTGTTTGCTGTGTGTGACGTGTCTATACTGATATCTATGCTAATTGTTTGTTCCATTGAACATTCTCACCTGCCCATGAAATATGTTAGTGCAAGTGATTTAGCGGAGATCACTTTGAGAGGAAAGCTGGTATATGCCATTAGAAATAAATGGAGTTGATATAAGATTCTAGGAGAAAAAACATTATCTATATGATTGGGATGTAGGCATAGTCATGATGAATGTTCTAAAAATAAAATGCCGGGGCCCCTCAAACATATATCAAGAATTAGAAATCACTCATGGTAGATAGAGTTAAAAACAATCAAAGAAATTTTAGAATCATACTATATTGGAATGTTCTGTTATTGTAGATAGGCTACATGTTATTAACATTAACCCCGAGTATTATGACAAATTGCAATTAATGTTAACAATGAGCTTGCTGAAAGCATTAACTAGTAAGCAGGAAGTGTGATGAAATCAGTGTTGTTAAAATCGCGATAAAATCGCGATTTTTTAACCTTGCCGATCAAATCGCGATAAAATCGCGATTTTTTCACCTTGCCGATCAAATCGCGATTTTTATACGAAAAAATCGCCTACTTTTTTTTTTGCCGATTTTTACTGAAAAAATCGCGATTTTTTTCGAAAAAAGCGCGATTTTTAACGAAAAAATCGTGGGGGCTCAGGACAGCATAGTTTTATAACTTTTTTTGGGTTTTTTCATGCAATGTTTTTTGAAAGAAACAAATAATTTTTGAGTGGGGTAGCTTAATGATCAAGTCTAGACCCTAGTATGGATATGCTATTCATGGTAATGTTAAATTCTTAAAGTAAAAGTGACATTCTCCTTAATCTTCATTTTCATCCTTTTACTTAAATTTTTAACATTACCATGAAATGACTCAGGATGTTTGAGAGTGGTTCCAGCCTCATTGGATTTCATATGGAGAAAGTAGAATTTTAGATTTCATTTAAAATTCAGCAGACTTATCAGTTTTTCAGGATTTCAGGATTGGGAGATTGTAATGTTTCCAGGTGACACCACCTGCCCGGGCTACCCCTGCCACCAGTAGAGGACGTGGTCTACCTCCTATAGCTCCTACTTCTAGTTCTTCAATGTCTAGAGCACATCAGACTCCACTGCCATTTCCACCTGCAAGGGCACCAGCATCTACATCTAGAGGGAAAGGGAAAGCTGTGGCATTTTCTCGCAAGAGGGGCAGAGGAAATCAATAGGATTAGACTTTCATTTTATTGTATATGACATTATGACATGATGAGATACATTATCATATTTTTTGTTGATATTTTGAGGCTGAGTTGGGACTCAGGAGTCAGGACTTACTATTCAGGACATGATTCAATGTTATGTGTGATTTTAGCGCTAGAAATGATATTAAACATCTTATATATTAGTTTTTTTATCATATTTATGTGTCAATGTATTTATTTTATGTTGTAGATGGTTTAGATATTAAAAAAATTGAAAAAAAATGAATATTTTTGTACCAAACGATTTTTTCCCGCTTTTTTCCGATTTTTTCCCGATTTTTCCGATTTTTTCCGATTCGTTCCCCGCGCCGATTTAATCCCGATCGCGCTTTTAACAACATTGGATGAAATCACCAATATATGTCACAAGACAACGCAATCTTTACAGAAGTATATGCTATCCATCAGAAATACCATTGAAAACAAGGTAATCTATTATATGGAGGCAGGGCACCAAAGAAATAGAAACAAATTTCAATATGCAAAAGAACTCGATGGGTTTCTGGGTAAAATGGAAATTGAAACACTTTGTTATGCACAAGGATGCCCTTTTCTGGCAGGTAGAAGTTGAATACATAACTTTATTGACAGTAAAAGGCTATGACTTTCTATATTTTATAATTATTATGTTGCTCTGAGCCAGTCCTATACTTCTACTGACAATGTTTGTCCAGTGAATAAAATAAATGGCTTTGAACATACCTACCTTGCCAGGGTAGAAATATTATATGCTGAATTTAATTTTCTTATAAGATTGATTGGAGCTGTTAATCTTCATTCTGTGTATTTGTTATCTTTTGTTCCATCTTTGTAACTATGATTCTCACTGGTCTGCTGGTACCTTTGGCAGCCTATCCATCTGGTGTCCAAAGCAATGCTGAATATCTTGCTCCTCCTCCCGTTGAAGGTGTAGCCGGTGGTGGAACTGGATATGGTTGGAATGATGTTACCCTAAAAGGACGTGACTCTTTTCTAAAAGCTATAGATCCAACAAGACTACTGACTACAGATCTCTTGCATGTTTGGGTCATGCCAAGCACAGCAACAATTGGGCATCAGGAGCCCCCAAGACCCCTAGAACCTGTAAGAATTAGATAATAGATTCTTTTAAGATGCATTTTGAAGCTATGATAAACATCTAGTTTTAGTTATAGTAAAACACTTGCTGTAGGAAGTAATTCAATAAAAGACCATTGGTCTTTGCTTCTCACTTTGAAGTCTTACCAAGTCACTATCATTTTTCCTATGTGATTCTTACCAGGTTGTGTATTTTAGTGTATATTCAATGACTTAATGAAAGTAAAAGTATAGCTAGCTTGGAAAATTGATGTGTGCATTGTTAGCTGATGGGGAAAACTCTGATTACAACTAGAATTTGCTGCCCTTCAACAGAATTTGACTTGTTTATGTGGTGTGGCATTGGTTTGATCTAATAGCTGACAATAATGTGCTATAATAAATAGCGATACTAATGATTGGGTTACAATTTACAATGGATTTTCATTTAATTGAAGTGTAAATTGGAAAATTTCAAGCCTAGGTGATTGCTGTCATAATGTTCTAAAAACCGAATTTATTTAACAGCAGGAAATTAAATTTCTGAATGTTGCATCAATTACACAGTAACTGAAAAATGAACGCCAGAGGAAATAAAACACATACACTGGGATTTCCCCTTCAAACGAGCTTTTCATTCCTTTTATCAAAGCTTACAAGGTGACCTCTGCAGACTGCTTTGAAACAGAAGCTGTACAGACAATAAAATCACCTCAAGCAGCGATGTACGGTCAGATCTGAGAGTATACAGTCTGTGCATGAAGAAAGGGCTGCTACAGCAGTGTTACAGCCTGTATGGCTTGTTATATTTGCTGGTCACATAAGTACTTTTTTCCTCGAATGTACTCCACCCATTTCCAGCTCTCTTTCTGTCTTCTTTTGTGTGTGATCTGCCTCTTCTATCTTGTCCTATATATGCTCTGAGGGAAGATAACTAATCTGCTCAATCCCAGAAGCCACCTATTTAAAACATGAGATTTATGACTAAGATTAAATCCTAATCTAAGTCATTAATGTTCTACCTTAAAGAACATTTCATTTAGATTCCTATGGTTAATACACGATAGAATAAGTGATTGCCTTTCCAATCTTCAAAGTGGTCACCAAAGAAATGTCTCAAACTGCTTCCTGCATGTGAACATTGAATTTGTGTAAGATTTTCCTATTTGAGCTACGTTTTGATTTTTGAACACTCCCTCATAGTGAGGAAGGAATTTTGCCCCAATCCAAGTCTGTCTCTGAAATTTGAATGCTTCAAACTTTTCTTTTGCTAAGGACTTGGTCATAGTATTAGCTACCTGCTGATTTGTGGGAATATATTGGAGCTGTTGTTGCACAGAATGTCTACGCACCGCGACAACAGCTCAGATTGGGGGATGTCACCTTGATCCCCAATCTCTTCGTTTAAGCTGTCTCCCAACCACAGACTAAGCGGGGTAGACCCTTCAGGTCAACGCTGGTCTACGCAGCCCCTAAAAAGTCAGCGCAGGTCTTCCCTTGGTCAACGCTCCATAAAACAGTCCAACATTTGGTCAATGCAGCCCTAGAAATGTCAACGCTGCCGAAAAAGTCAACGCTGCCCTAAATGCTGCCTTAATTCAGTCAATGCTGCCCTAATTCGTCTTTCTTCTTGCACGTGTGACAGAAGCTGCCCTAATTCGTCCTTCTTGCTTGCCCAATAAGATGAGGAGAGAGAAGATGAGTTGATAATGAATCAACCTCACTTGTACTTATAGGATTTGCTGGGATTGTGTGCCACACATTTAGCTGCTGGCCGACCTTGACAATTTGTCAGTAAATACAAATAAATTCATATCTCCATATATACTTGTCGGAATCGGATGATCTTTAGATAAATCCTACACCTCTCGACAAGAGGAATCTAGGAAAAATATCAGCTGCCATAAATAAGGTGACCCACATGGAGTTTGGCCCTAGTTGCCAATTTTAACAGTAACCTTCCCCCATAACTATTGCAAGTTGAACACAATTGTGCATGACCTTTATAAGGCACATGGTAACTAAATCTAATTTGGTCATCTCTATGGATTTGAGTTCATTTCACAATATCATCTTCTTATTTATTTATTGAGTAGGGTTTAGGTCTTTGCTTGTGGATATTGAAATTGACAAGTTAGTGCTCTAAACACAAGTTAACTATGAGTTATGCATGTTGAAGCAAACATGTGCATGAGAACATGAAATAATTGACACATTGAACTTTCTATGCTTCTAAGATGACTGTGGATTTGGAATATGGCTAGGCAACAAATTGTGTTTAACAATTCATCTGTTGAAGATTGATCAAAGTAGCGTTTTAGATGTTTTTGTTTTGTGCTTGTCAATTTCAATCTATCTAACCCGTCTTGTGCCACTTGTTGTTGATGATGATAGTTCAGACAGGTGCTTTTGCACAAGTGTGTCAAACATGTAGAAGATGTCCAAAAGCCTCTTTAGGTACTTGCTTATGTTGAGTAAGTGACTTTTGTTTCCTAAGTTTAATTTAGGAAAAACACATTAATAAATAAATAAATTAATGTTGGCTATTACGCTAAAGTTTCTAATGAAAATGAATTTAATTCATTTTAGTGAATTAGATCTAATCTCTATTGTTGATTCCAAGTGAGGCTTAGGATCTAATCCTAGACACTAGTCAGTTAGGAGATTAGGGTTAGGGATTTGGCTTAATAAAAATTATAAATTAAACTCAAGGGATAGGAAATAAAACACATACACTGGGATTTCCCCTTCAAACCAGCTTTTCATTCCTTTTATCAAAGCTTACAAGGTGACCTCTGCAGACTGCTTTGAAACAGAAGCTGTACAGACAATAAAATCACCTCAAGCAGCAATGTACGGTCAGATCTGAGAGTATACAGTCTGTGCATGAAGAAAGGGCTGCTACAGCAGTGTTACAGCCTGTATGGCTTGTTATATTTGCTGGTCACATAAGTACTTTTTTCCTCGAATGTACTTCACCCATTTCCAGCTCTCTTTCTGTCTTCTTTTGTGTGTGATCTGCCTCTTCTATCTTGTCCTATTTATGCTCTGAGGGAAGATAACTAATCTTCTCAATCCCAGAAGCCACCTATTTAAAACATGAGATTTATGACTAAGATTAAATCCTAATCTAAGTCATTAATGTTCTACCTTAAAGAACATTTCATTTAGATTCCTATGGTTAATACACGATAGAATAAGTGATTGCCTTTCCAATCTTCAAAGTGGTCACCAAAGAAATGTCTCAAACTGCTTCCTGCATGTGAACATTGAATTTGTGTAAGATTTTCCTATTTGAGCTACGTTTTGATTTTTGAACACTCCCTCATAGTGAGGAAGGAATTTTGCCCCAATCCAAGTCTGTCTCTGAAATTTGAATGCTTCAAACTTTTCTTTTGCTAAGGACTTGGTCATAGTATTAGCTACCTGCTGATTTGTGGGAATATATTGGAGCTGTTGTTGCACAGAATGTCTACGCACCGCGACAACAGCTCAGATTGGGGGATGTCACCTTGATCCCCAATCTCTTCGTTTAAGCTGTCTCCCAACCACAGACTAAGCGGGGTAGACCCTTCAGGTCAACGCTGGTCTACGCAGCCCCTAAAAAGTCAGCGCAGGTCTTCCCTTGGTCAACGCTCCATAAAACAGTCCAACATTTGGTCAATGCAGCCCTAGAAATGTCAACGCTGCCCTAAATGCTGCCTTAATTCAGTCAATGCTGCCCTAATTCGTCCTTCTTCTTGCACGTGTGACAGAAGCTGCCCTAATTCGTCCTTCTTGCTTGCCCAATAAGATGAGGAGAGAGAAGATGAGTTGATAATGAATCAACCTCACTTGTACTTATAGGATTTGCTGGGATTGTGTGCCACACATTTAGCTGCTGGCCGACCTTGACAATTTGTCAATAAATACAAATAAATTCATATCTCCATATATACTTGTTGGAATCGGATGATCTTTAGATCAATCCTACACCTCTCGACAAGAGGAATCTAGGAAAAATATCAGCTGCCATAAATAAGGTGACCCACATGGAGTTTGGCCCTAGTTGCCAATTTTAACAGTAACCTTCCCCCATAACTATTGCAAGTTGAACACAATTGTGCATGACCTTTATAAGGCACATGGTAACTAAATCTAATTTGGTCATCTCTATGGATTTGAGTTCATTTCACAATATCATCTTCTTATTTATTTATTGAGTAGGGTTTAGGTCTTTGCTTGTGGATATTGAAATTGAAAATTTAGTGCTCTAAACACAAGTTAACTATGAGTTATGCATGTTGAAGCAAACATGTGCATGAGAACATGAAATAATTGACACATTGAACTTTCTATGCTTCTAAGATGACTGTGGATTTGGAATATGGCTAGGCAACATTTTGTGTTTAACAATTCATCTGTTGAAGATTGATCAAAGTAGCGTTTTAGATGTTTTTGTTTTGTGCTTGTCAATTTCAATCTATCTAACCCGTCTTGTGCCACTTGTTGTTGATGATGATAGTTCAGACAGGTGCTTTTGCACAAGTGTGTCAAACATGTAGAAGATGTCCAAAAACCTCTTTAGGTACTTGCTTATGTTGAGTAAGTGACTTTTGTGATTTGTTTCCTAAGTTTAATTTAGGAAAAACACATTAATAAATAAATAAATTAATGTTGGCTATTACGCTAAAGTTTCTAATGAAAATGAATTTAATTCATTTTAGTGAATTAGATCTAATCTCTATTGTTGATTCCAAGTGAGGCTTAGGATCTAATCCTAGACACTCATCAGTTAGGAGATTAGGGTTAGGGATTTGGCTTAATAAAAATTATAAATTAAACTCAAGGGAGAGGAGGACACATCAAATGCTTGAGAGAGCGATTTTCTCAAGAGAGTGAGAAAATCAAGATTAGAGAGAAGAGAAAGGTGTCTAGCGAGGTGATTTCAGGAGAAGAATTTACAGGAGTTGAGTTTGTGGAGAGAGGAGGCCGAGATTGGAGAAGGCCAAGGGGCTGAGTTTTTTCCTAGCTAGGTTTGCATAAGGCAAGGATGATGAATTTATCTAGTGTGCAAGGGACCATACAGGTTGAGGAGAAGGAAGTCAAATTTGTAGGTGGAGGCCAAGTTATGTCCAGGGCCCAAATTTCCAGTGGGTTGAATTCTTCAGGAGGACAAAATTCCCAGGGGTCAGCTATTGTGCTGTATTTTTTGTGTATTCTTTGAGGGTCATTTTTCCTGTTAGGGGGGCCCTAATTTTCCCGAGTAATAGAAAAGTGGAGGAGAATTTGTTGGGAAAATTTCTGCTGTGTTTTGTGATTGATTTTATTAATTTTTCTGCTGCAAATTATTTAAGTCGAATGCTAGTGTATTTTTTATTTAGTAGTTTTTAGATAAAAATATTTTGTTGGGGTGTATATTTTTTTGGGTGTAAAACAAATTGTTGAGAATATTAAATCAGATTTGGTATTGAAAGAATAACATGGTATCAGAGCACTAAAACTATGTGGAGAGAGAAGATCGATTTGTCACAGTGGTTTACAACAAC
The DNA here is from genome assembly GCA_031772625.1 of Pinus tabuliformis. Lineage (NCBI taxonomy): Eukaryota > Viridiplantae > Streptophyta > Pinopsida > Pinales > Pinaceae > Pinus > Pinus tabuliformis. Next base: position 1,368,956,964 of record CM062805.1, on the reverse strand, counting down.
AAAAGATTTTTTCCGACATTTATTTTTTTCCTGGGATTTGAGTATTTGATTTGAAAGGTGTGAGAATGGCTGCAATAGGGTTGAGGTTTGATGGCTGATTGAAGGGTGCATCAAGTATAATCCTTGGAAGGAGAGGACAAAATTAGTGTTGATGGAGAATGGGATTTGGGAGTTCACAGATTAGCAACTCAACCCTCCTACTAATGCTACACAACTGGCCATCCATAACCAAAAGGATGCGAAAGCTAGGAGAATCATTTGGGACAAGGTGAAGGATCATGTGATCTCTCATTTTTGTAGAAAGAAATCAACCAAGGAAATGTGGGAGGCTCTAACTAAGTTGTATCAGAGTGACAATCACAACAGAAAAATGGTGTTCAGATAAAAGCTTAAGAACACCAAGATGTCTAGGTCAAGCATTTTAGCATCTTATCTCACTAGGATAACATAGGTTCGTGATGAGTTGGTTGTAGTTGGGGAGTCTGTGTCAGATGAGGTGCTTCTGAGGACAACCCTAAATGCCTTAACAAAGCGACAGACTCACTTTATTAAGGGTATTGTGGCATGAGAGAAGCTTCTAGACTGGGAGGTTGTGGGATGACTTCATCCAGGAGAAGATTTGGGAGGAGTCTCTACATGGTGGTTGACAGAAAGGTGATGATGAGAACCTTGTCCTTGTGAGTTAGGAAAGTAAAGGCAAAGGGAACCCCAAGAAGAATGCGGAAGAGGGGAGTTTGTATTCTGCAGGGGTAAGCTGGGGGTGGTGTAGAATACCTTCCTTGCTAGGAGGGAGTGTTACTAATGATAGCTCGGACAGGTGCTTTTGCATAGGCTAGGTGTCGAGCATGCAAAAGATGTCCAAAAACTTCTTTAGGTACTTGCTTATGTTGAGCAAGTGACTCTTATGATTTCTTTCATATGTTTGACTTAAGAAAAACATATTAATTTATTTATGTTGGCTTTTAAGCTAAGGTTTCTAATGAAAAATGAATTTAATTCATTTTGATTTTAGTGAATTAAATTTAATCTCTACCATTTATCTCAAGTGAGGCTTAGGATCTAATCCTAGCTACTCAACGCCTAGGAGATTAGGGTTAGGGATTTCTCTTAATGAAAATTATAAAAGAAGCTTAAGGGAGAGGAGAAAGACACATCAAATGCTTGAGAGAACGATTTTTTCAAGAGAGTGAGAAACTCAGGACTGAAGAGAAGAGAAATGTTTGCAGCACGCTGATTTTGGGAGAAGAATTCAGAGGAGCTGAGTTTGTGGAGGGAGGAGGCCGAGATTGGAGAAGGCCAAAATGTGTGAGGGGCCGAGTTCTTTTCCAGCCAGGTTTGTCCAAGGAAAGGAAAGCGAATTTCTCTAGTTTGCAAGGGGCTGTACAGGTTGAGGAGAAGGAGGTCGAATTTGCACATGGAGGCCAATTTATTGCCAGGGCTGAAATTTACAGTGGGTCAGATTCTTCTGTAGGTTGAAAATCGAGGTTCTATTCTGCTGTATTTTCTGTGTATTCTCTAAGGCTCATTTCCCCTGCTAGGGGAGCCCTAATTTTCCTGAGTAATATAAAATTGAAGGAGAATTTGTTGAGCAAATTTATCCTATGTTTTGTGACTGATTTTCTATTAATTTTTCCGCTGTAAATTATTTAAGTTAAATACTAGTGTATTTTTTATTCAGCAATTTTCAGAAAAAATAATTTGTTGGGATGAATATCAATTTCTGGGTATAAAATAAATTGCTGAGCATATTAAATCAGATCTGGTTTTGAAAAATTAACACTTGTTTGTCTTCTTTTCCATCATTCGCTTGAGCTAGACAACCGTAGGATGTCATTTTGGTTTGGCAATTGGTATTGCGAAAATCTTGTCCAGCCAATGCAGATGATGGTTATAGTCGAGGTTTTATCTTTGCATCATGTACCATTAAGTATTAATTTTAAGAGTGCCAGGGCTGAAGGATTTGTTAAACTGAAATGACAATCTGAAGAGTTTTAAATTTTTTTGTTTCTCATTTCTTGCTTTGATGTTGTTCTTGATCTGACAAATTTACTTTGATTATGATATGCTTTGTTCTAAATTAAATTCCTTCCACTTATGCAGATATCCATGCTTGTAGCAAGGAATGAGAGAGAAAGTGTACAGATTGCTTTGCGGCCAAAAGTTTCTTGGGCTGGCGATGGCAATGCAGGAAATTTGCAAGTTCATTGTTCGGATTTATGTTCTAGTTCTGGTCAGAGGTGAGCAAATTATATTGAAATTGAGCTTATTGTATTTTGGTTGTATTTGAGATCATATTGATTAACATTTACACCCTATGAACTGCAAACTTTGTACAATGGCTCTAAACAGGCTTGAAGTTGGGAGATGTTTGACTTTAAGACGTGTGGTACCAATTCTTGGAGTACCTGATGCACTTGTCCCAGTGAGCTTACCCAGTGCACGGATTAGCTTGCTTCCTGGGCAGATTTCTTTTCCCAAACATTTATAGTTTCTTGGCCCTCAACTGTCTTTTACAAAAAATCTTTTAGCAATGCTGTGTTTTGAGTTTGAGATGTCGTTGAGATATTGTTTTTTTCATGCTGGTTCCTGATGAAGCTTAAAGTTGATTGCATGTGTAGATTGTGTAATAACTGTGTTCCTGACTTAAAATGGACTTACTGTCTTCAGAGAAACTTCTGCACTGTGGGTTTCGGTTGATGTTCCTTCTGCACAACAACCTGGGGTGTACGAGGGGGAAATCTTCATCACCGCTGTGAAGGCTGATGCAGAGTAATACTCTAGCTTTTTCAATCGCCTTCTAGAGGTCAGTTGGTACTGTAGGCAGTTAATGTTTGTCAATACAAGGCTAGTGTTTAGGATTGCTTGTTTATGCCTTGTACAGGGTTATAGGAGTCTTGTATGGTCCATCTTCTGCTTCCAATCTTCAGGCTTCTTGTGAGATATCTTTTCCTTAAATTAATGATTAAAGAGCGATTGAATATTTTTCCTTGCAGCTCTACAGTGGAAGAAGTAAGTGACATTGACAAACATGAAGTTAGAAGAGGTTTGGAGGAGAGTCTTTCTATAGCTGAGTCTTTGAATGAAAAAACACAGGAGGAAATGGTGAGTCGTATGTTTTTTTTCTTAATTTCTTTGATGCCTTTGAAGAGTCTAGCTACAAAATTTGATGCTTTTAAATAATTGCTGTTGACCTTTTATGATCCATACACTTTTTCTTTCAGTTAGAAGGACTAAGAGCAATTACTATTGGATTAAGAAGGCTCCTTCAAGCACCATTCCTTTCTGCTTCCAGTGAAAATGGCAGCATGGACATGGACGGGGACGGTCAAGAAGCTTCTGTGATACGTGTGAAACTCAGCATTACTGTTTGGGACTTTGTCTTGCCAGTGACTCCCTCTCTGCCTGCTGTCTTCGGTGTATCTTTTCAATATTTATAAATACCACTATCAGCTATTTTCTTTAATCTGGTTTCATCGGAGAGTGCTTGCTTTTGGGGTCTTGCAAGCATTCTAATGTTATATGCATCCACATTGTAAACAGAGTTCCTCCTGGTTTTCCATATCAGAGAGATGCAGAATTTTTACTGTGTCCAGACTTCAGACACTTGCATGGTCTTTTGCTGTATATTGCAATATTCTCTGGAAGCAAATTCTTTCTTGGGATCAAAATATTTAGCTTGGCTAATGCTGATCCTAGTTCTCTGTCTAAGCCGATTGTATGCTGTATTTTATTTTATACTGCACTCTATATAGTATATACTATATATAGAGTGGCAATTATTGGTCAACTTACTGTTCATTTACTTCTAGCACTCTAACTGAAAAGGCTGTCACTTTAATTTTTTCCGTGTTTCAAGGCTTTACTGCAGTGTGCACTTGTATTCAAGCTCTTCGTTATTACAATTCTCCATTTCAGGATCTAATGGTGTCATAAGATACATTCTTCTATCACACATCTTCTAAGGTCTTGGCTATTTAGATATATTTCAGAAATGAAACTTATTCGCAGTTCATTCAGATCAGATGGGTTATTTTTGGGGAGATCAGGATTCATAGAGTTTGTTGCCTGACAGGAGATAGAGATGGAGGAACATTTCATCTTTAGATGCCTTGCCTATTATATGTTTTGAGGGATGTTTCATGGCCTATATAGAGAGTCTTGGGTGTTCCTCGTTACGTACTTTCACCATCTAGTCCAGAGGTGTTTGGACTTTTATCTTTGAGAGGTTATTAGTTTTAGACAATGGACCTTGCAGCTCCAGGTGTATGAGGTTGATTGGTGCCTTATTACAACTTATCTAAGCCATTGGTGGCTTCATGTGCTTAGTAATTACGGCAGTCATAGACTTGGCCAGTGGTAGATGCATTTGCTAGTATTGCTTATTGTGAGAGACAATGAAATGACCTAGGTCCTTGTTCATTGGCCTTGCTATAAAGGGTCAAGTACCATTCCTCGTGCCCAACTCAGATCTTGTGGACAGTTACACATTGCTAGTTACCTTTCTTCATTGATAGACACATCATCCATGGATATCAGGAGGGTTACAAGTTTACAACTACGAGTTATCATCCCCTTGGGATAACATAGTTGGATCCTCTTAACCCAGGTCACTATTGAGAGGATATTATTAGGCTTAGCTTTATTTCTTTCATGATGATTGATAGAGATGTTGGCACCTCCTCTAATTTGGACACTGACCAAGGTCTTGTCTCTCATGACTTGATCGACTTCTTTTGCTATAAGGGTGTTTCTTCTTATAGAGTTTTCATCTCTACTATATGCTTAGGGCTTACATGTTTGGGTTCATCCCGTATTAGTTTTTTTTGTTTGTTATTGTTTGGTTGGGTTGTATCTCTTGTTTTGTGTTGAAGTTTCTTAGTTATTTATTTTTATTCCATCTTGATTTGTTTCTCGTGTTTAGAGATGCTTTATTACTATTGTTACGTTTTTTTAAATGAAAAATATGACTTACATTAATATAAAATAGTTACAAAAAAAATCAAACAAGGGTAGAAGAGTATTAAAAGCTGTCTCATATTCTTTTCTTCACCACTATTGAAGTGTTAATAAAACAATAATAGGTTGGATCATCAAGCTCCTTGGCATCTATGATGAATGTATAGCCTATAGCTAACATTTACATATGTAACTTCATTGTCTTGACATGACGAAAGGTTTGAGATGAACTGACTCATTGACAAACACGTACTTGTTTTTTAACCTGCAAATAGTGAATAGAATGGTGACTCTAATGCAATGCTAGATTTGAGCAGGCAGAAAGAACCAAGTAGTGAGCATCCGCAAACAATGCTGGTCACTGATGAATTATCCTTTGAAAGAAGATTGAATGCTAAACTTGGACATACTAATGCTTTTTGGCAAACTCACATTGCTAAAGAATGTGCTTTAGCATTTGAGGATGGCCACAAACTAAGCACAATTATCAAGGAGTCCACTTTTAGCTATGTGAGCTTAGTTGACAAACTTTGATATATAACCAACCATGCTAAGACCTGAAGCTTGTAGTTGAGGTGCAACTACTAACAATCAGGTAGTCCACTTTTAGCCAAGTGAACTTTAGTTGGCAAAATTTGGTTTATAATCAACCATGCAAAGACTTGAAGCTTTGTATTTGAGGCACAATGATCACAAATTATGCAACCTACAAATCCACTTGTCATTTGGAACCATGAATATTTACAAAGTGTTTATAAGTGGGGTCAAGATATGCTTTTGGTGAAAATAGCATAAAGCTTCGTGGAGTGATATTGTTGAATTTGTTTCACAAACCTCCAACCCCAATCTCATTAGAAAGGGCCCTGCATATCAATATTCATCTTGAGAAGACCCTCAAAAGGAATTGTCACATTATGTCCTTGTAGTAGGTTTATTAGAAGACAAAAATGTTTTTTGACAATCCAACACCCTCCACCCCTTCCAAATTCGTGGTGCCAAAATCCCATAACTCCCTCTAAAAGGAAATGCAACTCTTATTAAGTGTGTGAGCCTAGAAATGTAGAAGCTCTACAATATATTTAATATTGATTGTAATGGGCTCAACTTCAAATAGAATGCTAAGAAAAATCCTATTTTGTAGGGATGCTTGATCAAATGCTCCACTTAATTAGTGGGAAACAAACTTCTAGGCCTCCCAAATACTTATGCAGATGAGTGACCCAAAGATTTGGAAGGAAAAATCACCTTGGTATGTAAGCAAATGATAAGATGAAAGGATATGGTGGTGCAATAAAATATAATATGGAGTAGAGCTCTCTAAAGACCTTACTACCCATTGCGCTACAATATTGTTCCCTTGGTATGTCACGTCAATCAAAATAAGTCGCCACCTCATTTAGGCCTAATATCTATGTCCCAAGGAGCCATAGGGAGTTTGTGCTCACCACCATCCTTCTATCAAAGGAAAAACTTGAGAACTTTTTCCAATTTCATGAACAGTCTTTGTGGAGAGGTATCAAGACACATAGTAGATGTGAATCTTGCAAAATCCTTGATGTAAGAATTAGGTTACCTTCAAAAGGGAAATATTTGAATTTCTAGAAGAGGAACTTTGTCTAATGCTTTTAGAGGCACCAATACCACTTTATTTGTGGTTGATAGACCAATACCAAATGGAATTCCAAATTAGCAAACAATCATGCCAAAACAAATAAAATCCTACATAGCGGGAATCCATGCTTATAGATCATCAATACTGACAAGTTGAACTTAGTTTTCTGCTCATTGTTAAATGTGCTGGAGGCAATATAAGAGTGATCTAGACAATCTGTTATAGCCCTAACCAACTCCTGATCCATCTAGATTGATAATGGGAAATCATTTGAAAAGTGGTTGTTCACCATCTCAGAGTCATCAGGAAAGGAAATGCCCTAAAGTTTTCCTTGCACCTTACTCACTTCCAACAATTAGCTTAGAGCATCAACTATATATATATATATTTTAATTGTTGATACTCTAGGTTAATTATAAGGGGAAAGTGGACAACTCTATCTAATTGTAAGATGCAACGAGATGCATATTGTATGTAAACTATTCATAGAAACAAAAGCCAAGGCATTGAAGAAAAGAGTATTCACCATAACAACAGAACAAGGACCTAAATCAAGGCATTGTAACATATAGTGATGAAGGACTATTCAACTTTGTCACAAGCCTTATTAAAATCCACCTTAAAGAGCAAAGAATGTTAACCTGTCTCTTTGGCTTGATGTCTTTTTTTGTTTCATAATGTCTTCGTGTCTTTCCCAATTCTTGGAATTGTCATCTTTGATGATACGAGATGATATGAACTTTTGAGTGCTTGCAATTTCGGTTGTTGTCCCAGAATGGCTTAATGAAATTCAGAGTGAGTATGCAAAAGATCTAGAAATGTTAAATTTAGGTATGTTCTATGCTTAAGAGCAATTTACTTCAAATTTCTTATGAGCCCAATATCAATTTCCAGATTAGCAATCACATCAGCATGATAGTAAAATGCAGATAGAACATAAACATAAATAGTAGAAGACAAGCCAAGACAAGAGGACACAAGATGTGGCACCAGCCAGGAACAACCCCAATGTGGGGAAACCCTTGATCAATTCTTCTTATATTCTTCAATAATTCAGCAGAGTGAGAGATAGTACAAATATACAATTCTGATATTTTATGACAGCAACAACAAACCCTAACCAACAAAGTCAAAGATGGTCAAATAGGTTAGATTCGACCTCCAATCAGTTTGGTCATCAACCCAAACAACTCGGCCTCCAACAACAAGGAGAAGCAGCGCCAAAACCGTCCAAAGATCAATGTAAAACTTCAATCAACTGCAGTCAGCCCTAACATAGTCAACGCTGGTCAACACAGGGTCAAGGAGGGGTCCAGAATGCTGCCTGGAACTACGACCTGCCTAGGAGAGGCAGCCTAACCCAATCCACAGTCAAGGAGAGAAGACGCTGTCCAAAAATGCAGTCAAAACCCTTCTGCAACTTCAGTCAACCTCTAGTGAACGCTACCCTAACAAAAATCAGAATTTGGCCTTCCACACGTGTGAGAGAGACAGTTTCAGAAATGCGTTCCCAAACAAGAGAGAGAAGGATGAGATGAGATGATGAAATGAAGCCATGAGGTCTCCTCTTTTTATAGCAACGTTGAGGTTAAGTTGGGGGTGAAAAATAACTAATTTCGTTGTTGGCCGACCTTGACTAATTGTCAAATATATAAATAAATTCATATCTCCATGAATACATGTCAGAATCGGATAATCTTTAGATCAATCCTACACGTCTCGGAGAGAGGAATCCAAGAAAAATATCAGTTGTCCAAAATAAGGTGACCCACATGGAGTTTGGCCCTAGTTGTCAATTTTAACACTTCCTCTCAACTAGGGAGAACTCCATCTGCTAATCCATTTGTCTGTCGGTACTATCTCTACCATCAATGCACTGCCCTGCACTGCTCTGTTGAACTGTGAAGAAGAAGAAGTGATCGAGAATGTATCATACCATTCTCTATTGACCTGAAGTCAGTCCCAGATAAAAGAGTGTCTCATACTACTCTTACTGATTCGAAGTCAGTTCCAATAAAGAGTGTGTCATACCACTCTTACTGACCCGAAGTCAGTTCCAATAAAGAGAGTGTATCATACCACTCTTACTTACTCGAAGTTAGTTCCAATTGATCCTAGGTCAATATCATCCTAGCATAGGGAGTACGGTAGTACACGATGCGTCCATTGGTAATACTATGGTCCCTATCCTCATTTCCCTACTCATTAGCTAGATGAGAGGTACTTCCCATGAGTCCCAGACTGCATGGGTAGGATGTCTCAGCAAGAGAAGGATGAACCACTCATCCTGCCTACATGTCACCACAGGGTATCACAGGGGAAGGCTGAACCACTCACCCTGTACACAGCGAACCATTAGGGGAAGGCTGAACCGCTCACCCTGTACACAACGAACCACTAGGGGAAGGCTAAACCACTCACCCTATGGTTGCTCATAGCTCCAAGAAGTACCCCAAGCCCCCCGGAGCTCCTAGAGCTCAATGTCCATATCATATAGGACCCTCATAAGAGGGTCCCTCCACGACTCTTAGTCGTTCTCGGAAAGTCAAGAATTTGATCTTTACTAGGGGCTTCGTCAGAATGTCGGCGACCTGCTCATAAATCCCAATGTGATGGAGCCTTATTGCTCCCTGTTGTACCATATCCCGGATAAAGTGGTCCCTAATATCGATGTGCTTGGGGCGATCATGAAATACAGGATTCTCTGATAATCGGATCCCACTCTGGTTGTTGTAGAGGATCATAGTGGTATCCAACACATGTTAAAACAACTTCTTGTCGCACAGAATGTCTAGGCACCGCGACAACGGCTTAGATCGGGGGCTGTCACCTTGATCCCCAATCTCTCTGCTTAAGCTGTGTCCTTATAGCAGGGTAAGGGGGGTAGACCCTATGAAAAAATGGAATGAAGAAGAACTAGTTGGGAACCAACCAGTTCGGGAGACAGTGAAGCGATCAAGTACTTGATTAAGATTTAGCAAGACTTATAGGATTTGATTAGATTTTAAACGATTGATACTAGTGCCTTATGGAGTCAACGATCTTGCTAGGGAAATTAAGACCAAGTAATCAATTAGCAACTGCTGCTTAGATGAATGACTATCTTATATGAAATGCAGATCCTAAAGCTAATGTGAGATGCAAGAATCTTGGTTAATTTTAGTTAAATGCCTACTTAAATGTGAATCCTTCGATCCTTTCTGTGTTGAGCCTAATTTCGTAGTAATTGGCAGAGAGAAGATAAGGCGAAGCACACTAAGGTGTGATTAACGATACCTCTCCTGAAAATCTAACATACCCGGTGCCTCCGGCGTTGCAGAGAGCTGTGGCTCTGACTACTTCAAGGTCACCATTAAGTACTATTAAAAGCAAGGTTCTCAAGCAAAGATGGATGGATATCTATCTCTCTAAAGATGAAGTTAGATTCAAGGATGAGAAACACTTGTGTCGCAAATTCCCTTAATCACCAAAATAAAATGCTCGCTTTATTGGATGAAGAGTTAAAAATAAACCCTTGAAAATATTACAATTAAACCACAAGCTTATTTCAAATCTTTTCGATACAATTATAGCTCAAAGAGAACAAAAATTTCTTCACAAATTAGTATCAGATGCTCGAAAAACACTTAGTTTATGACAGTGTTGAAAATATCGGTATCGGCAAAATATCGACAAGGATCCAGAAAATATCTTATCGGCAATATCGGCAAAAATATCGGCAAAATATCGGCAAATATCGGCAAGCATAAAAAATATTTTTTTTTTCAAATTTTTAAATATAGCCGATATTTTGCCGATATTTTCAAAATATCGCGATATTTTGCTGATATTTTCCGATATTTGCCGATATTTTGAAAATATCGCGATATTTTCTTGGCGGTATATCGTTTTGCCGCCGATATTATCAACAGTGGTTTATGAAACAAAAGATATGCATTTTATCACAATTCCATGATAGAGTACTTAATTTTCAGAAATTAGTTTTTAGGACAACAGTAAGAAAAACTTTATGACAACAGCAATATGACAATGAAAACAGTAAGCTATCAATGATATCTTTATGCCAAAAATTTACCAAAAATTTTCCAAACTTTCCCAAATGAATTATAATTTTTTTTAGCTTGTTATGATGTGCTTTCCAGAATTATATCAGATCTGATATACTTATTACAGCCAACAATTAAAACATGAAATAATCCTAATGATGAATGCCCAACTCAAGAAATTAATTCCTTAATGTACTAGACAACTTAAGGATTGATTTTAGGCTAACCCACATGAAATTTTGCCATTGTTATATTTCAGACTTCAGAAACAGAATTATTTAGAGATAACAGTCACCCAAAATGTAGATCTAGGCCAAATCATTGATACACATCAAACATAAATGACTTATTAATGTATTTAACAATTTTTTTAGTTAATTTCAAACCACTTAGATGCATTTTTCATCGAATGGTATATGACTGCTGTAGCAAACAGTGAGGAAAAAGATGGTTTAGAGATCAAACCCTTAGGCCCTAGGCATTAAAGATCACTTGCCCAAGTTGCCAAAAAATTTTCAATATCTAAAACACAATTTTTTACCAAATTTTCTGCAAAAACCCACCAATGATTAGTTTTAGAAATTTAAATATTCAAATTAGAAATGGAGCACGGGGAATCTAGGGCCAATGAGAGCTAGCACATCGCCAATAGAACTAGCGTTGGGCTAGGAGAAGGTAGATCTGGGCTTAGGAGCCCCAAAACTTGAACCCTTGTTCTGAAAAAAATTACTTTGCTTCAGATCTTCAGATTTATTGCAAAATCTTTAGTGGCTGGCCCTGCAAAAATATTTGGGACAAGATATTGCCCTCCAGGGCCTAGATTTGTCTCAAAACCCCCAGATCTGCTTGAAAAAAATCTTAGATCTGAAGATTTACTTGGCTAATATCCCAGATCTATTCTTGCAAACAATCTTTGAGCCCAGATCTTCCCCTCCAGGGTCTAGAATTAGCTCAGATCTGAAGATTTTCTTGGCTGATTTCTTAGATCTATTCCTGCAAACAATCTTTGAGCCCAGATCTTGCCCTCCAGGGTCTAGATCTAGCTTAGATCTAAAGATTTTCTTGGCTAATTTCTCAGATCTATTCCTTAACAAGTGAAAAGGGAAAAACCCAATATCCAATATGTACAAAAATAGAGAAAATCCCAAAAACCCAAATGTTAAAATTCAAAATTATGTTACAAAATTTCAAATTTACACAAGTAACTAACAGATCTATACAAATAATTTACAGATCTACCAGATCTGAGGAGTATGAGTCTAACTCCGCTCCCAGATCTGATAATCTAAGGCTCTTAATAACCAGATCTATCAAAATTTCCACAAAATATTTAAAAGATTTTGAAATTTTAGAGAGGTACTAGCCCAAAAACACCCTGCAGAAAAAAGATTATCGTCAGATAAATCCTGAGGCTTATACGAAGTAGGCTCTTTAGAAAATATGTGTTGAGAGTTGGCTGGTCCAACCGAGGACTACCCCAAACGCTCAATGAGAACCTAAGAGATCTTCTGCAAACACTAAATCAACCATCAAATCAAGTAGAGAAATAGAACGACAATAATATTATGAAGAAATAGAGATACCTGCTACTTCAATCAAAATTAAAAATGTCACCCTAGATCCAACAAACTAAATAAGGTACTTGTATCCAAATTATTCGAAGAGAGCTATTGATTGATAGTTTTCACATAATACTAAGCAGAAATTAAAACAATGCTACCATAAATTCATGAAGAGGAACACTACAGCACGTTGAAACCCCAAAGACTTTTGCATTAATTCATAAAAAAAGTATATAAGAGAGCTTGAGAGCTTAGTACACAATTGAAAAATCGGATGATACTGAATGACAAATGACTTTCTATTTAAAGATAAATCCTCCAACAGCTAGTTTGAGTGATCCTTGTCAAAGCAATCTCGACCGTTGATGAAGATCAAAATTTCTTTTAATCTCATCTGTCAAAATTTTAAATTCTTGAGGAAATTCGAATTTTTCAATTAAATGCATTTTAATTAACTCAAAAATGAAAATTTTGAGTTAATTTTCTAAAAAATTTGACTTTGACTTAAACCCTAGGGACCAAAGGCTTAAAATTTAGCAAAATAATTAATTTACCTTAGTCTCGGGACTTTTTAAAATTTGAATTTTAAGGACCGACAAATTTTTCCTTTGGAAAATTTAAATTTACCTAGGACCGAGAATTAATTAAATTTCTGGCTTAGGATTTTAATTAATTTTGGCTAGAAAATTTAATTAATTAACCTATGAGGGGATAAATTTATTTTTCCAACCCTCAAGACACTTTACATCATGATTTTTACATTTTTTACATCTCAAGGGGGAAAACCCATCTCAAAAGGACCCTTTGTGACACAAATATAATCCAGCAGACCAAACAATTTGTAATAAAATAACCTAACCAAATAGTTAGGATTATTCTCAAATCACTTTTACATAGACTCGATCTAGAACACTAGGACTCGCTCAAGATCCTAGTGACAAAATCCATTTCGACTTTCAGGTAAGGCTGAAGGAAAACTCTGTCGACCATTCGAGAATGGATCGGTGAGACAAAAAACCTCCCGGAATGTAAATCGTCACCAGAAAAGTAGGTTTACCTAGGCAATTACATACACGACATGGATCTGCTGAGGATTATTTACACTTTACACATGCAGAAAGGGTTTGCAATATAACATGATGATCAGGTTGATGATGATAGATGAACGACACGGACATGTAGATCAGGCGTCATCTCTTTTGCGAAAAAAGGCGCTGTACTGCTATGGTTCATTGACACGTAGTGGTCAACACAACTCACTCAAGAGCTTCCTCAACCAGACAGCTTCACAGGAGGCCATACTCGCAGCTATGTATTCGGCTTCAGCGGTGCTTAGAGCAACCGACTTCTGCTTCCTGCTCATCCATGATATCGAAGCAGAACCCAAAGAGAAGCAACACCCAGAAGTGCTCTTGCAATCCACCACACTACCTGCCCAATCAACATTGGAATAACCATGTAGCCTCACATCTTTGGCAGCGTGTCTCAGTCCATGAGTGATTGTATGCCGAAGATACCTCAGAAGACTTTTGGCACCAGTCCAATGTGAGTGATGAGGCTTAACCATATATTGGCTCAACGTGTTGACTGCAAAACATATATCCAGACGGGAGTTCACCAAGAACGTCAATGCTCCTATGAGTCAACGATACTCAGAAGCATTTTCCAATTCAGGTCCGACAACACTACTGCATAACTTCTTAAAGTTAAGTTCCATCGGGGTAATCACGGGCTTGCAGTCCACCATCCCAAATCTTTCCAATATCTTCACCACATATTTTCCTTGAGATAGGAAAATTTCTCCTGGCTTTTGCCAGATCTCCAATTCTAGGAAGTAGTGCATTAGTCCTAGGTCCTTCATTTCAAATTTGGAAGCCAACTCTCTCTTACATTTATGAATGAGAGGGTCTGCACCAGTCAGAAAGAGGTCATCCACATAAAGCACCACTATGAGAGGTCTATCATCTTCAACCTTAAAGTAAAGGTTTGGATCGACTTCAGTCCTAGTGAATTTCAACTTCATCAAATAGCTATCAATCATCTCATACCAAGCTCGGGGTTCTTGCTTTAGCCCATAGAGAGCTTTCTTCAACCTGCATACACGAGATTCCCGATCATGAATCTCAAACCCTTCGGGTTGTTTGACACAGACTTCCTCTTTAATCGAACCATGCAAGAAAGCGGTCTTGACATCCATTTGATGTAGGTTCCATCCTTGCGAAGCAACAAGGGCTATGATCGAGCGGATGGTGGTGTATCGGGCAACAAGTGCAAGTATCTCATCGTAATCTACACCTTCCTTTTGAGAGAAGCCTCGAGCAACAAAGCGAGCCTTGTACTTTTCTGCACTCCCATCATCTCCATGCTTGATTTTGTAAGGCCATTTAGATGTGACAACTAATTTGTCCTAGGGTCTAGGGACCACATCCCAGACATAATTCTTCATAATGGACTCGTATTCTTCATTCATAGCATCCTTCCACACTTGATGCTTCACGACTTCTTCGAATGATGTAGGCTCGTTTTGAATGATAGTGCTCATAATGGTCAAGTATCCCTGATACCTGGTCGACTTCTTGCTTTCACGGAAAGTCCCCCTTGGTGCAATATGTCTCTCGGCATCTTTAAGAGTCTCCCTAAGCCATGAGGGCCTCTTCTTAGAGGAGGGCTCTTGAGGAGGGGGATCAATAGGATCCAGAGGTTCATCTACATCCGACATCGTTTCATCTTCTTTTTCACCCTGCTTTCCAGTGACAACGTCTTTATCCTTCCTTGGAATAGGAAGATTGTCAACCTTGCTAAGAGCCATATCTTCGTCAAAGGTGACATCATGACTTTTTTCGACTTCCCTTTGACCAACCACATAGATTCTATAGCCATTGAATTTTCGCTATAGCCCACAAAGATTCCTTTCTTTCTAGATGCACCCAATTTGCTTCTTTTCTCTTTTGGCACATTAAAGTATACGGGACTAAATGAGAGACATCGGGTTTCTTACCAGTGAACATTTCTTCGGGAGTCTTGGAGTCCAATGCTTGATGAGGGCATCAGTTTTGAACATACATGGCGGTATTCGCTGCTTCGGCCCATAGAAACTTCAAAAGCCTTTGATCATGAAGCATGGCACGAAGAACTTCCATAATAGTACAGTTCTTCCTTTCAGCCACACCATTCTTCTCAGGAACGTATGGTGTTGTGGTCTCCCTCTTAATGCCAACTTCTTTGCAATTGTCATGGAATTTGTTGGATTCATACTCGGTCCCATTATCAGTCCTCAATATCTCGATTCTCTTCTCGGATTGATTTTCGATCATGGCTTTGAAGTGATGGAACCAAGTGAACACTTCATCCTTCTTTTTCAAGAAGTAGATCTAACTCTTGCGAGAATAATCATTTGTAAAAATGAGATAATATAAATATCCTCCCAAAGAGTTTACGGGCATCATACCAGATATGTTGGAGTGGACCAACTACAATATATTTGTGGTCTTGCTATTACTTGAGGGGAATGGTCCCCTTTTGAGTTTTCCTTTGGCACATCTTGGACATATACCTTCATGCTCTACTTTGAACTCGGGCATCCCTGTCACCATCTGTCTCACATCGGGTAGAGCCTTATAATGAAGGTGGGCAAACCTCCGGTGCCATAGTTCAGATTGAAGAGATGTGTCGCAAGACATGGCCCCTAATGGACTTCCTTCAACTTGATATAAAGAGTCAACTCGGAACCCAAGAGTGAAAGCATTTTTAAAATTCTTTTTCCAAACACGTACCTTTCCATCGATGAATGCCACCTTGTAGCCTTTGTCTTCCATTGCCGAAATGGACACCAGGTTCTTCTTGAGATCAGGTACATATAGAACTTCTTGTAAATGAATCGTGTTACCCTGATTCAATTGAAGGGTAACATTCCCTACACCCTTTATGGGATAGGTGGCATTATCTCCAAGAATAATCTCCAAGTTTGTCTCCTTCTCTATCAAATTAGAGAGAGCTTCCTTGTATCTGTTGAAGTGCCTTGAGGCACCACTATCAATAAGCCAATTTCCCAAAGTGTCCGGAGGAGAGGTAGTGGAGAGGGCTGATATAAGATAATATTCATTTTGCTTATTGTCAACAACATTTGATTCTTCATACTTGGAGTTCCTTGCTTTCTTGGAGGGTTGACCATTTCCATGATTTCCCGCATTCCTTTTTCCTTTGCCATTGAACCCGTCGTTCCTTTGATTCTAGTTGTTGAAGTTGCCCCTGGAGTGATTGTGATCATCATCATGTGATGTGTCCTTTCTGTTTGGACAATCCCTCGCATAGTGGCTAAATTTATTGCAAACAAAGCATCTGCCCTTCCTTCCACCCTTAGATCCGGGTTACCTTTGAAATGACCTTTAGACCCAAAATTAGTTCTCCTTTCGGCATGAGAGGAGAAAGCAGTGGGATTGCCTCTATTTGAAGGCATTTCTTGCTCCACCATTCTTGTCTTTTCTTGAATGCATCTTGACATCAATTCTTCAAACCCCAGAATTCGATCATTATTGAGAAGAGTGGTTCTAAATACATACCATTCGGATGGGAGCACTCCAAGGGTAGTGATAGTAAGTTCCCTGTCAGGAATGACTTCTCCAATCGATAGAAGATCATTCTTTATTTCAATGATCCTTAAGAAGTAGGATTGAATATTCTCGTCCTTGCCCTTCTTAATATCCTTCAACTTATTCGTGAGGAACAAAACTTGTTTTGCATCACTAACCTTAAATATGTTTACCAATCTATTGTAGATCTCCTTGGAGGTGTTCAAATCGGAGATGTAGGCCACCAGATGCTTGTTAATGGAATCTCTGATAATCTTCTTCGCTTTGACTTCACCTTTAGTGTACTTGTTCTTTGTAGCAACTGGTGCATTTGATGGAGGCTTAGGGATTTTACCTTTCACATAGTCCAACACTTCTTGTTCTTCCAATGTCAGATCAAGAGACATCTTCCATCCGTGATAGTCAGACTTTTCATGGAGCCTGTCTTCAGCCGGGAAGTGGGAAGAGGAACCCATTGAGCCTTTTGTCCTTTCCAAATGGCTTCGGTGATTGCTGTTTCACTCTTGCTTGAGCTTTGTCTTCACGTCAGCTCTGGTACCATGTTAAATTTAGGTATGTTTTATGTATGCTTAAGAGCAATTTACTTCATATTTCTTTTGAGCCCAATATCAATTTCCAGATTAGCAATCACATCAACATGATAGTAAAATGCAGATAGAACATAAAAATAAACAGTAGAAGACAAGCCAGGACAAGAGGACACAAGATGTGGCACCAGCTAGGGACAAACCCCAATGTGGGGAAACACTTGATCAATTCTTCTTGTATTCTTCAATAACTCAAGAGATAGAGAGATAGTACAAATATACAATTATGATATTTTATGACAGCAACAACAAACCCTAACCAACAAAGTCAAAGCTGGTCAAACATGTCAGATTTGACCTCCAATCAGTGTTGTCATCAACCCAAACAACTCGGCCTCCAAAAACAAGGAGAAGCAGCCCCAAAACAATCCGAAAATCATTGTAAAACTTCAGTCAACTGTAGTCAACCCTGCGACCAGCCCTAGCACAGTGAACGTTGGTCAACGCGAGGTCAAGAAGGGGTCCGTAATGCTGCCCAGAACTGAGGCCTGCCTAGGAGAGGCAAAGTCAGAGCTGGTCAAATAGGTCAGATTTGACCTCCAATCAGTTTGGTCATCAACCCAAACAACTCGGCAGCAAGGAGAAGCAGCCCCAAAACAGTCCGAAAATCACTATAAAACTTCAGTCAACTACAGTCAACCTTAGCATAGTCAACGCTGGTCAACGCAGGGTCAAGGAGGGGTTCAGAATGCTGCCCAGATCTGCGGCCTGCCTAGGAGAGGCAGCCTAACCCAATCCGCAGTCAAGGAGAGAAGACGTTGTCCAAAAATGCAGTCAAAACCCTTCTGCAACTTCAGTCAACCTTCAGTCAATGTTGCCCTAACATAAATCATAATTTGGCCTTCCACACGTGTGAGAGAGACAACTCCAGAAATGCGTACCCAAACAAGAGAGAGAAGGATGAGATGAGATGATAAAATGAACCCATGAGGTCTCCTCTTTTTATAGCAACGTTGAGGTTAAGTTGGGGGTGAAAAATAACTAATTTAGTTGTTGGCCAGCGTTGACAAATTGTCAAATATATAAATAAATTCATATCTCCATGAATACATGTCAGAATCGTATGATCTTTAGATCAATCCTACACCTCTCGGAGAGAGGAATCGAAGAAAAATATCAGTTGTCCCAAATAAGGTGACCCACATGGAGTTTGGCCCTAGTTGCCAATTTTGACAAGAAACAAGTGCCATAATCAATAACCCTCATCATAATTCAAAATTGAATTGAAAGACGATATTCTGTGGTACAAGGGAAGAATTTAATTAAGTCCAAATTTCAAATTTAAAGCCAAAGTTCTCAAAGAGTCCCATGATTCACTGTCAGCCGGACATGTAGGTTTCCTTAAAACCTACTATAATGCATGGCAATCATTCTTTTGGAAGGGAATGAATAATGATATTCAAAAATATGTAGCAGGATGTGATAAATGCTAGAAAAATAGAAATGAGAACATTATGACCCCCGGACTACTCCATCCCTTAAATATTCCAAATCAGAAGTGGGAAGAAATATGAATGGACTTTATTGAAGGATTACCTGTGTCTGATGGCAAGGACAAAATTCTCGTAGTAGTCGATAGACTCACCAAGTATGCACACTTCATTGGAATGAAGAAATTAGACTCAGCAAAACAAGTCGCCAAGATATTTTGCAAGAATGTCTACAAATTACATGGGTTTCCCAAGGTCATTGTTAGTGATAGAGACGCCAAATTCAAAGGTAATTTCTAGAAGGAATTTTTCAAACATATAGGAACCTACCTCAACATGAGTTCAACATACCATCCTCAAACATATGTTCAAACAAAAGTTGTCAATAAATGTTTAGAAACCTACCTACATTGTTATGCAACAAACAAACAAAATAAGTGGGCTTAATGGTTACATCTCGCTGAATGGTGGTACAATTCCACTTACCACACTTCAGCGACAAGGATTCCATTTCAAGCTTTGTATGGTTACGAATCTCTTGAACGGAAAAACCCTGCATTATCGAGACAAAACTTCCAACAGTTAAAGATCAATTAGAAGAAACCCAAAAGGTCGTGTAAGCACTAAAGGAAAATCTAAATATTGCAAGAAACCATATGAGACAACAGGCTGACCAAAACAGAACAGAAAGAGAATTTGAAGTTGGAGAATGGGTATTTGTTAAAGTCCAGCGTTACAAGCAATTGTCCTTAAAACACAAAGGGAAGAAACAAATTGGCACCAAAGTTCTATGGACCGTACCAGATTAATAAAAAGATCAGCCAAGTAGCATGCAGTTTGAACCTTCCTAATAAAAGTCATATTCCCAACGTCTTCCATGTATCTTGCCTTAAGAAAGCACTTGGCAAACACCAAGTGGTACAGACAACACTTCCAACATTAGATGACGAAGGGAAAATCATTTCAGAACCATAAGGTATCATCTCCACCAAGGAAAAGAAGTTGCGATCACGAGTAATCAAAAAATACCTGATTAAGTGGAAAGACCTACCAGACGAAGAAGCTTCTTGGAAGACAAAAGCGTTTCGTCAACAACACCCGTCGTTACATATGCTTTGAGGACAAAGCGTCTTTTTGAGAGGAAGACAATGATATGTAGGAAATTAATAATTTTGTAATTATAGATTAATTAGGCAAAAGGGCACGATCAGAAGATCATGCCCTTTCACCAAGAGGCACCCGAGGCAGTATATAAGCCAGGGGCTCTTTATGTAAAAATCATCATTCAAGTATTCATAAAAATATATAATTCTTCTGTTAAATATTGAACACATTTGCTCCATCTGGTATTAATAATTAGAGCATTCCTCTGAGTATATGAACTTTGTTTGTTACAGCTGCTATAGAGAAAGTTCTGTTTCATTAACCCTTCATGGTTCTTGTTGCAAAGTGAAAAGAGTTACACTCAAGTTCACTAAGCTAAACTGCATTTTGCTCCTGTATAAGGGCCAATAATGGATTGTTGGTCAGCCTCTTTTAAATTGCCCCAGCTTTTTCAGAACTGGCAAGTGTAAGGGCTGTGCATAATACCAGGGACTGCTCAAACTCATCACCAATGCTCAAAGCCATTACAGCAAAGCTCATCATGTCACTTCTGGGAATTGAAAGTAGGTGGGGAGGATAAAAATCATTCCTCCCATCCACCCATGATAAACCCAATTGACCAGATATATATTAATTATTGCTGTCCCCTGAAAAATTCTATATAGATCAATTATTGCTGTCCCAGATATGTGTCCCCTATCCCTGCTATTCTCCTGCCCTGAAAACCAGTGGAACATGGATTCCGATGAACAATCTTTTTCTGTTGTAACATTCCTTTCTTACTCTGGTTAAGATATATTAGGTAATTTCCAAATCTTTAATCGAAAGTGATGGTTTTATTAAAAATGGGGAGTGACTGAGTTATTGTTGAGCCTGCTGTTTCTTAGGTTTGTTATATATCGATGTTCTATAATTTGCGCTTGTGAAAGTCTTCAATGCTGAAAAATTCAAATTGTTCCAAAAGCAGTCAGTTTGCTCATCCACTAAGGCACTGTATGCCATATGAAAACTCTTTGGATTATACAGAGCACATCAGTTGTCTTGTGTGTAGTGCATGAGTCGATAATATATATACCATTAAAAGTGGTATTAAGCCATTTTGGATTCTTTGACTACACAAATTCAGATATCTGAAACTGTGATTGAGGACCGATTTGGATTGGAACATGGAAGTGAAGACTGGTATGGTTCATTAGACATGCATTACCAGTGGTTACTCCAATACAGAATAAGCCCCTTTTTTTGTAGATGGGGTGATAACATGCGTGTTCTGACGTACACCTGTCCCTGGCCCGGTAATAGTTATGAAGATTTTGGTGATTTTGCATTTTGTTATTTATTTTGCATTGAAAGATAAATTGGTATCAACCTTGATTTTTGGTTGTTTATTTAAAAATTTACTGTTTTTGTTTTCTTTCTGATTGCTAGCTGATCATCCAAAATCAGAAGAATATTATTCTGATCCAAGATTGGCAGTTTATGCTATACCCTACGCACCTGTTTTGTCAAGGTATTTGTTGCACTGCACCAATTTGGGTGCCTATGTTTTCTTTCAAACCAACGTCATTTTTTAGTGCAAATAGTGACCATTGACATCGCTTTCCTGTTATCACAGTCTGGATGCAGCAAAAGATGTATTGAGGAAAGAGCTTGAAATTCTGAAGACAAAACCTCATTGGCAGAAATCATACTTTTATTTATGGGATGAGGTATGCTCTGAAATAAATTAAAATCTATTACATTTTGGTATGTATTGTATTTAGTTAGATGGAATGGCTTTCTATGGCCATTACTGAGATTGTCATGCACATTGGTTCTCTTTTGACATGTACCTAATAAGTCTTTTAAGGATGCTTTGTAATGATAAGCTGCCCTATAACTCTGATCCTGGCATTTAATTATTTCAGCCTTTAAACTTGGAGCAGTATGATATGATTCGTCGCATGTCTGGTGAAATAAGAGCAATTGCTCCAGATGCCCGTGTTTTAACAACGTATTATTGTGGTAAGTTGGTTTTGTTAAAGAGTAGTTGCAATTGCACATTGAAGCTCTAAACACTGTTAGTTTTGGGATGCTGATTGCCCACTGGGAAAAACATCATTGGTTGCTTGAATTTGTTTTTTAAGTTTAGTTTGTAATTTTTTTCTCTTTGTAGTTGTACATGATCTTGTACAAACCTCCCCATTCCTTTCATAAATATAATCATTGGCATTCAATCTATTGACAGGACCATATCATGTAGGTGCCATTTTTAGTCAAAGCTGGTACAATAGATGTAAAACTGACTTTTTTCAACACATTTTATATATATTCTCTTATAGAAATGCCACTTCAAAAATGGGTTACAGTGCAGTCATGGCTACATTTAGATGATGTTTTCGGGCCAGGAAAAAAAGTATCTATATTAAAAAATTGCATGTACATGATAAAATATAGTACAAAAGGGGTGATATATGTTTACTGTTTTCGGAGTGTCCCCATTGGGAAAGAGTAGAGTTACTATTCTAAAAACTAAAGCACTTTATATTGAGCTTCTGCCATGCTGATTTAAAAGGTAAAATGAAGATATCAGAACCAGAACAAGAACTGGCTCAGCATCAAACTGGGACCAGTCTGGAACTGGTCAGAAATACAGGCCAAAGCACCGATCTACTGAAAAATACATAAAATATGCAATATATATATGCACATCGATGTAGATCCAAACCATTACACACCAAATATGCAAAATTTGTTCATGTATATATCATCTAGGGGTGAATATAAAAAAAGGGCATGAAGTATGATACATATCTGAAACCAAAGAAGTAAACATTGAGGCTCTAAATGGCCTCTAGAGTCCATAAAAAGCATCATTCTACAGAAGTAATTCCTTATAATGTGATCTTCGTCATCAGTAGCAACCTCTGCCTCATCCTCTGGCAGGGATGTCAGTACGAGACTGTTGTAGATAACTAAATCAATGCCAAGCTCGGAATCAGCTCTCTTCACTGCAGCTCCACAATCTCCAATTGCTCACAAGTGATCAATTAGAGATGTTTGAGTCAAACAGTGGGCCTTCCTTGTATAACAATAAGTCAGGGTTTGGCAGGGGTTGTTTTTATCTTATTTTATTTTTGGTCTTTTAATATTTCAGTTTTTTGGCCGAATTGTCTTTTGGGATTGGTCCAGTAGTATGGGGTCTTGTTTAGGTTGGAATGATCCCAAGCCAGCCAGTTTGGTCGATTCCATCTAGGACTGGCTAGTTTAGGTTTGGTTTGTTAGGATGTGAAATGGTCCAGACAGGCTGCTTCTTATCCTGTGTGGCTGGTTCCAATATCTATGAGCATTGAGGTAGAGGTATTCAGCTGTATCTAACATGACGCCAACATAGGATTGCATAGAAGAAACCATACATGTGAAAGTTAGCTGGCTTTCCTTCTAAAAGGCTGGCCTATATTTGAGTGCCATTTTTCTCCTAGTTAAGTTTCTTAGATGGCATGTAGAAAGAGAAGTGCGCATGAGTTTGTTGGCTATCTTATGATTTTCAAGTTTTTGGCATCTTCTCAAGGGTCTCTTTAGGGGTTTCCCAGTCTCATAATACTAAATATTAAAGATGTCGACTACCTGACATCACTTCAGACAGCCAAAACTAAGAGACTTGTTCTTTCCATCTAGCCTATATTTCTTTCCATTTGTTGTAATTGAAACGTAACTACTACTTAACACTATAACCACCATACCTACTTATTAAAACAACTGTCAGTTGGAACAAACTCCAGTTGTTTATCATGTCTAGCATCCAGATTCTATTCTTGACTACAATTTTCATGTCCGTTAATAATTCGATGATATTCTGGTGGTAATCCAGTCATCACAGGTGATACTTGGCCCTATATTATGTTTTGTGGCAGGTTCTGCTAACTCAGTTAACTCAGTTTAAGTTGGTGGTACTCAATGGTATTCGGTGGGCATTCAATAGTATTTCTTTTCTGAATATTTGTTTTGGATTTAACCATCTGAGTGTTCATGCTTGGGTTATCTCCAAAATTCCTACTTCAAAATTTTTAAAAGTTTCCATTTTTATTGTGCTTTCGTTCTTGAAATATTTTATTTTTTTCTTTTGAAATACTGTGCTGCTGTAGCAATTATAGGCATGTCACAAGACTTTGCTGCAGGCTAGGTAGCTCTTTGGATGAGCCATTATTTATTTCCCACTATTTTATCTCAGCTTTCTTTTGCTCCTTGAATGCTACCAGCTCATCCCAAAGGCTTCTAATTATTTTTTCCGCATCTTGTAGTAGCCACTGACAGGCTAAACTGAAATGACTGTATGGCTCATTCCCAAAGCTGCTGCAGTCAGCTGTTGACGATTCTTACATAGCCATTACCAAATATCTTTGCCTGGTATTTCTAGTGTTTACAACCTTAGATTTTTAATTTTTTACAGCCAATGCCATCTAATATATTATTCTGTGTTCTTATTGGAAAACATTTCGAAAGTGGGAACTATAAGACAAGTCATGATTTCTTACTTCCTGTAAGCTAGTTTAATCTAGCTAGGTCAAAACAATGAATTCATAGGTTAGCAGTCTCATCTTGGCAGTGGTCCAACTTGCCCAGCCAAGAAGAAGCCTTCCCTAAGAGAGAAAGGTTGCCCAGGAAGAGCAAGGAAGCAATGAAAGATAGACCAATGCAGGTGAAGCAGCTTACCCAAAGGATGAAGCAAGTGTGACCATTCAAATGTACCAATATGTACATTTTTTTGATAATCCCTTCTTTTATTCACCATTTCAGACCTTGAAATTTGAATAAAGGCTTAAAAATCTTTCTTACTATTTGAGGTCTTTCCCAAGGCCTGTACTATGGTCGGCAATCGACTACATTTTATATTATTTCGATTAGATTCCTGTAAAAGTTCCATACAATGTCATACTAGGACCAATTGATAAATGTCCACCCTAGGGTGTTGGACTTTGGTAGAGTCAATTTTTGAGGTAGTATTGACTTTAGACTGGAATGTCATACTAGAAAAAATTCTAAATTACCAGGATTTTAGACTGGAATGTCATACAAGAAACAATCGAAGTTACCAGGATTCGGATCCGGATACGGATACAGATTCGCTAATTTTTTGAAAAGCCGGGATCCGGAAATGGCAAGGAAATGTCAAGTACAAGCAAATATAAAATATTTATAATTTTTAAAATTAAAATTTATATTAATATAAAAATAAAAACTAAATTTATATAAATATAAAAATAAAAACATAAGTTAGTTTTTAAATATATAATTCTTACATACAATAAATAATTATTATATAAATAATTCCATACTTAATGTATCATTTATTAATATTAATTAAACATCAATTAAATTTATATAAAAATAAAAAACATATGTGAATTTTTAAATATATAAATTCAATGTAATACTTTAAAATAATTATTAATTTAATTATAATAAAATTAATGCTTCATTTATAAATATTTGAAAATCAATTATTAGTTATAATATTTATATTAAGCAAATTATTAAACTTATTTTAGAAAACTTACTTTTTAAACCTGAAGAGAAATTTTAAAATTGATTAAAATAAAAACTTACTTTTTAAACTTTAAAATATATTTAAATTAAAAATAGGTCGATTATAATTTTCGTCACATCCACATCCATTAAAGTTTATAATGTCTTGTATTATAAGCGATTATAATTTTCACGTCACATCCACATCCACATCCATTAAAGTTTATAAAGTTTTAATGTCTTGTATTAAAGCTTATAATATGGTCAATTAACATAAAATAATAAATTGTGGCCGGCCAACTCCCTAAATTATTTTGGCGGAAGTTGATTCATTAATTCATTATTTTCGCGGACGTTGATTGGTTCATTGATTTGCGACTTGGCGGTTGAATTTTCCCTTTTGGAATTTTGCGCTGGTGTTCGCTGCAGATTTGTGCGTTTGACAGTTTTTTTACCCACGAAGAGAAGTTGGGCGGATCTCTGCGGATCCGGATACGTATCTGTCTCCGATCTAGGGATCTGCGGATCCAGCGATTAGGCCATACGGATCCGGTAACATTGGGAACGATTGATAAATGTCCACCCTAGGGTGTTGAACTTTGGGAGAGTCAATTTTTGAGGTAGTATTGACTTTAGACTCCACTCATATGGTGTTAGCATTGGTTTTTAAATTTTTCTGGGTAAGTGCCAAAAGACGCAAGTTTCTGACCATGTTTTCCATGACATAAATGTTTACAAAAGTGTGCTATAAACCCATGTCCAATGTCTGATACTGTTCATGATCAAAATATTTTCTGACAAGAGAGAAAATAGATATTTAATCTAAAGACAATCAGAGTCACGGAACATTGTGTGGAAAATGTAGAAATGGAAGGTCTTCTGGCTTGTGCCCTAGCCAGTGAAGACCATGAATTTCTATTTTTCTAGCACGAGTGCGAGTTCATGGGTTATACTTCAGTTTTGGCGAGTTTATTTCCAGTTTACTGGAATGGTCATCAAGGTTGCATGCGTAGTGTTAGAGCTTCAGTTACATGGAGTCTTCTTCAGTTTGACTACAGGATGAGGTGGCAGTTATAAGTTTAGTGACTAAAGTCTTCAATGTTGATTGGAGAGAGAACGAGTTAAGTCTCCAGTGTTGATTGGAGAGAGAACAAATAAAACTCTCAGTTAACTTGTAATCACAACTCGAACTTCTAAATTGAACTATTCCTTCTTGCATGCTCAAATCCTATATATAAAGAGGAGGACGAAGGCACAAGATGATCATTCTTGAGAGATCAATTATGCGTGTGGAGTGCATATTCTTGAGGAGCAAGTGTGCACAGATTTAGGGGCTGGTTTGCGCTAGGAAATAGGGCCTCTTGTGGACTAGGAATTAGGGCCACAAGTGCGTTAAGAAATAGGATCCTTGTGCGCTAGGAAATAAGAGCAAGTGCGCAAGGAAATAAGGACTCCAGTGTGCAAGGATTGTGGAGCAGGGAAGCAGGGATTCTCAGGGAAAGTCAAGGGTATTCAACAGGAGAATAATTGTGTTCTCAGAGACAGATTGTTGGATGCAGTAGCAGCATGAATTGTAATAGATCCAATTGCTCAAGAACGATAAATAAAATATCACAACAAAGAAAGCAGGTTTTCCCTTTTGGGTTTCTTGGATAAATCAGGTGTGTCAATTTTGTGTGCATGTGTTTTTATTTCTTGTGTTTTTCCACTGCTTATAAGTTGTTAAGAAACTCTGTATCTTGGTGAAAGTAAATTTGGTTTCAGTTTTCAGTTGATTCATCAAAGTAGTTGTAGAGTTTCAAGAAAATTAACACATTGAAACGATAGTCTAATAAAAAGTTTTATAATGACTTATGAGTACTTTAATGCATGATTTGTGCATATTTTAAATTGTGACACTTGTGCGATAATTCGTTTGAGACATATGTTGCGAAAATAACATAGTTTCAGAATATTGTCATAATTATCACTTATAGTAATTATAATAATAATCTAATTTAAGGTCACTATTTTTATTACTTTTTTGAAAGTGGCCAAAAATGAATTATAATTTGAACACTATAGAGTGTCTTGATCTGTTATAAAGTCAACACAAGTCTCTTTGCTTCAAATCTGTCTTCTTATCATAAACTCATACCTACACCTTGACTGTGATTTTCGGCTCTTCCTGCAGTAACCCTAGCATGTACGTGTGGCAAAATCACGGTGAAGACAGTTCCTCTTTTCCTTCGCTTGAGCAGCAGTTCCTTCTCCACCAACTCGACTTGCATATTAGTGCTTCTTCCATCCTTCATTTGGTTCCTTGACTGACTCTTGTTCTGCCCTAACTACAACCTGCATGTGTGAGAGATTACCCAAGAACAAACTTCAGAAATTACTCCTTTTTCCTTGACTTGTCTTCTCCTTTCTTCGCTATGTTCTGCATTTTAGATCGAGCTTCTTGTTATGAGATTGACGCTTTATTGATCCACCTTGGAATGAGGCTGAATGCCATTATATATAGGTTTCCTTGGCAGCTCTAATAGGCCGACATCATCTTCTAGAGAGGTTGACTTGATAATTTGCTCTTGACAAGGTCTTGGAGGGTCATCTTGACACTATTATGACTCAAATAATTTTCTTTACAATATGTAACATGCCCAAGAAGGGTCATTCATACATGACAATGACTCAATTGACTTTATGACAAGCCTAGAAGCACTCAATGGGTGCTTGACCTAAAAATAAATTTCCCTTGAGCATGCAACCCATGCCTCAAGAATACAAATAATAAATTTATTTTTCTCTTTTCATTAAATACATATAATCACGATTACATATGGCATTAGGATGATCAAACCTACTTACATATTTCAACACTCCCTCTTAACTAGGGTGGTATTCATAATCCATACAAGGTACATGGACATTCTCAATCTGAAGAATTCTCATAAGAAGAGTCATATTGGTAACCCATCTATATAGCATCGTATCATCCAACATTGTCACATAGTAAGGCCTTGACTAACGACTCTATCTCTCTACAAGATTAGAGCACAATGCTGGCGAGACCAATGATTTAGAAACTCCCCCATCACTGTCTCTCTCAGAACATACCCCACCCTGGTTCTCTCAGATTATTTTCCACCAGGACTATTCTTATCTTTGGATTCCCAGTCCTCAAAGAATATCGGTCCCCTACGACTACTCTTATCTTGGATCCCTACCACATTATCAAAGAATATCAGATGCTAGATGCTTACCCAATCCTCCATTCTATCTTCCCAGGTGAAGACAAGAATGATGTGTCCATCTCTCTTCATGACCTTCACTAAGACTTATGGCTGTTAGTCCTGGTCTAGTGCATGACACATGAAGTAGAGAACCATATCTATCACTCCCTCTTATCAAGGGATGACCAACCCATTCCATAAAAGGAATTTGCCCAAGCTCCCTCTTAACTTAGGGACTTGCTTCCAAGTTTCTACCAAGTTAGAAACTTGCTTCCAGGGTCCCTCTTAACTAGGAAACTGTTTCCAGCAGCTCTTTAGGTGGAGATCATGGGACAACTTGCTGCTTGAAGAGCCCCTACTTTTGATGTCATGAACTTCTTTCTCATCATACAGGAGTCTTCATCTTTGTGGGACTTCTTCGTAGGGCATCGACCATCCATCACTTTCATTCATGAATCATGTCAATCATGTCATCCTTTCTTTCATTGGAAAGTGATCCATTAGTCCATATCTGGCCTTTCCTTCATACCTTGCTACCTTCTATGTGTCATGATTCCTTCAGGATCTTTCATCCTACCACATGAGCATCAATTGTAGATGATATCTACAACTCTTCCTTTGGTAGCCCTGCGTTATCCCATCCAGATATCGTTCAGAAATAGAAAAAGAACATTAAATCAAAATTACCTTTGTGATGGTCTTTCACCATGACATCTCCTTGCTTGCATCAACATCCTACACATATATTGACACATCTCCAAGATATTTATTTGTCAAGGGTCCTCTTTCTTCTCAAACTTCATATCTTTCCCATGGAGATATCATAGTCAATTCTTCTAGTCATAGGATGTTGATTGCCTTCTCCATAGTTGCATTTTTCATGGTCTCTTCCTTTCCCTTTATTCACATATTACTTCTCAAGAACTCTTAATCATAGTTCCTTCATTTTGTCAACCACCTCATATTCCAGATGATGACATATTATGTTGATTTCATTTAGTTAATATGTGACCCATGCCTTTATGCATCCTGTTAATGAAAGTGATCCTTTTCCCTTGATCATGTTGATGAGGTAGAGCATGCATCCTTACTATCTGCAACTATATAATGACATGACTTGACTTATTGAACATATGCATACATACCCATTTTCTTCTTTGGTAATCTAGGCTTCCATCAGCAGCGTCTTGTCCTTGATTGAGAGTGCTTCAATCATCTTTGACCTGCTGCATTCCTTTGTTATCATACCATCATTCTTAAACAATGAATCCCATCCCAAGTGGAATTCTTAGCGATGCATCTTTCAAGAGATGAACCTTCTAAAGAAGGTTCCAGCAGAGGATCTTATTATCCTCATCTTGCAGATGCTCCTTTCCAATGATGTATGATGAGCTTTATACTAGATGATTCTCATTATAAGTGCTCCTTATGCTTCTAATGAGGTTACCAAGAGCTACTTCTTTCTAATGATGATTGCAATATACTTTTTACTTCAGTTGTCTTTCAAGCTTCCTTGATGACATGAGCTCTTGCTTATTATGATGTCATGATGCACCCTATCATACTTTACTCACTGTAATGCTTCAACCATGGTAGAGGTCTTCCACCTTCTACTTCTTCCAGGTATCCATACTTACACCATGAATAGTGCCCAAGGGTTGTATAGTTCCCTCCTTTTACCATGCTTCTTAAAACAAAGGATCATCCCATCCATCTTTACTTCCTGTACCTGCAATATTGACAAGCATCCTAAGCAAAGTGTGCAATACCAAAACATGATGCAAGTTGTCTTTCTAGGGTTTTATGCAATCAAGGGGTCTTTCTTAAGTTCAAACCGTAGATCATATTATCTTCGTGTCATTCTAGGGTTTTTCCCATGTCCTAGAATCCTAATAAACCCTAGAAATCATAGGGAACAAGTACCTTAGGTCTAGGGTTCCTCATTACTAGGGTTTCTTATGAGCCATCAAAATACAATCCCTAGAGCCATAATTTTAACGCTACAACATCTTATGATGGACCCTTGAAAATTGAAAGGAAAATATCATATGTACCTCATGGATACTTACTAGTGATGCCATGGTTCCCTCACAAAGGTACTATGATCTTTGTTGACCTGTTGTTGTCTTTAAGACTTTCGTTCAATGAGGCTTCAACCACGAATGCTCTTTCTGCTTTTCCAAGAGTTCTTTTCTGCTATGATGACAACTACAAGACTTCCTTGTTACAGAACTTCACAGTAGAGATTCTTCTTGATGTTTTTGTCCACTGCCTGTAGATCACTTTTTTAGAATGTGTAAATGACTATTAGTCTTCTTGAATGACTGATTGTGCAATAGAGAGCAAGTATGATTGGCGCCTACACTCTTAGTGCCACAAAGATTTGTTTCACCATAAATTCGAGTTATGCAATTTTGTGATAGAAATATGAGATTCTTGATCTTTTTGAGGAGTTTGATCCTTTGCTTAGGATGCCCAGAAATTCGCTTCTGTGATTGCTGCTTATTGAGGTTATGTAAATAGTCCTCTTCTTCAAGGTCTAAAGGTTCTCTCTTCTTACCAAAGGACTTGGATTACTTTGAATATTTGAATAAGGCTTTCGGCCTCTTGAGACAATGATATGGTGTTCTTTAAACGTTATTCTTTTATGCACATAGATCGAAAGTCTACTTATTTTGTGAAGAGCTAATATTGTAGCCCAAAACTTTGCTTATCTTTGGTTCTTTTCACTGGCTTGAGAGAGGGATGTAGTTCACTCCATTTCCTTGCTCTTTTAAGATTAGCCCTTTAGAATTTTATCGGACTTTCCTTTTTGAATTCTGTCCTCAGTGCAGTCCTTATTTACCTTTATCCTTAGCACTTTGATGGACCTACAACTCGATTTTCTTGTAACATATTGAAGGCCTGGTTTCTTCATATGTGAGGAGAAAAGTAGCCCAAAACAATTCAGAAATCTTGTCCTTCTTTGAGTTGATAATTGAGCGAGGTCCCCAAGAATGCTTCAAGTGTAGAAACCAGGGTTTTTTATTTTGAGATCTTTTATTATTGACTTCCTTCAAGACGATGATGTAATCCTTGTTCTCGAACTGCCTTGGAGATTAGAGGATCTTCTTGATGATTTGATGCCCTTGATGGTCTTCTAGAACTTCAGTCTTTGAGTGCTTGGGTGTCCCTTATTGAGGTGTCCTTTCTTGAATTGTCACCTTAGCTCCAATACCATGTTGAGAAATCTAGGGCAGTGAGATAAGATGATTTGTCTTGCTTGATAACTGCTTGTGATGTATTTTTATTTTTACTTCTTTCACTTCTTTTATTGATTATTATTATGTGTTCTCTTCATCAAACAACTACCAAAAACATAAAAGACAATGAGACAAATGACACAAGATACAGGGGATCAGCCAGGGCCAAAACCTCTCTAATCTTGAGAGGAAAACCCACATAATTCTTCTTCTTATAGAATCTTCAATTGATGAATTCCAAGACCTAGACCCTTGACCAGATGAACCCGCCAAGATCAAGTCATAGTTCTTATTGACGTCTAGTAAAGTCAACCCAAGTCTCTTTGCTTCAAATCTATCTTATTATAATAAACTCGGACCTACACCTTGATTGTGATTTTCGGCTCTTTTTGTAGTAACTGTAGTTTGTATGTGTGGCAGAATCATGGTGAAGATGGTTCCTCTTTTCCTTCGCTTGGGAAACAGTTCCTTCTCCACCAACTCGACTTGCATATTAGTGCTTCTTCCATCCTTCATTTGGTTCCTTGACCGACTGTTGTTCTGCCCTAACTACAACCCGCACGTGTGAGAGATTACCCAAGAACAGACTTCATAAAGTACTTCTTTTTCCTCGACTTGTCTTCTCCTTTCTTTGTTATGTTCTGCTCCTTAGATCGAGCTTCTTGTGATGAGATCGATGCTTTATTGATCCACCTTTGAATGAGGCCAAATACCTCTATATATAGGCTTCCTTGGCAGCCCTAATACGTTGACATCATCTTCTAGAGAGGCCGACTTGATAATTTGCCCTTGACAAGGTCCTTGAGGGTCATCTCGACACTATTATGACTCTAATAATTTTCTTTACAATATGTAACATGCCCAAGAAGGGTTATTCATACATGACAATGACTCAGTTGACTTTATGACAAACCTAGAAGCACCCAATGAGTGCTTGACTCAAAAATAAATATCCCTTGAGCATGAAACCCATGCCTCAAGAATACGAATAATAAATTTATTTTTCTCTTTAAATTAAATACATATGATCACGATTACATATGCCATTATGAAGACCAAACCTAGTTACATATTTCAACAATTGTAAACTGATTCTAGTATGATGAAAATAGAGTCATGTAACACACCTAGGTAGCTTAGGATTTTATTCACTCTAGGGAGTTTTTTTTCCTTGGCTAATTATTTGTGTTTCTTAACACTAAAGAATTAGTTATCTCCCAAATATCCCCCAAAGATGGAGTGAGGCTTGATGGTAAATACTAAAGTCTTAGGTGAGTCTTAGTGTCTAGAGTCGATGTAAACTGCCATACTAGATCAACTCTAAATTTTCATAGAATTTGGTTGTGTCTAAGTGTCATTTTTTATTTATTAAAAATTACCTAATGGTGGGGACTTTTAATAATTACTTGATGTAAAATGTAACAAGTGTTGTCTATAGAAGTTGTAGTGGGTATGAGTACTAAAAATTAGACCTCAACACCTCAATTTTCTATCTAGACACACTTTGAGGTTAAAAAAATGTGTCTTTACCCCTCATTTTCTATTTTTTCCATTTTTTGCAAAAACTAACAATTAATTAGCCAAAAATTACCCAGAAAATAAAATGAGAGAAAAATAAAATTCTCTCCAAGTGGAAAAAGATTAAAAAAGTGAAGTGGACTTTCCCAAGAAAGAAGTCAAACCAAAAGGTTGAGGAATCTCCACAAATCAAGCAACAAAAGTCCCAAGGAAACTTTGTTGGTCTTTTACAACAGTGCATAAAATCAATTTTCTTGAGGAAGATGGTCCAAGTTTGTTAATTTAAATGAGATTTTTTCGAGGAGAAAATTTCGAAAATATTTTTTGGTGGTCCAAACCACTCCGACAATTAATTTCAAGACCATCCATCCACTCCTTCAAGCAAAACGACTACCTTCCCTCAGGATCTGCGCAGGCTCATCAAGGGTTTAGATTCGTTTGACATGGATCAAGCCATTTTCTCATTGGATCTAGAAATTTCCACTTGGAGAGGGTTCTCTCTCATTTTTCTATAAATTGAGCTTTTGCTCTCATTGTAGGACATGAAAATTGAACCTTTAGCTAAGTGAAGCTCTATTGGATTATGTACTCAATATTTTCTGAATAATAAAGAAAAGACTTGGGGGCTAATGCATTGTGGTGTTTTCCTTCCTGCTTTTATGGTAAAATGTCTCTGATTTTCTTGCTCTTAATACTCAGCCAGTGCTAATAACTTTTTTTTGTTATTTCACTTGCTAGTTGTGGATTTATTATTTGTAAGGTATCTTACATTAGTATTTGAGTTTAGAGAAACACTTTAGAATTAGAGGCACTAGTGGGTTATTGGTTGAACCCCTAGTCCTCTTTTTCATTGTGTTATCTATCTTCTCGTGATCTAACAAAATTATTTCAAGTGTGTAGAGATCTTCTTTTGAATTAGATCTTGAGCATTCGAGGACGTTTTTGGTTGAACTAACCAACTCTCAAGGATAAAAATGGAAGAACCCACTCTGGTTTCTCTCAAAAGGCTTTCAAATTATTTAAAGGGAGTTTCCTGCCATTTGCTTGGGCGAATATTTATCTCTAAATCTCTCTCTCATTTTAATGCTCTTTAGCGGAATAAATTTGCCATTTTAAGAGTTTAGTTTTTGCTTACTAAAGGGCAGAGGTCCTTATACCCTTACGATTAGCACTTATTAATTTTGTAAATATTTTTGTATATATTTTCTAACCCTTAATGTATATAATTTTATCTCCTTGCATATACTTGTGTCTATTCTTTTATGCTTTGTGGAGATCATCTAGAAAGGAGGGTTTTGGCATGAATTTTTTTTATAGTTTTCCTTGTAGGTGAAAGCTTGGGAGATTAGGAATACATACATTGATTTTTTTGAAGTTGAAGGCTTTACACTAGATCATAATTTAAACCATATTTTTTTCCTTCTTTTCCCTTGCAGATTTGCCTCTAAGAGGCTAGACGACTAGGGTTTCAAGCGTATTTTGAAGAGATCATACATTAAAAAGCTTGTAAACTTGAGATTGAAATTTTTGGACGCCTTCCTTCCTTGGCCGTGAGCAAAGAGGGTCTTTTCCTCTCTCTATCTGCACAACTCCCTTTTAGCTTGAGGAAGGTGTTATGAAACCAGCTGACAAAAAGATAGAAAAGAGAGATCAACGCCTTAGAATTCAGCCTCTTCGAGGGGGCAACCTCCTTTACATTACACAAATGAATAATTCTTGGATGATTCAAATGACAAAACCTCCTTTCTATATATAGGAGTCTATGGAGTCACAATATAACCCAGCTGACCTAACAATAATAATATAAAGCCACAAAAATAACAATAGAGGGATTTTATGGGGCACAGTAATAAAAATATGGGGATAATAGAGGCTCAACAATATTAATAAGGGATACAACTACAATAGTAATGGGGTAATCACTAGTATTATAGGGACCTAACATGACCCTCTCCTTCAAAAAAGTGTTGTCCTCAATGCTTGAGTAGTTCTGGATGCTTTTGTATAAAATTCTCATCCTCCCATGTGGAATCTTCAGCGGATAAGTTCTTCCACTTGATGAGATACTCCGAAATTGATCGTTTTCGTAGCTGTCGAGTTCTTGTTTCTGTGACTGCTTTCCGTTCCAATATAATTTTTCCTTCCTCGTCAAGTTTTGGCAATATTGTTTGAACTGGGAGCTTGTCGCCTATAACCTTCTTTAAACATGAAACATGGAAAACTGGGTGCACTCGAGACGCTGCAGGAAGCTCCAATTTGTATGCCATAGTACCAATCTTTTGCAACACCTTGTACGGACCATAATACTTTGGTGATAATTTATTATCCTTCTTAGCTTGCTTGAGGGACATTTGTTTATATGGTTGTAGCCGTAAGAATACCCAATCACCTACATCAAAACTTCTTTCGCTGCGATGTTGATCTGCCTCTTGTTTCATTCTATTTTGTGCCAACACGAGGTTATACTTTAAGAGTTGGAGGACTTGTTGTTGATGTCCGATGTGATGTTCCACTACTTGAACCTTAGAATTTTCTCTTAAATATGATGTGATGGATGGTGGCTGATATCCATAAAGTGCCATAAATGGGGTCATTTTTGTTGTTGTATGGAAGGAAGTGTTATACCACCATTCAGCCAGAGGCAACCATTTGACCCATTGTGTCTATTTATCAGATACAAAGCAACGAAGATATCTTTCCAAACATTTGTTTACTATCTCAGTTTGCCCATCAAATTGAGGATGATAAGATGAGCTATGAGCTAACTGAGTACCAAGACAAGAAAATAATTCTGTCCAAAAATTTCCAGTGAAAATGGGATCTCTGTCACTTACAATAATCTTTGGGTTTCCATGTAGCTTTTGAATTGTTTCCATAAATGTAGTAAAAACTGTACTGGCTTTAAATGGATGTGATAATGCACGAAAGTCTGCACACTTGGTAAGTCTGTCAACTACCACCATGATGACACTCTTTCCCTCAAACTTGGGTAAACCTGTGATAAAATCCATTGAAACCTCCTCCCAATGTTGGCTTGGAATGGATAAAGGTTGTAATAGACCCGGGGTCTTAATTGTTTCAACTTTATTTTGTTTGCAAACCAAACATTCCGCCACAAAATTTTGAATATCCGATTTAAGGCCATCCCAAAAAAATTCCTTCTTAACCCTGTGGTAAGTTTTTAAAAATCTTGAGTGCCCTCCTAAGGGAGAAGTGTGCAATTCCATAAGAATTTTTTGTTTGAGTTGCGGATTCTTACAGAGGTATAAGTGATATTTGTACCATAACGAATCATTTTGCCAGCTAAATGTATCAGATGTACTGGAATCTTGTTGTAACTTTCGAATAAGTGCCCATACTTCTTCATCATTCTTCCATTCCTCCCTTGCTTTGTTTATCCAATCTGGTTGGATAATAGAAATGGCGCACAACAATGCTTCCACATCCTCATCCTTTCTTGAGAGTGCATCTGCCACCACATTTTGCTTCCCTTTTTTGTAGATGATTTCAAAGTCATAACCCAACATCTTTGTGACCCACTTTGTTGCTCTTCAGAGGATAATCTTTGTTCTAAAAAGTATTTAAGGCTATCATGATCCTTTTTTACCTTGAAGTGTCTTCCATTAGGTAGGGTCGCCATTTCTTAAGTGCATGTGGTGTTGCCAACATTTCCTTCTCATAAATAGCTTTGTGTAAAAACTTTCCCTTGATTGGACGACTTTCAAAAGCAATGGGTCTTTCATCTTGCATTAAAATAGCACCAATTCCATTTCCTGAAGCATCACATTCCACAATAAAGGTTTTTGTGAAGTCCGGTGTAGCTAAGACTAGTGCTTGGCACATTGCCTCTTTAAGATGTTCGAAGACCTTTGTTGCTTCCGGAGTCCATGAAAATGCATCTTTCTTCAATAATGTTGTTAGAGGTGCTGCTATTCTCCCATAATTCTTAACAAACTTGCGATAATACCCTGTCAACCGGAGCAATCCTCGTAGATGCTTTATGGACGTGGGGATTTTCCATTCCTTAATGGCTTTAATTTTGCTAGGATCTACCCTAACTCCTTCATGAGATACAATATGACCTAGATATTCCACCTCTTGTACTCCAAAGAAACATTTGGATTTTTTTGCATATAATTGTTTCTCCTCCAATAGTTGTAGCAGCCTGTCAACATGTTCAACATGATCCTTCCAAGACTTGCTGTAGATTAATATATCATCAAAAAATACTAACACAAATTTTCTAAGGAAGGGTTTGAAAATGGAATTCATTAGACCTTGAAATGTAGAAGGTGCATTGGTAAGGCCAAAAGGCATGACCAAAAATTCATAATGACCCTCATGAGTTCTAAATTCTATTTTCAGAATGTCTTCAGTCTTCATTCTGATTTGATGATATCCTGAACGACGATCCAACTTGGTGAAGTAAATTGATCCATGCAATTCATCTAGTAATTCATCAATGACAGGAATGGGAAACTTGTCTTTAATAGTGAGCTTGTTGAGCTCCCTATAATCCGGACACATGCGCCATGATCCATCCTTCTTGTGCACCAATACTACTGGAGCAGAGAAAGAACTTTGACTAGGTTGAATTATACCAGCGTCTAGCATTTCTGCAACCATGCGTTCAATTTCACTCTTTTGGGCATAGGGATATCTGTACGGCCTGATGTTTGGAGGAACACTTCCTGGAATCAGATGAATAGCATGAGTATGATCACGAATAGGTGGGAGACCTTTGGGAGTCTCAAATACCTTGGAATGATTGTCCAAGACTTTTTGGAGATCTGTAAAAATGGATGATTCCAATGTGGAAACATCTAGCGAACATAATTGAGCAATTACACCTCTTTGTTCCTTTTTTAGAAGCTTTGTCATACCGTTAGAGCTGATTATCTTTCCCAGTTTCCTTGTAATACCCCTTAATTCAACTTCCTTTCCTTTGGCAGAAAATTTTATGAAAAGTTCTTGAAAATTAAAAGCTATTGTACCCAAGGATTGTAGCCATTGGACTCCTAGTACAACTTCAACACCTCCCATTGGAATGGAAAGCATTGGGCTAGTCAATACATATTCTCCCATGGATAGCTTGATATTATGGCACTTTCTAGAGCAATTTATCGTTCCTCCATTTGCAATCATCACTTGACACTCTGATGCTGGATATAGGAAGCAATTCAATTCTTTTGCTACCTTACAATGAATAAAATTGTGGGCACTTCCTGAATCAATCAACACTATTACCTTTTTCTTCTTGATTTGTCCTTCTATCTTGATGGTTTGAGGAGTGGTAATTCCAACCAATGCATTACAAGAT
The DNA here is from genome assembly GCA_031772625.1 of Pinus tabuliformis. Taxonomy (NCBI): domain Eukaryota; kingdom Viridiplantae; phylum Streptophyta; class Pinopsida; order Pinales; family Pinaceae; genus Pinus; species Pinus tabuliformis. The sequence continues at coordinate 1,368,918,281 of CM062805.1, read as the reverse complement.
ATGGTCGGATTCATTTATTCTTTATCTAGGCTTTGTTCCTGGAGTATATCCTCTTCCTTTGACCTTTCTTGCTCCTTTTCTTATTCCTCTTCACAATCTATGTAGAATAATTTTTTCTCAACACACTTATGACCTTTAGTGTATTTTCTATCACAACTGTAACAAAGCCCTTTTGCTTTTTTTTCTTCCAATTGTTGTGGTGTCAACCTTATAGGTTGTGGAAGGCTAGGGGTAACAACACTTCCATCTTTATAGTTGTGACTGGTATGCTTTCTGGTTGCCATAATTTTGCTTTTCATTTTTCTTGCTAATCTGAATGCCTTCTCTAATGAATCAGGTTCCCAAAGGCGAACATCATGTTGGATATTATCCTTTAAAGTCCCCTACGAACACATCAATCCTATGCTCCTCTGGAATATTTTTTACCCTTATGTTCAATTTTTGGAACTCCTCAATATGCTCCATTATTGAACCCTTTTGTTTGAGACTTATCAATTGGCTAAAAAAAGTGTTGCTTTTTGTATCCTCATAATGTGCTGTCAATTCTTCCATAAAAATTGCCCAAGTGATAATTTGTTTACGAGAGCAAAGTCACTGATACCATACAAACTGATTTGGTTCCAAATAAAAGTTGCAATACGTACCTTTTGTGTGTTTTGCACATTATTGAGATCGGAAAATTGCTCCATCTGTAATATCCATGTTGCGGGATCTTTGCCATCAAACTTCCTCATATCGATTTTTGGAATATGGTGGGTCTTTGATCCAACATTAGAGTCTATGGAATCATGATTAACATTTTTTTTGTTCTCATCATCAGTTTACTTTACTACCTTTTCACCATTAGTGACCATTTCTTGTAGCAACTTATTCATATTTATCTTCAATTCTTCCATCTTATCATCCATGCCATCCATTTTAGCGTCCATGCCATTCATCTTAGCGTCCATGCCATCCATTTTAGCTTCTACACCTTTCTTTAAACAATCCATCTTAGCTTCTACACCTTTCTTTAAACCTTTCATCTTAGCTTCTACATCTTTCATCTTAGATTCTGTTACTTTTTGTGCAAGTGACACTTGTTGCACTTGGTCTCCTAATTTTGATATATCATGTTGCATTTCTTCCTCTTCTTCATGAGTCATGTTAGAGCTTTCAGGTTTCTTACTAGGTGTTTGCATTTTCTTTCCTCGGGGCATCAATTACCGATAATAATGCTTTACTATGCCCTTTGAATTCCTTCAAACAAATTTTTCAAACCAAGCGTAAGCAAAAATTTAAAAAAAACTACACACCTTTTTTCACTTTGTAGGAGCTTGATATTGAATCTGATGTATCTCTGTAATTTCAGATCATCCAGTTCTGAAATTGTGACCTGTAGTAGCCCTCCGCGTCCTCTTTCCAATGCCACCAGTGTGATCCAAATTTGATTCTCCAAGAAAGAGTTATGCACAATCTCCCAAGATGACCTGATTATAGACCTTTCTAGAAGAGCGAACTTGTATGAAGTGCCACGTGTCACTGTTTCAACCTATGACACTGAAAAATATATACAAGAAACTATAGTTTGTCCTCTTTCTGTACCTTCTTACAAAATTTCAATCCGATGCTCAGAGAGAAAGTTATGACGATTTTCCCCAGGTCACCTGTTTGGAATGTAATTCAGGAGTCTGCAAAAAGACCAACTTTCTCAGATCATATCTCCGCAAATATAGCGCGAAAAGCTCTGAAATTCGGACCCAAGGTTCAGTGCGATTTCATCTCAAATGGGTTTCTTTTTTCGCTTCTAAAATGTCGCAGAAAAAAAGCTATAGCGAAAATGCCACGATGACCTATTTGGAGCAGCGAAACCCTAGAATCCAAAGCTCTGATACCAAATGTTATGAAACCAGCTGACAAAAAGATAGAAAAGAGAGATGAACGCCTTAGAATTCAGCCTCTTCGATGGGGCAACCTCCTTTACATTACACAAATGAACAATTTTTGGATGATTCAAATGACAAAACCTCCTTTTTATATATAGGAGTCTATGGAGTCACAATATAACCCAGCCGACCTAACAATAATAATATAAAGCCACAAAAATAACAATAGAGGGGTTCTATGGGGCACAGTAATAAAAATATGGGGACAATAGGGGCTCAACAATATTAATAAGGGATACAACTACAATAGTAATGGGGTAATCACTAGTATTATAGGGACCTAACAGACGGCTAGGGTTTTAGCGAAAGCCTTGGAGGGATTGGTTAATTGATTGAAGAAAATTCATTGTAAATCATTGCTATAAGCCTCGTAAAATTCTTCTTTTAATTTTTGCAACTTGAGGAGGGGTCTTTCTCTTTCAAAGATCTATATTTTTGTAAACCCCCCTTAAGGATTTAGAGCCCTCACTCTTGTCTAAGAGGGCCTCTCTTTGTAGTATTAATTAAAAAACTTTTTCTTGAGGGAGCTTGGAGTTTTCCCTTGGTATCCCACCTCCTCGTTTGGAAGGAAAACTTCTTGGTGGTGGTGACTAAATCTTTAGCTTAGTTTTCATTTTTTTTGCTATTTTAGTCTTTAGATCTAACTTGTTCTTTTTGAATTTATTAGGTTAGTTTCATTTTCCTACTTATTGCATTTTAGATCTAATCTCTTACATTTCTCATTTTGCTATTGTTAGTTCATTGAATCTAATTGTTAGATTTAGATTTAATTTCTTGAAAATAACTTGAAAATCACTTGTTATTTGCTTGATCTGATTATTCTTGTGGTTTCATTAGCTATTTGATCTAATCTGCGTTCTTTGTCTAAATTGTTATTTGCTCATTAGCATTTTATTGTGATAGAGTTATTTTCTTATCATTGTTAAGTTTCATTCGAGTAACTCTCATTTGCTTCATTGGTCACATTAAACACTCTAAACACACTTCTTAAGTCATTAAGTTGATCAATTTAAAGTGAAATGATATTCGTTAAGTCACTGATAATCCTTTGTTAAAATTGACAACTAGGGCCAAACTCCACATGGGTCATCTTATTTATGAAACTGATATTTTTCTTGGATTTCTCTCTCTGAGATGTGTAAGATTGATCTAAAGATCATTCGATTCCGACATGTAAAAATGAAGATATGAATTTATTTATATTATGGACAAATTGTCAAGGTCGCCCAACAAGCAAAACAGGTATTCAAACCCCCAACTCATCCTCAACGTTGCACGTAAAAGGAGGAGACCTCAAGTCATTTCATCATCATCTCATCTTTTCACATCTCTCTCTCCTCACTTTTGGGTACGCAAATCTAGCTCCTTTCACTCACACGTGCGAAGGAGGGAGGACGATTTCTGTTTTGACTGTGTTGACCAGTATTGACTGAATTGCAGAACTGTTATTTGACTGCGTTGACCTGTTATGATTGCAGATTGGGTGACATGTCTTCTCCTTGGCAGGCCGTAGATCTGGGCACTGAAATCGAGGTGATTTGACCTCTCATTTTACCAACATTGACTGCCCTAGGGCTGGCTGTAGTTTGACTTTCGTTGGCTGGATTTTGACTAGACTTTTTTAGATTGTTTTGGGCTATTTGGGCTTGCTATTGAAGGCCGGAGTTGATTGGGTTTGACCGAGCTTCTTAGAGGAAGAATTCTGCCCTATTTGACTAGCGTTGACTTTTCTAGTTAGGGCTTTTTTGCTGCTATCATAAATGATCATATTTGTAATTTGTACTATCTTTCTCTCTGCTGAACTATTGAAGAATATAAGAAGAATTGATCAAGGGTTTCCCACATTGGGGTTTGTCCTTGGCTGATGCCACATCTTGTGTCCTCTTGTCTTGGCTTGTCTTCTACTATTTATGTTTATGTTCTATTTGCATTTTACTATCATGTTGATGTGATTGCTAAACTGGATATTGATATTGGGCTAATAAAGAAATTGAAGTAAATTGCTCTTAAGCATAGAACATACCATTGTTACCTAAAATTAACATGGTATCAGTGCTGAGGTGAAGACAAAGCCCAAGCAAGAGTGAAAGAGCATTCACTGAAGACAGTTGGATAAAGACAAAAGGCTCAATGGGTTCCTCATCCCACTTCCCGGCTGAAGACAAGCTCCGTGAAAAGTATGACTATCATGGATGGAAGATGACTCTTGATTTGACCTTGGAAGAACAAGAAGTGTTGGATTATGTGAAGGGTAAAATCCCTGAGCCTTCATCAAATGCACTTGTTGCTACAAAGGCCAAGTACAATAAAGTTGAAGTCAACGCGAAGAAGATTATCAGAGATTCCATTGACAAGCGTTTGGTGGCCTACATCTTCGATTTGAACACCTCCAAGGAGATCTATCATAGGTTGGTTAGCATGTTCAAGGTTAGTGATGCAAATCAAGTTTTATTTCTCAAAAAAAAGTTGAAGGATATTAAGAAGGGCAAGGACGAGGATATTTAATCCTACTTCCTAAGGATCACTAAGATCAAGAATTATCTACTTTCGATTGGAGAGGTCATTCCTGACAGGGAACTTACTATCACTACCCTTGGAGGACTCCCACCTGAGTGGTATATATTTAGAACCACTATTCTCAATAATGATCGAATTCCAGGGTTTGAAGAATTGATGTTGAGATGCATTCAAGAAGAAACAAGAAATGTGGTGCAAGAAATGCCTTCTAATAGAAGCAACCCCACTGCTTTCTCTGCTCATTCCAAAAGGAGAAATAATGCAGGGTCTAAAGGTCATTTCAATGGAAAGCTTGGATCTAAGGTTGGTAGGAAGGGCAGATGCTTTGTTTGCAATAAATTTGGCTACTATGCAAGGGAGTGTCCAAATAGAAAGGACACATCACATCATGATGATCACAATCATTCCACAGGCAACTTCAACAACAACAACCAAAGGAATGGCAGGTACAATGGCAAAGGAAAAAGGAATGCGGGACATCAAGGAAATAGTCAACCTTCAAAGAAAGCAAGGAACTCCAGGTATAAAGAATCAAATGTTGTTAACAATAAGCAAAAATAATACTATCTTCTATTGACCCTCTCCACTACCTCGCCACCAGACTCTTTGGGGAATTGGCTAATTGATAGTGGTGCCTCAAGGCACTTCACCCTATACAAAGAAGCTCTCTCTAATCTCATAGAGAAGGAGACAAACTTGGAGATTAACCTTGGAGACGATGCCACCTATCCCGTGAAGGTAGTAGGTAATGTTACCCTTCAATTGAATCAAGGTAACACGATTCATTTACAAGAAGTTCTATATGTACCTGATCTCTAGAAGAATCTGTGTCCATTTCGGCAATGGAAGACAAAGGATACAAGGTGGCATTCATCGATGGAAAGGTACGTGTTTGGACAAGGAATTTTACAGATGCTTTTACTCTTGGGTTCGGGGTTGATACTTTGTATCAAGTTGGAGGAAGTCCATTGGGAGCCATGTCTTGCGACACATCTCTACAATCTGAACTATGGTACTGCAAGTTTGCCCATCTTCATTATAACGCTCTTCCCGATGTGAGACAGATGGTGACAGGTATGCTTGAGTTAAAAATAGAGCATGAAGGTGTATGTGCAGGATATGCCGAAGGAAAACTTACAAGGGGACTATTACCCTCTACTAATAACAAGACCACAAATATATTGCAGTTGATCCACTCCGACATATTTGGTATGATGCCCGTAAACTCTTTGGGATGATACTTATATTATCTCGTCTTTACGGATGATTATTCTCGCAAGACTTGGATCTACTTCTTGAAAAAGAAGGATGAAGTGTTCACCTGGTTCCGTCACTTCAAAGCTTTGATCGAAAACCAATTCGAGAAGAAAATCAAGATATTGAGGACTGATGATGGGACTGAGTACGAATCAAATGAATTCTATGATTATTGCAGAGAAGCTGACATTAAGAGGGAGAATACAACACCATACACTCCTGAGCATAATGGCGTGGCTGAAAGGAAGAATTGTACTATTGTAGACGCTGTTCGTGCCATGCTTCATGATCAAGGGCTTCTGAAGTTTCTATGGCCCGACGCTGCAAATACCGCCGTGTATGTTGAAAATCGGTGCCCTCATCAAGCATTGAACTCCAAGACTCCCGAAAAAATGTTCAATGGTAAGACACCCGATGTCTCTCATTTTAGAATTTTTGGAAGTCTCGTACATTTTCTTGTGTTGAAAGAGAAGAGAAGCAAATTGGGTGCATTAGGAAAGAAAGGAATCTTTGTGGGCTATAACGAAAATTCTAAGGCCTATAGAATTTATGTGGCTGGTCAAAGGGAAGTTGAGATAAGTCATGATGTCACCTTTGACGAAGATATGACCCTTAGCAAGATCAACAACCTTCCTATCCCAAGGAAGTACAAATAAGATGACACCGAAAAACAGGGTGAAAAAGAGGAGAAAACGATGCCAGATGTTGATGAACCTATGGATCCTGTAGATCCTATAGATCCTCCTCCTCTGGAGCCCTCCTCCTCCAATAGGAGACCCTCATGGCTTAGGGAGACTCTCGAAGATGCCGAGAGACATATTGCACCAGGGGGGACTTTCCGTGAGAGCAAGAAGCCGAACAAGTATCAAGGATACATGATCGCCATGAGAACTATCATTCAAAATGAGCCTTCATCATTTGAAGAAGCCGTGAAGCAACAAGTATGGAAGGATGCCATGATTGAAGAGTACGAGTCAATTATGAAGAATGATGTCTGGGATGTGGTCCCTAGACCCTGGGACAAATCAGTTGTCACCTCTAGCTGGCTCTACAAAATCAAGCATGGAGCTGATGGAAGTGTAGAAAAGTTCAAGGCTCGCTTTGTTGCTTGAGGTTTCTCTCAAAAGGAAGGTGTTGATTACGAAGAGATATTTGCACCTGTTGCCCGATACACCACCATCCGCTCAATCATAGCCCTTGTTGCCTCGGAAGGATGGAACCTACATTAGATGGATGTCAAGACCCCTTTCTTGCATGGTTCGATCAAAGAGGAAGTCTATGTGGAACAACCGGAGAGGTTTGAGGTTCATGACTGGGAATTTCATGTATGCAGGTTGAAGAAAGCTCTCTATGGATTGAAGCAAGCACTCTGGGCTTGGTATGAGAGGATTGATAACTATCTGATGAAGCTGAGATTCTCTAGAAGTGAAGCCGATCCAAACCTTTACTTTAAGGTTGAAAATGATAAACCTCTCATACTGGTACTTTATGTGGACGACCTCTTTCTCACAGATGTAGATCCTCTCATTCACAAATGTAAGAGGGAGTTGGCTTATGAATTTGAGATGAAGGGCCTAGGACTGATGCACTACTTCCTAGGGTTGGAGGTCTAGCAAAAGCCAAGAGAAGTTTTCCTATCTCAAGGAAAATATGTTGTTTAGATATTGGAAAGATTTGGGATGGTGGACTACAAGCCTGTGACTACTCCGATGGAACTTAACTTTAAGAAGTTATGTGGTGGTGCGGCCAGACCTGCATTGGGAAGTGCTTTTGAGTATCGTCAACTCATAGGAGTAGTGATGTTCTTGGTGAACTCCCGTCCGGACATATGTTTTTCAGTTAACACGTTGAGCCAATATATGGTTGAGCCTCATCATATACGTTGGATTGGTGCCAAGAATCTTTTGAGATATCTTCGGGGCAAAATCACTCATGGATTGAGATACACTGCCGGAGATGTGAGGCTGCGTGGTTATTCTGATGCTGATTGGGCTGGCAGTGTGGTGGATCGCAAGAGCACTTGTGGGTGTTGTTTTTCTTTGGGTTATGCTTCAATATCCTGGATGAGTAGGAAGCAGAAATTGGTTGCCTTGAGCACTGCCGACGCTGAATACATAGCTGCTAGTATGGCCTCTTGTGAAGGAGTTTGGTTGAGGAAGCTCTTCAGTGAGCTATTTGGACATGTGTTGGATACCACCGTGATCCTCTACGATAACCAGAGTGGGATCCGATTATCAGAGAGTTCCGTATTTCATGATCGCTCCAAGCATATAGATATCAAGTACCACTTTATCCGGGATATGGTAAAACGAGAAGCAATAAGGGTCCATCACATTGGGATTGATGAGCAGGTCGCCGATATTCTAACAAAGCCCCTGGGGAAGGTCAAATTCTTGGCCTTTTGAGAATGACTTGGAGTCGTGGAGAGACCCTCTTATGAGGGTCTTGTATGAGATGGACATTGAGCTCTAGGAGGTCCGAGGGGCTTGTGGTACTTCTTGGAGCTATGAGCAACCATAGGGTGAGTGGTTTAGCCTTCCCCTAGTGGTTTGCTGTGTACAGGGTGAGTGGTTCAGCCTTCCCCTGTGATACCCCTTGGCGACATGTAGGTAGGATGAGTGGTTCATCCTTCCCCTACCGAGACATCCTACCCATGCAGTTTGGGACTCATGGGAAGTACCTCTCATCTGGCTAATGAGTAGGGAAATGAGGATAGGGACCATAGTACTACCGATGGACGCATCGTGTACTACTGTACTCCCTATGCTAGCATGACCTATATTGATCCGGGATCAATTGGAACTGACTTCGGGTTAGCAAGAGTGGTATGAGACACTCTCTTTTATCTGGAACTCACTTCGGGTCAGTGAGAGTGGTGCGAGACACTCTCTTTTATGTGGGACTGACTTCGAGTCAGTTGAGAATGGTATGATACATTCTCGATCACTTCTTCATAGTTTAGCAGAGCAGAGCAGTGCATTGATGGCAGAGATAGTACCAACAGGCAGATGGATTAGCAAATGGAGTTCTCCCTAGTTGAGAGGGAGTATTAAAATTGGCAACTAGGGCCAAACTCCACATGGGTCATCTTATTTATGGCAGTTGATATTTTTCTTGGATTCCTCTCTCCGAGAGGTGTAGGATTGATCTAAAGATATCCAATTCCGACATGTATAAATGAAGATATGAATTTATTTATATTATGGACAAATTGTCAAGGTCGACTAGCAAGCAAAACAGGGTTGACCAGGATTGACCGAATTGCACAAATGCTGTTTGACTACGTTGATCTATAACATTGAGTTGTTTTGACTGCGGATTGGGTGAGGTGTCTTCTCCTTGGTAGGCCACAAATTTGGGCATTGAAATCGAGGTGATTTGACCTCTCATTTGACCATCGTTGACTTCCTTAGGGCCGGCTGCAGTTTGAATTTATTTGACCAGCTTTTGACTGGACTTTTTTAGACTATTTTGGGTTGTTTGGGCTTGCTGTTGAAGGACGAAGTTGACTGGGTTTGACCAAGCTGCTTAGAAGAAGAATTCTGCCTTGTTTGACCATCTTTGACTTTTCTAGTTAGGGCTTATTTGCTGCTGTCATAAATTATGAGATTTGTAATTTGTACTCTCTCTCTCTGCTGAACTATTGAAGAATATAAGAAGAATTGATCAAGGGTTTCCCCACATTGGGGTTTGTCCCTGGCTGGTGCCACATCTTGCGTCCTCTTGTCTTGGATTGTCTTCTACTGTTTATGTATATGTTCTATCTGCATTTTACTATCATGCTGATCTGATTGCCAATAAATAATTGAAGTAAATTGCTCTTAAGCATAAAACATACCATTGTTACTGAAAATTAACATCCTTAGATACTTCACATTCGAACCTAATTGTTGCATCTCACTTGAAGCATTTCTCTTAAATCTCATTTGAAGAATTTAACTATCTCTCATTTTAGATCTAGTGTTGCATTTTCTAAAATTTACCTCCAAGTATAAGCTTGGTTGATAGACATCTAGGACACAACCTTCCCTAAATGTCATTCAATCCAAATATATGAGTTTGGATCAAAGGTTAAAACGTGTGACCTCGCAGCTCTCTTGTGGCTAAGTCCCTTGTAGGAATGAAGCCACACAGGTTGTATTGAAGTCCTAGGGGGATATCATTATTGAGGTCTTAGCCTTCTCACCTAGCGCTTCATGCAACTACATGCTATTCCTTACCAAGTTGGAGGAATTGAGGGGAAGTTAAATCGTAGATTAGGCATATAATAAAACATGCCAACAACACTTTGCCTCACACACTTCACGTACACTTATTTTCGTCTTTGCATTTCAATTGGTTATTGTATAATTTGGATTAAGAAATAATCATTTACTTGCAAGTTTTCATTCAATATCCTTGTACTTGTGTATCTCAGTTTCATGCTTATTGTCCTTTATTGATTGTAATATATTGGAGCATTTATCTTTAAGGACAAGCTTTCTTCTCTTGCAAGTTCTATTTTAAGTCTTGTTGCTCATATCTCCAAATTGTTTATAATCAATTGTGGTTTTAGATCTCTAATGCTTGTCTTGCAACGTTGCTTTAGATCATTTTTCAATTTGCAAGTATCATAATTTCTTATTGAGCATAGTGTTTCTTGCAAGTTATATCTAAAGGCGCCAGACTCAACTATTTATCTTGCAGGATATCTTGTTGATTCCATTGAATCTATTTCTATTTACATGCTCATTAGTATTAATACTTTCTATTTAATCCCTATATTCAAGTTATATTGAATGGTTATAACCTTGCCTATAATCTCCCAGACCTTGTTACCTTTAACAAGTTTTCCTTTAGTGTAATCTTTAGGGACCACCCCCCTTGACTTAGGAGAGAGTCTAAACAGAGAGAGTCAGGATAGGTGACAACCCCTTCTCTGAGCATTGTGCCTTAAAGACCACACCTTGCGGGGTTGAAGACATTTCCCACATTAATCTAGGTGTGCATCTTAGGTGACAATACTAACTAATGATATTTAACCAATTTATTTCATGTTATTGATATCATTGAGCAATTATACACAAAAAATATCAACAGTAAATGTAGCAGAAATAGTAAAGATCATAAAGAGACGACCGTGCACAATGGAGACAAACAAATTTTACCCTGGGACACAAAACCTTGGGAGAAAACTTGACAATTTTTCTTTAGGAGAAATTATTCTTCAGCAAGGTTTACAAATCAATAATTTGTCTAGAAATCTGTGCTAATACCCAAGTCAAAATACTTGACAAATCTGGTTAAACTCCAACAAGTCAAGGTTGGTCAAATTACCCAAAATAATCAGAAGTCAACATTGGCCAAATTGCCTAAAATCAACAGTCAAACTAGCTTGGTCAAACTCGGACCTGCAGTTAGTCATGTGGTCAAATTCAGCCTTGCAGGTCCTGTGGTCAACTATGGTCAACTGCAGTTGATTGTGGCTCCTGCAACTCAGTCAACTATGGTCAAACTTGGCTTTTGTAGTTTGGTCAATTGTGGTCAAACTCGACTCTTGTCGTTCGGTCAAACATGGCTTCTATAACTTGGTCAACTATGGTCAACTTTCCCTCCTTTAAATCTGTTAAAGTTAAGTCAATTCGACCTTCTTTTGTTACACATGCTGCTGCTCTAGTCATGTGGTCAAATTCAGCCTTGCAGGTCCTGTGGTCAACTATGGTCAAATGCAGTTGATTGTGGCTCCTGCAACTCAGTCAACTATGGTCAAACTTGGCTTTTGTAGTTTGGTCAATTGTGGTCAAACTCGTCTCTTGTCGTTCGGTCAAACATGGCTTCTACAACTTGGTCAACTATGGTCAACTTTCCCTCCTTTAACTTTGTTAAAGTTAAGTCAATTCGACCTTCTTTTGTCACACATGCTGCTGCTCTAGTAGAAAGACAATGTGATGATGAATGATAAAAATTAAGTGTCACATCATGTATATACACAATTCGAATGGGTTGAATTTTGACCCAGGGACACCCTTTCATTGTGGCGCTGACTTGTCCTTTTTGAGCCTACATGGTGCACAAAAAATAAAATTTTATTTTAATTTCACAATTCTTCAAGGTCGACTTAGGTGACCTCTTGGTATGCGGGAATTCCTCGTGATGCTAGACAAAAATCAACACTCCCTCTTAGTGAGGGAGGTATTCTCTTTCACTGCAACAATTTTCCCCTTAGCTGAAATTTCTCCTTCATAAGAAAAGTTCATGAGCTTGCTATGTTAATGTATGTCTATAAATGGCTCCATCCTAGAGTAGGCATTATGACTCTTCACATGCACTTCTATAGATCACTCCATCTTGGAGTAGGCAATGTGAGTATCCTGGGCCATTTACCCTTACCCAAGTTAGCATGTCCCGACCAAAGTCCTTATGGCTCCTCAGTTAAATGTATCAATATCCTCTGGCCAAATCAGCATGACCCAGCGAAGGTCCTTTATGGCTTCTCAGGAGAAGATCTACCCCTGGACCACTCACCCCTAGCCAACTGGCCCAACGGGTGTCCTTTATGGCTTCTCAGGTGAGTTACACCAATCTCCTCTGGTCAAATCAGCATGACCCAACCAAGTCCTTTTAGGTGCTTAGAAGATCCGTCTAATCCAACAATTTCCCTGGGCCATTCACCCCTAGGCAAATCAACATGACCTGACCAAGTTTATCTTGCTTTTCTAGAGATGGTATGTTCAATCCTGCAAAGACATCAACACTCGCTCTCAATGAGGGAGACATTTTGCATCATGCCAAGCTTGTCTCTAAAGTATACAAACTTCGCTCTAGACAGAGGCTTGGAGAGAATGTCCGCAATTTGCTCGTCTGTGGATATGTACTACAACTTCACTTCTCCTTTTTGCACCATGTCTCGAATGAAGTGCCCTCAAGAAGCTTTCGAAGGCACAAAACTTAAGGACTTGCGACATTGGCTACGATATACTCTGCCTCTATTGTATTGATAAAGGTCTGTTTCCTGCTAAACTAGGATATCATAGTTGATCCCAAGCTGAAGTAGCACCTTGAGGTGATCTTTTTGTCCTTTGCACTCCAGACCCAATATGAATCAGTGTATCCCTGCAGCCTCACTTCACAACCTGAGACATATATCAAACCATATCCAACTGTACCACGCGGGTACCTCAACACATGATTTGCTACAACCCAATGTATTCGCCTCGGCTCAACCATATACTAGCTCAGGGTGTTCACTGCAAAACAAATATCAGTCCGGTGTTAAGCAGGTACGTCAAGGATCAATCAATTACCTATACATTGTGGGATCCACCAAATCTAAATTCGATGCAAAATCACTCGAATTCTTCAAATTGATCATCACAGGGGTAGCCATGGACTTGTAGTCCGGTTGTCGCTCAAATTGTACACTAGATTGCGGCAACGCTTAGGACAGGGGCTGTCACTATGATCCTTGTCCTTTTCGTTTAAGTTGTCTCCTAATTGCAGACTAAGGGAGGTAGTCCATATGAATGAAGAAATGAACCACTTGTTGGGAACCAACAAGTTAAGGAGAGACCACTAAATGGCCTAGCAACTTGGTTAAGATTAAAGGCAAGTATGATTATTTAAGCACCACTTGATTAGATTTATTGAGATTATCAGTTAGAGACTAGTGCCTTAGGAGTCTATTTACTTGCACAATATGAAATACAATTCCAAGCTACCGGATGAACAATTGCTGCAAGATGCAAATCTATCCTATATGAAGTGCAAGACCTAGATCTAATTAGGATGCAGGATCTTGGTAAATTTTAGTTAAATGCACTAATTAGGTGAATCTTTACTCTCAACTGTTTTGAAGTTAGTCTCGAATGTAGGTTGTAAAGAGAATGATACCTCCTGTGGGGTTCTAAACACCCAAATTTCTCCATTCCTACAAGGGATTGCCCGCAAGAGAACTGCAAGGTCACCTGTGTTAACCACAAATGAGGGTCTAAACTTCGCAAGTTGGGTGAGAAAGGTTGTCCTATCTTCTTACAACCAAGCTTATGCTTGGAGGTATATTTTAAATGTGCACTTCTAGTCCTAGAATGAAATGCAAGATGTGAGTGAACGCTTCAATGAGATTATTAATTAGATAAACACTTCAAATTATTTTTACTCACACACTTATAACGATATTCAATAAGAGGGAAATTAGACGAAGCAACTTTAAGAGTAAATAAAAATCTCAAGTGAAGCAAGATGGACAATTCAAGTGAAACACGAGAGAGAGAGAGAGAGAGAGAGAGAGAGAGAGAGAGAGCACAATTAGCGAAAGATGAAATATGGCAACTCCAAGAGGCTATCTTATGATTAGTAAATCCAGTTAGCAAGAGGAACTCGAAATCACAATGCTTTAAGATATGATGCCCGATTTGCAATATCAAAGTGAAAAGATCTTTCAAAGGAAAACACTTTGAATTATTCCAATAATTCAATGCTTATCAATGATACTCAATGACCATAAGTAATATGTTAATTTTAGGCAACACTGGTATGTTCTATGCTTTAAAGCAATTTTACTTCAATTACTTTATGAGCCCAATATCAATTTCAGTTTAGTAATCACATAAACATGTAAGTAAAACGTTGATAGAACATAAACATAAACAGTAGAAGACAAGCCAAGACAAGAGGACATAAAATGTGGCACCAGCTAGGGACAAACCCCAATGTGGGGAAACCCTTGATCAAATCTTCTTTTAGTCTTCAATAGTTCAATAGAGAGAGATAGTACAATTTACAAACTCTGATAATTTATAACAGCGATGAAAGCGCTCTAACAAAAAAAGTCAACGCTGGTCAACAGGGCAGATTTGACCCTCAAAGATTCGGTCAACTTCAGTGAGCTTCGGCCTCCAAACATCAAGATGAAACAACCCTCAAAACTGTCGAATTCTGACCAGTGAAAGTCTGGTCAAACAGTCAACCTACGGTCAACCCTAATCACAGTTAATGCTAGTTAAAAATCCTCGATTTCATGCCTAGAATTGCGGCTTGCTTGGACAGAGATTCCTCACCCAAACCGAAATCAAAACAAGTCAACGCATCAAGTCAACGCAGTTAAACAACCTCCTAGCAGCTCGATCAATGTTGGTCAACGCAGCGAACAGAAACCCTAGTTCACATGTGTGGAGAGAGAGAAGACTGCCCTAGATAGTGTGCCCAATCACAAGAGGAGAGAGAGATATGTGTGATGAGAATTGGGGGCTTGTGTGTCTGTTTTGCTTGTTGGCCGACCTTGACAATTTGTCCATAATATAAATAAATTCATATCTTCATTTGTACATGTCAGAATCGAATGATCTTTAGATCAATCCTACACCTCTCTGAGAGAGGAATCTAAAAAAAATATCAACTATCATAAATAAGATGACCCATGTAGAGTTTGGTCCTAGTTGCCAATTTTAACACTCCCTCAACTAGGGAGAACTCCACCTACTAATCCATTTGCCAATCTGTACCATCTCTTCCATCCATGCACTGCTTTGCATTGCTCTGCTGAACTATGAAGAAGAAGTGATCGAAAATGTATCATACCATTCTCTACTGACCTGAAGTCAGTCCCAATCAAAAGAGAGTGTCTCATACCACTCTCACTGACCCGAAGTCAGTTCCCATGATCCTAGGTCAATATCGGACTAGCATAGGGAGTACGGTAGTGCACGATGCATCCATCGGTAGTACTATGGTCCCTATCCTCATTTCCCCACTCGTTGGCTAGATGAGAGGTACTTCCCATGAGTCCCAGATTGCATGGGTAGGATGTCCCGGTAGGAGAAGGATGAACCACTTGTCCTGCTCACATGTCGCCAAGGGGTATCATAGGGGATGGATGAACCACTCACCTTGTACACAACAAACCACTAGGGGAAGGCTGAACCACTCAACCTATGGTTGCTCACTGATCTAAGAAGTACCCCAGACCGCTTGGAGCTCCCAGAGCTCAATGTCTATCTCATATAGGACCCTCATAAGAGGGTCTCTCCACGACTCCAAGTCATTCTTGGAAGGCCAAGAATTTGAACTTCCCCAGGGGCTGTATCAGAATATCAACGACCTGCTCATCAGTCCCAATGTGATGGAGACTTATTGCTCCTCGTTGTACCATATTTCGGATAAAGTGGTACTTGATATCTATATGCTTGGAGCAATCATGAAACATGGGATTCTCTGATAATCGGATCCCACTCTGGTTGTCGCATAAGATCATAGTGGTATCCAACACATGTTTAAATAACTCACTGAAGAGCTTCCTCAACCAGACAACTTCATAGGAGGCCATACTAGCAGCGATGTATTGAGCCTCAACGGTGCTCAAGGCAACCGATTTCTGTGTCCTGCTCATCTAGGATATTGAAGTGGAACCCAAAGAAAAACAACATCTATAAGTGCTCTTGCGATCCACCACACTGCCAACCATAACCATGCAGCCCATGAGTGATTGTGCCCCGAAGATATGTCAGAAGATTCTTGGCGGCAATCCAATGTATATGATTAGGCTCAACCATGTATTGGCTCAATGTGTTAACTGCAAAACATATGTCCGAACAGGAGTTCACGAAGAACATCAGTGCTCCTACGAGTTGCGGATACTCAGAAGCATCTCCCAATTCAGGGCCAGCAACATTACCACATAACTTCTTAAAGTTAAGTTCCATCGGAGTAGTCACAAGCTTGCAGTGCACCATCTCAAATCTTTCCAATATCTTCACAACATATTTTTCTTGAGAGAGGAAAATTTCACCCGGCTTTTGCTAGACCTCCAACCCTAGGAAATAGTGCATCGGTCCTAGGTCGTTCATCTCAAATTCATAAGCCAACTACCTCTTACATTTGTGAATGAGAGGGTCTGCACCTGTTAGAAAGAGGTTGTCCACATAAAGTACCAGAATGAGAGGTTTATCATTTTCAACCTTAATGTAAAGGTTCAGAGAAGATTCATTTCTAGTGAATCCCAACTTCATCAGATAGCTATCGATCCTCTCATACCAAGCCCGGTGTGCTTACTTCAATCCATAGAGAGCTTTCTTCAACCTGCATACATGAGATTCTCGATCATGAACTTCAAACCCCTCAGGTTGTTCCACATAGACTTCCTCTTTGATTGAACCATGCAAGAAGGCGGTCTTGACATCCATTTGATGTAGGTTCCATCCTTGCGAGGCAACAAGGGCTATGATCGAGCGGATGGTGGTGTATTGGGCAACATGTGCAAATATCTCATCGTAATCTACACCTTCCTTTTGAGAGAAGCCTCAAGCAACAAAGCGAGCCTTGAACTTTTCCGCCCTTCCATCAGCTCCATGCTTGATTTTGTAGAGCCACTTAAAAGTGACAATCGATTTGTCCTGGGGTCTAGGGACCACATCCCAGACATTATTCTTCATAATTGATTCATATTCTTCATTCATGGCATCCTTCCATACTTGTTGCTTCACAACTTCTTCGAATGATGAAGGCTCATTTTGAATGATAGTGCTCATGGCAGTCAAATATCCTTGGTACTTGTTCGGCTTATTGCTTTCATGAAAAGTCCCCCTTGGTGCAATGTGCCTCTCAACATCTTCGAGAGTCTCCCAAAGCCACGAGGGTCTCCTCTTGGAGGAGGAAGGCTCATGAGGGAGTGGATCATTAGGATCCATAGGTTCATCAACATCAGGCATCGTTTTGTCCTCTTTTTCACCCTGATTTCCTGTGTCAACTTCTTTGCCCTTCCTTAGGATAGAAAGGTTGTTGATCTTCTTGATGGTCATATCTTCGTCGAAGGTGACATCATGACTTATCTCAATTTCCTTTTGACTAGCCACATGTTAAAATTGGAAACTAGGGGCAAACTCCACGCCGGTCATCTTATTTATGGCAACTGATATTTTTCTTGGACTCCTCTCATCGAGAGGTGTAGGATTGATCTAAAGATCATCCGATTTCGATAAGTATTCATGAAGTTATGAATTTATTTGTGTTATAAGACAATTCGTCAAGGTCGGCCAGCAACCAAATAACCCACACGTGCTCAACTGACAGATAGGACATGGTGGAGCATGGTAGATGGGACAACAAGGACATGTTGCTTGCATGGGACAACAAGCAATCATGGTGCAACAGTATGAGCAGTGACAACATTGTGATAAGGGGCAGCGTGATGTGAATTGCTATAGCACAATGATGGGCATCATGACAATGTGAAGTGTAGCATGTTGTGTGCAGCACTTGCTAGTATAGTACAGTGATATTAAATGCTACAATAAGATGCAGCATGATGGGCACAATAAGGTACAAGATGAGGCAACACTAGTAAGTGCAGCAAGATGATAAGGTACAACAAGATGTTGCAGTACCAGAAGGTGCAACATAAGGTGCAGCAGTATCATGTGTGCAACATGGTAATGAGGTCCAACATAGTGATGATGGGCGCAACACGATGCAGCACAATGAGGTGCAACATGATGACGAGGTGCAACACAATGATAAGTGATGGAGTCACCTTGGAGAATGAGCTGAAGCAACATGTCTTCAACTGAGTTTAGCTACCTCATGTATCATCTTCTTAGAGATGATCTATGCTATTATAAGTCAAAGTGTTGACTTTTGTTGTAAATGTACTATCTCTCTCTCTCTCTCTGTGCTGAACTATTGAAGAACATATAAGAAGAATTGATCAAGGGTTTCCCCACATTGGGGTTTGTCCCTGGCTAGCACCACATCTGGTATGCTCTTGTCTTGGCTTGTCTTCTGCGATATATGTTTATGTTCTATCTGCAATTTACTATTATGCTGATGTGATTGCTAATCTGGAAAAGATATTGAGCTAACTGTGAAAATTGAAATAAATTGCTCTAAGCGTAGAACATACCTAAAATTAACATGGTATCAGAGATGAGGTGAAGACAAAGCCCAAGCAAGAGTGAAAGAGCAATCACCGAAGACAGTTGGGAAAGGACAAAAGGATCAATGAATTCCTCATCCCTCTTCAAATTCACCAAGGGTGAAATCGAAGCAAAGCATATTATCAGAATGGTGCAACGGAAGCTGCTTCTGATGGCCTACCTAAAGATCACTTCAATGGGAAGTCTGGATTTAAAGCTGGAAGGAAAGGCAAATGCCTTGTTTGTAATAAGTTCAGTCATTATTCAAAGGAGTGTCCATGGTAGGGACACATCACTTGATGATGATAACAATCATTCCAGGGACATCTTCAATGATCAGAGGAATGATAGGTAATGTAGGTCATCAAGGAAATGACTGACTCTTCAAGAAAGCAAGGAACTCCAGGTATGAAGAATCAAATGTTGTTTCTAATAAGATAAAGAAGCGTTATCTTGTATTGGCCCTCTCCTTCAGACTCTTTGGGAATCTGGCTTATTGATTGTAGTGCTTCAAGGCACTTCATCGGATAAAAGGGCGCTGTCTCTAATTTGGTAGAGATGGAAACAATCACGAGACTATACTTGGAGTCGATACCACCTATCCCGGAAAGGGTGTAGGGAATGTTACCCTTCAATTGAATGAGGGTAACTCGATTCATTTACGAGAATCTCTTTATGTATCTGATCACAAGAAGAACCTGGTGTCCATTTCAGCAATGGAAGTCAAAGGTTTCAGGGTGTCATTCATCGTTGGAAAGGTACATGTTTGAAAATGAAATTTTCAAAGATGCTTTTACTCATGGTTCAGGGTTGGCAATTTGTATCAAGTTGCAGGAAGTCCATTGGGGACCATGTCAGTTGACACATCTCATCTATAACACCAGAGGTCTACTTTATGGGGCCCAACCCGATGGGAGTCAGATGGTGATAGGGATGCCTGAATTCAAAAAGAGCATGAAGGTACATGTCTGAGATGTACCGAAGGAAAATATTACAAGGGGACCATTCCCCTCATGTAGCAGGTCCACAGGTTTGGAACAACTTGAGGGGTTTGAGATTCATGAACGAGAATCTCATGTATGCAAGTGGAAGAAAGCCCTCTATGGCTTAACACCCCAGGCGTAGTATGATAGGATTGATCGCTGTCTGATGAAGCTGAGATTCACTAGGAGAGAAGTCGATCCAAACCATTGCTTGAAGGTTGTGGATGATGGACTTCTCATACCGACACCTTCTGAGGGCGATCTCTTTTTGACAGGTGCAAACCCTCTCATTTGCAAAAGTAAGAGGGAGTTGGATTTCGGATTTGGAATGGTAAACTACAAGCCTGTGACTACCTCGATGGAGCTTAACTTTCAGAAGTTATTTGGTAGTGATGTCGGATTAGATTTGGGAAATGCCTTTGAGTTTCATAAACTCATTCGCATTGATGTTCTTAGTGAACTTCCGTCTGGATATATGTTTTGGCAGTTAGCATGTTGGGCTCATATTTGGTTGAGCCTCACTGGATTGGTGCCAAGAATCTTCTGAGATATCTTCCGGGCACAATCTCTCATGGATTGAGATACGCTACCGGAAATATGAAGCTGCATAATTATTCGAATGTTCATTGGGCAGGTAGTGTGGAGGATTGCAAGAAGCACTTCTGAGTGCTGGTTCTCTTTGGGTTTTTCTTCGATATCCTGGATGAGCAGGAAGCAGAAGTCGGTTGTTATAACCACCGCTGAGACCGAATACATAGCTACGAGTATTACTTCGTGTGAAGCTGCTTGGTTGTGGAAGCTCTTCATCGAGCTGTTTGTACACATGATAGATACAACTGTGATCTTCTGTGTCAACCAGAGGGGGATTCGATTATTGAGGAATCCTGTATTCTATAATTGCTCCAGCATATAGACATCAAGTACTACCTTATCTGGGATATGGTACATCGATGAGAAAGAAGGCTCCATCGCATTGGGACTGATGTGCAAGTCGCAGACATTCTGTCGAAGCCCCGAGGAAAGGTCAAATTTGTGACTTTCCAGAACGACTTGGAGTCGTTGAGAGACCCTCTTATGAGGGTCCTGTATGATGCATACATTGAGCTCTGGGAGCTCCGAGGGGCTTGGGGTACTTCTTGGAGCAACAAGCGACCATAGGGCGACTCACCCTCCCCTAATGGTGCGCTGTGTACAGGGTGAATGGTTCAACCTTCCCCTGTGATACCCCGTGGCGACTTATGGACAGGATGAGTGGTTCTCCTGTCGAGGCATCCTACCCATGCAGTCTGGGACTCATGGGGACATGTACATGATCAACATCTAGCTTTACTTGGGGACACATTGTTTTGTTGAAGGAATGTGAGAATCCAGAATCCTGTATCAAGGAAACAAAGTAACATCAGGTAGATATTCACTCTAAATCAAAATCATCATCATATATATATATTATCAAATATGAAATTATTAGCTAGAATAAAAATCTTATTCTAACAATTAAACTTAAAAATAAAACATAAACGCTGAAATAAAGACTATCTAATGATAGAAATAAAATTCTATCTAATAACAAAAATGAAACCTATCTAAGAGATTAGGGTTAGAGAAACGATACAAAGGATGCCCTTACGGCATCAAATGTCATCCACGTGGATAAATTCAGAGAAATTATTTGCTAACAAGTGGATCCATTGGATGCTTGTCTGATGTCCCTTGCTGAATCCTGATTCTCTTGGGGTGATGAAGGTTCTCAATGTTACGTTGCGTTTCCTTAGCAAGTCTTCTCCTTTTCATTCTTTTGCTTGTGAGATGAGATGGAGTAGAATCTCAGATAGGCTGAAAGAACTCCCTGACAACTACATTGTATTATGTAGGATGTCCTTATGCTTCAATTTCTTCATTGTCAGGCCTTCTTTCAACTTCTTTGTATAATTTGACCATACCACTTTTTGCCACATGAATAGTAGCACATGATAGATCTAACCGGATGCAACTTCTAGGATCAGCGGCAAACTTTCTTGATAGAAGCATTCCCCATACATCAGGTACATCAGCGATATCCATAGTCATGATCTTGTATGGGAAGTTTGCTAAAAAGGCTTGCAAGTCTTTGATCACAGCAAAAAACTTCAATCTTCTTCGAATCCATGGAACATATATGATGATAAGGCCTGGATATTCTCAAGTTCAACTGGTCCATAACCTTCTTAGTCATGACATTGATTGAAGCTTTGAAATCTAACATATAGTTGTGCAACTAACATATAGTTGTGCAATAGATGATCATTTACCGTCAAAGTCAAGAAGAAGGGTTGATGATCTCCATTTTTTCATATAACAGTTGAGATCCTTTAACTTGATTTCCTCATCTTTATGGTGATCATCAATTTTATCTTGATGAGCTATGCCTATGGCCTTTAGAAATGAAACTCTTTGAGAGGAACCTTTAGGAGCTCTAGGACTGGGACTAAAATTTTTGCATTGTTTATCCATTTGACCCAATCGATCATTAATCCTGATTGAAATGTTTTAGAGGTAACCTGTTGCTTGTTTTGATTCTGATCTTTACTTTTCTTTTGATATGTATATCCCTTACTTCGAGCAATCTCTAAGATCTGTTCCTTAGATGGCTTCTTTTCAGATATCTGCGTGATTGGATCCTTTTCATCATTGAAGTTATTGATGGTCAGGGATGAAGGGAACACTTCCATACAACAATCTTCTCCTTTTGAAGTCAAGTGAATTTCTTGAGTAATTATATTAATTTGCTCACTTGTTCCTTTGTCAAGGATCGTTCTGGCAAAAGCACAAAAGCTTTCTTCGTGAAAAGTCCCACAGGGTCTACAAAATGACATTGATTGATCAACAACGTTGGTGGATTCTAGAGGATTAGGAGGCATTTACTCATTTGGAGGATTCTTCTTTGGCCATGCATTATTATTATTCCAGTTATTATTATTTCTAGGCTGGATATTCTAAGCTTGAGATCTTTCCATTTGAATTAGCTTAGCTTGCATGGCATTCTTTTCTCTAGCATGTTCAATTTTCATATCTTTAATCAGCGGAGTTAACTCCTTGATAGGATCATGATCGACTTCCTTAACTTCTTTTACCTTAGCTTTAGTTGGACCTCTTCAAAGCCAGGAATCTCTTAATTCCCGGATGCTTTCTTATCCTTTTCCAATTCTTCAACTAAAGTTTGAGAAGCTTTTAAATCATTCGGTTTAGCATGCCTTAGCTCATAAGAAGTATCAACCATGAATGCATCTAGATAATATTCTAGCAAAGATTTATCTGTTGGTTTATAATCTTGATGCATTTCCTTGACAATGCCATTAAATTTCTTATTAAATTCATCAACGGTCTCATTCTCATTCTTCTTTATGTTGCTAATGGTTCTAAGCAAATACCTAGTTCTAAGAAAATACCTCCCTTCCCTTTTATCTCCATACTTATCTTTGAAGTCATTGATAATGGCTTGCAGAGAATCAAAGGAGTTGTTTAGGCCTATCCAAATACCATTCCATTGCATCTTCTTCTAAGGAAAGAACAAATGACTTCATCTTAATATTCTCATGATTGTAGGCAGCTCCGGTAGTATGCTTCACCAAGAAGGTTGTGAATGCTCTGAGACAGGCTTCAACACTGATTGCATTATTCCCCTGTAAAGTAGGCATCTTATTCTAAACCAGACTCTAGAAGATCATGAGCCTGACCTTGAGTGTTGCCAAAGTTGCAACGAGTGAATAGGTCCATGATGTCTTGCTCGACAGGGTCGGGGAAAAGTAGATGGATACTAGGGAAGGTTTCCTGTCCGAGGGAAAATAGTTGCTTACTGGAATATAGTTTGTTTAACCGATCTCTAAGAGCCTTTTCAAGATTGGGAGCGGGGTTAATTAAGTTATCGAGATTTCTTCTAGTATAAGTTCTTTTGAATGGATGAATTAGTGGAGTCGCCACCCAAATAGGAAACTAACCCAAATGTCCATGTGCTAAGATGAGAAGATGAGTGAGACCAAGGATGAAAATATGAGAAGTTGTGACGGTGCCAGAAAATGTACAAATTTATGGATTAAAGGATGATGATAAGGAAATGTCAAGGCACCGAGAACAAGAAACTCGTCCCCGACAACGGTGCCATAAAATGTTGTTGCTCAAATTGTGCACTAGATTGCAAGAACGCTTAGGACAGGGGCTGTCACTATGATCCCTGTCCTCTCCATTTAAGCTGTCTCCTAATTGCAGACTAAAGGGTGTAGTCCCTATGGATGAAGAGATGAACCACTTGTTGGGAACCAACAAGTGAAGGAGACGACTGAATGGCCTAGTAACTTGGTTAAGATAAAATGCAAGTATGATTATTTAAGCACCACTTGATTAGATTTATTGAGATTATCAAGTAGAGACGAGTGCCTTAGGAATCAATTTAGTTGCACAATATGAATTAAAATTCCAAGCTACCGGATGAACAATTGCTACAGGATGCAGATATATCCTATATGAAGTGCAAGGCCTAGATCTAATTGGGATGCATGATCTTGGTAAATTTTAGTTAAATGCCCTATCTAGGTGAATCCTTACTCTCAACTGTTTTGAATTTAGTCCCGAATGTAAGTTGTAGAGAGAAGTCCAAAGGAAGGAGGCCAAGGCCTCATTAGCGATACCTCCCGTGGGGTTTTAACCACTCAAGTGCCTCCGTTCCTACAAGGTATTGTCCGCAAGAGAACTGTACGGTCCCCTGTGTTAACCACAAATGAGGGTCTAAACATCACAAGTTGGGTGAGAAAGGTGGTCCTGTTTTCGTACAACCAAGCTTATGCTTGGAGGTATATTTTAAATGTGCACTTCTAGTGTGAGAATGAAATGCAAGATGTGAGTGAACGCTTCAATGAGATTATTAATTAGATAAGCATTTCAAATTATTTTGAGTCACACACTTATAACGATATTCAATATGAGAGCAATTAGATGAAGCAACTTAAAGAGTAAATATCTTTCTCAAGTGAAGCAAGATGAACAATTCAAGTGAAACACGTGAGAGAGAGAATTTGCACAATTAGCGAAAGATGAAAAATAGCAACTCCAAGAGGCTATCTTATGATTAGTAAATCTAATACTTATGCAATTAGAAAGAGGAACTCGAGATCACAATGATTTCAAAGATATGATGCGCAATTTGCAATATCAAAGTGAAAAAATCTTTCAAAGTAAAACACTTCGAATTATTCAATGACCATATGCAATATCATTAGCAAATCACATGAATGAACCAATTTCTCCCAATTGACAAAGCAAGAATTATCAATGGCAAGATCTCTTCAAAACTTGATATGTTGATTAGAGACGAGATACAACAATGATGTTCACCACAATGATTTATTACTTATGCCAATTAGATTAACCAATGCTTATTATAAAATCCAATTAGAGCACAAAATGAGATTGCTAACAGTGATCTTCAAAAAATAGAGGACATCAATGAAATGCAAGAATGCTGTAAGAGAATGCTATGAATACAAGATGCAACTTATGCAATCAGCCCAATATGAGATGCCAAATGCTAGAAGAGCAGTCTACTTAACACTTTGTTATGCACTTAGAACAAGAGAGATGAGTTCTTATGACTCTTAAGCTTTCACAAGATGATTTCTTATCACTGAAACAAGTATATATCAGACTTAAGTAAGCACATATCAGACCTCTTTTCACTTATATCAGATTTCCAAAATCACTTAGAACATTACCAATTAAGAGCATGTAGGTTGATTAGCCTTTATATTTAATTGTAAAATGTTATTAGGCTTATGTGAAGGTATTTTAGAGCCTTTTAGAGATGATTATGAGAGACCAATACTGCTGCTACAAAGTCACTTCAGATCTGATCATGAAAACAGTGAGGAGAATAGGGGAGAGAAGGCAAACCCTTAGGCCTTGAGGCCTTGCGTGATTATTAGATGGACTTCTAAGATGCACTAGAGCTTCTTCAAACACCTGCAACACAAATTATTAGCCTAAAAAATGATGGATCAACCATTTTATGACAGTGATTAGGGCTTCTAGGGTAGTTGATGGGCTAGTGAGACTTCAAGCGCCTCAAATCCTTGCAAAACCAAATGTTAGCTTGAAACACAATGGATCAATGGCAAAAATGATATGGAAATCAATTCAAACCCTTGCCAAACTTACCATAAGCCTGCAAACACAAAGTATTAGTGCCAAATCAAATGCCAAAGCCAAAAATATGCCAAAAATGGACTGCAAATAGGGGATAAAGGCCTAATAAGGCCTGCGACTAGGGGAAGGAGGCCAAATAGGTCTGCAGCCTAGGGCTAGAATCCCTCTTAGGCCTGCTACTGGTAATAAAAAGGCCTCTAAGGCCTGTGACAAGGAGGAAAAGCGCTCCTTAGGGCTGCGACTGCTAAGAGAAGACCTTAAAAGGGTTGCTGCTAGGGAAAAAGGCCCTAAAAGGGCTGTGGCTAAGGGAGAAAGGCCACCTAGGGGCTGTGGCCAAGCCTAAAAGGCCTTAAAATGTTTGCAGTCAACCTCGAAGAGGCTAGAAACCCTAATGGTAACCTTGCAAATTTTTTAATTTTTTTACCTCAAAATCACTGAAAAAATGCCTCCAAAGTTGCGGCCTCCCTTTCTAAGCTAGACATTGAGGAAATTGAGCTTGGGGAAGCTGAATCTGGCCCTTAAGACCTTAGATTAGGCCCTCACACTTGGACATCTTGCTTCTTTAGGCTGGGCAACTTCTCTAGAGGGCTAGAAACCCTTGAAACCTTAGCCGTTTAGGATAGGTGAGGCTAGGGCTCTCCAAAATTTGATTTCTGCTTCAAACCCTTGAGCTATCACCTGCAGAAATGAAAAATAGAAAGCCCAAATGCCGAATATATACAAAAACTCAAATAAAATCCCGAAAACCCCAATACTTTACAAAATAAATAATGGGCTGGTATTAAAATGCAAGGGTTAGATTCAAAAAATTTATTTACAAATATTTACAATATTTACAAAAATAAAATTGCTCGTATTAGCATATTAATATTTGCGGCACAAGTAAATAAATGAGAGAAATTATAAAATTTTAAATTTTGGCAAAACCCTCCTGCATCAAATATTTGTTAGATTAAGACTTGAACCCAAACAAAGTGTTGTCCCCTCATAGTATGTGAACTTGGGGTTTCCAAGGGCTGGAGCAACCTGTACCTCAAATGCACTTCAGAAAATAGATTATTAGATCAAGAGGGATTCGATCCACACAAAGGATCTATGAACCTGGAGACACCTCCCAAAGTGCTTACTTTAGCCGAACACCTAAAGCAAGATAACTGTGCTAATAGATGTTCCTACTACCGACTATTGAAATAATAATCATACAATGTAAATACTAAAAAGCATATTAAATTTAATCATCCAACACATACCACAGATCAACAAGTGAGAGTCCCTTGAATTGAACCCCAAATTCTTATGCTTTTATTAGAAAATCTAGTAGAGCTTTGCTTAGTACAAAATGTTAATTTTAGGTATGTTCTATGCTTAGAGTAATTTATTTCAATTTTCACAGTTAGCTCAAGATCTTTTCCAGATTAGCAATCACATCAGCATTAAAGTAAACTGCAGATAGAACATAAACATAAATCGCACAAGACAAGCCAAGACAAGAGGACAGAAGATATGGCGCTAGCCAGGGACAAACCCCAATGTGGGGAAACCCTTGATAAATTCTTCTTCTATGTTTTTCAATAGTTCAGCAGAGAGAGAGATATTACATATACATCAGAAGTCAACACTTTGACTTGACAAGATAAGAGCAGAGATCTGCACCACGAAGATGACATAATGAGGTTGCAGATCTGATGACAAGGACTGCAGATCTAAACTTAGGTGACGGCATATTTCTTCAAGGTGATCCCATCACCATACTGCATCCAACCATGCTGCATCCAATCATGCTGCATCTTCCAGAATGCTGTCCTTTTCCTGCAGTACTAGCTGTCACTGCTATATGAGCTGGTGCATCAAACTTCAGTTCTCATCCTTGATACAGTCATGATCCAAGTTGAGGTTTCAGTACTGCCATACTTGCAAGACTGATTTGTGCAACCCTTAACACAATCTATGCTGCTGGCTATGGCCTGTGGCCTAGCCCAGCAGCAAGGTCTACACACAGTACCCAGCTATCTTTATCCTTGAACAGCAATGTCTTCCAATCTTCTCCTGAGAGATCTTCTTAGACAGACTTGATTTACCTTCTCTCTGAGGCTGCACCAGACACAGTCACTTGATGCATAACGTGGTGACTGGTTAGGGTATTTCTTCATTGTAGTTCTGCCCCTCAAGAACAATGTCAACATGCCCAGAACAGATCTCAAATGAGTCACGCTGTCACCTACAACAATGTGGCATAAGGACATATCCTCTAAGCTGTGATATGATTACTTTTAGCTGTCTTCCCTTACAATGTCTTAAGGTACCCGCAATTGCTATGTATAGAAGCCTCCCCTTTGCTGCATGTGATTGCCTTTTCTTGCTGCATATAAACCTCTTGGATTGTGACCAGACAGCGTATAGATTAGGTGACTTTCAGACTTGTGGCAAGGGCTCTTTTAGAGCTTCCTTAGACAGCGGATGGAAGGTCCCATATATATCTCCTTGCTGCGTAAACAGGTCTCCTCTAGGACTCTGTATAGATCCTCTTTCTGACTGCGGATAAAGAGTCTCTTTCTTGCTGCGTATAGGGTCAATAGACAGCTGCTTCAGGCCTTCATTTAGGGCCTATATTGGCCCTCCTCTCATCCGCGGATTGAGCCTTTTGAGACAGCGTATAGAGGCTGATTTATAAGTCTCCTCTTTTCTGCATGTAGGTGTCCTCATAAGTCTGCGGCTAGGGCATATCTTTACTGCGGCTATGGCTGCAGCTACGGCTTCATTATGACAACGGCTAGGTCTCCTCTCTAGGGCTGCGTTTAAATGTCTCCCTTGACTGCGTATTAGGCCCTCCTCCTTGCTATGGATTAGGCTTCTCTCTACTGCAATTAGGGCCTCCTTTAGTCAACAGATTAGGGCTTCTTTAGATTGCGTATAAGTGCCTCCCTTTGCTGCTTAGATCATCATACTGCGGCTAGGGCATCATACTAGGCCAGCGTATACTCTTAGTGTCTTTCCTTCACCAAAACCCAAAGACGTGGAGAGGAGGAGATCACATGAAGGGTATATGTGTATGACAAATGACTTCAAATCCACTTCTATTTATACTAAAACGTAGAGGTTGAATAGACATGACTGTTGGCTTCTTGGCCTACATAAGTTGCTGGCCGACTTGTCAATTTGTCCATAATCAAAATAAATTCATATCTTCATAAATACTTATCGGAATCGGATGATATTTAGATCAATCCTACACCTCTCGATGAGAGGGATCCAAGAAAAATATCAGCTGCCATAAATAAGATGACCCACATGGAGTTTGGACCTAGGTGCCAATTTTAACACTCCTTCTCAACTAGGGAGAACTCCATTCGTTGATCCATATATCAGTGCCCTGCATTGATCTGCTCTGCTCTGATTTGCTGAGCTCTGCTTTGCTCTGCTATGATCTGCCGAGCTCTGCTCTGATCGAACTATGAAGAAGAAGAAGTGATCGAGGATGTATCATGCCATCCTCCACTGACCCGAAGTCAGTCTCAGAGTGTGTACCACTTTCACTGGTCCTAGAGCAGTCCTCTACTGACTCGAAGTCAGTTTCAGAGTGTGTACCACTCTCACTGGTCCCAAACCAGTATCATTGATCCCAGATCAATGGAGGTTATCCTAGCATAGGGAGTACGGTAGATACAACGATGCGTCCATTGATAGAACTACTATGGTCCCTATCCTCATTTCCCTGCTCATTGATCAGATGAGAGGTACTTCCCATGAGTCCCACACTGCATGGGTAGGATGCCTTGACAGGAGAACTAATCATCCTGTCCACAGGAGAACGAATCATCCTGTCCAGTGGATGCCATGGAGAACCAATCATCTTGGCCTACAGGAGAACTAATCATCTTGTTCCACAGTCGCCACCGAGAACGAATCATCCTGGCCCACAGGAGAACTAATCATCTTGTTCCATAGTTGCCACAGAGAACAAATCATCCTGGCCCACAGTAGAACGAATCATCCTGTTTTACAGTTGCCAGGGAGAACAAATCATCCTGGCCCATAGGAGAACTAATCATCTTGTTCATAGCGCACCACCAGGGGAGGGTGAGTCGCCCTGTGGTCGTATGTTGCTCCAGTAAGTACCCCAAGCTCCCTAGAGCTCCCAGAGCTCAATGTATAAGCCGCCCCCTAGAGCTCCCAGAGCTCAATGTATGCAACATGCAGGACCTTTTTACAAATGTCTCTGAACGACTCCAAGTTGTTCGAGAAAGTCACAGATTTGACCTTTCCCTGAGGCTTTGACAAAATGTCTGCGACCTGTACATCAGTCTCAATGTGATGGAGCCTCCCTACTCATCGACTTACCATATCCCAGATAAGGCAGTGTCTGATGTCTATTTGCTGGAGCAATCATCGAATACAGGATTTCTCAATAATCGAATCCCACCCCTGGTTGTCACAGAGAATCACAGTGGTATTCATCATGTGTACAAACGACTCACTTAAGAGCTTCTGCAATGCAGCTTCACACGAGATCATATTCGTAGCTATGTATTTGGTCTCGGCGGTGCTTATGGCTATCGACTTCTGCTTCCTGCTCATCCATGATATTGAAGCAGAATCCAAAGAGAACCAACACTGAGAAGTGCTCTAGTGATCCTCCACACTACCTGCCTAGTCAGCATTCGAATAATCATGTAGTTTCATATTTCCGACAGTGTATCTCAATGCATGAGAGATTGTGCCCCGAAGATATCTCAGAAGATTCTTGGCATCAATCTAGTGAGGCTCAACCAAATATGAGCTCACCATGCTAACTGCAAAACATATGTCTGGACGGAAGTTCATCAAGAACATCAACGCGAATGAGTTTATGAAACTCAGAGGCATTTCCCAAATCTGGTTCGACATCACTACCATATAACTTCTGAAAGTTAAGTTCCTCGAGGTAGTCACATGCTTGCAGTTTATCATTCCAAATCCGGAATCCAACTCCCTTTTAATTCTGCAAATGAGAGGGTCTGCACCTGTTAGAAATAGATTTTCCTCATAAGGTGCTGGTATGAGAGGTCTATCATCCACAACCTTCAAACAATGGTTTGGATTGGCTTCACTCTTAGTGAATCTCAGCTTCATCTGACAGCTATCAATCCTCTCATACTATGCCCGGGGAGTTTTGCTTCAAGCCATAGAGGGCTTTCTTCCACCTGCATACGTGAGATTCCTGATCATCAATCTCAAACCCCTCGGGTTGTTCCAAACCTGTGGACCTGCTATATGAGGGGAATGGTCCCCTTGTAAGATTTTCCTTCGGTACATCTCATACATGTACTTTCATGCTCTTTTTGAATTGAGGCATCCCTGTCACTATCTGACTCACAGACCTCCGGTGCTATGTGTCAATGGACATGGTCCCCAGTGGACTTTCTGCAATTTGATGCAACCATCAACTCAAAAACATCTTTGAAAATTTATTTTCAAACATGTACCTTTCCATCGATGAGTGCCACCCTGTAACCTTCGACTTCCATTGCTGAAATGGACACCAAGTTCTTCTTGCGATCAGGTACATAAAAGAGATTTTGTAAATGAATCGAGTTACCCTCATTCAATTGAGGGGTAACATTCCCTACACCATTTTCGAGATAGGTGGCATCGGCTCCAAGTATAATCCCATGATTGTTTCCATCCCAAATTAGAGAGTGCACCCTACTATCTGATGAAGTGCCTTGAAGCACTACAATCAGTAAGCCAAATTCCCAAAGAATTTGAAGGAGAGGGCCAATACAAGATAACGCTTCTTTAGCTTATCAAAACAACATTTGATTCTTCATACCTGGGCTTCCTTGCTTTCTTTGAAGAGTCGGCCATTTCCTTGATGACCTGCATTACCTGTCATTCCTTTGATCATTGAAGATGTCCCTGGAATGATTGTTATCTTCATCGAGAGATGTGTCTCTGCCATTCAGACACTCCTTCGCATAATGGCCGAACTTATTGCAACCAAGGCATTTGCCTTTCCACCCTTAGATCCGGACTTCCCAATTAAGTGATCTTTAGGTAGCCCATCAGAAACTTTCGCTGCGCCATTCTGATAATATTCTTTGCTTCGACTTCACCCTCGGTGAATTTTGAAGAGGGATGAGGAATCCACTGATCCTTTTTTCCTTTCCCAATTGTCTCTGGTGATTGCTCTTTCACTCTTGCTTGGGCATTGTCTTCAGCTCAGCTCTATACCATGTTAATTTTAGGTATGTTCTATGCTTAGAGCAATTTATTTCAATTTTAACAGTTAGTTCAATATCTTTTTCAGATTAGCAATTACATCAGCATTAAAGTAAACAGCAGATAGAACATAAACATAAATCGCACAAGACAAGCCAAGACAAGAGGACACAAGATATGGCACTAGCCAGGGATAAACCCCAATGTGGGGAAACCCTTGATAAATTCTTCTTCTATGTTCTTCAATAGTTCAGCAGAGAGAGAGATAGTACATATACATCAGAAGTCAACACTTTGACTTGACAAGATAAGAGCAGAGATCTTCACCATGAAGATGACATAATGAGGTTGCAGATCTGATGACAAGGACTGCAGATCTAAACTTAGGTGACGACATATTTCTTCAAGGTGATCCCATCACCATACAGGATCCAACCATGCTACATCCAATCACGTTGCATCTTCCAGAATGCTGTCCTTTTCCTACAGTACTAGCTGTCACTACTATATGAGCTGGTGCATCAAACTTCAGTTGTCATCCTTGATGTAGTCATGATCCAAGTTGAGGTTTCAGTACTGCCATACTTGCAAGACTGATTTGTGCAACCCTTAACACAATCTATGCTGGTAGCTATGGCCTATGGCCTAGCCCAGCAGCAAGGTCTACACACAGTATCCAGATATCTTTATCCTTCAACAACAATGCCTTCCAATCTTCCCCTAAGATATCTTCTTAGACAGACTTGATTTACCTTCTCTCTGAGGCTGCACCAGACACAGTCACTTGATGCATAACGTGGTGACTGGTTAGGGTATTTTTTCATTGTAGTTCTGCCCCTCAAGAACAATGTCAACATGCCCAGAACAGATCTCAAATGAGTCACGCTGTCACCTACAACAATGTGGCATAAGGACATATCCTCTAAGCTGTGATATGATTACTTTTAGCTGTCTTTCCTTACAATGTCTTAAGGTACCCTCAATTGCTATGTATAGAAGCCTCCCCTTTGCTGCGTGTGAGTGCCTTTTCTTGCTGCATATAAACCTCTTGGATTGTGACCAGACAGCGTATAGATTAGGTGACTTTCAGACCTGTGGCAAGGGCTCTTTTAGAGCTTCCTTAGACAGCGGATGGAAGGTCCCATATATATCTCCTTGCTGCGTAAACAGGTCTCCTCTAGGACTGTGTATAGATCCTCTTTTTGACTGCGGATAAAGAGTCTCTTTTTTGCTGCGTATAGGGTCAATAGACAGCTGCTTCAGGCCTTCATTTAGGGCCTATATTAGCCCTCCTCTCATCTGCCTATTGAGCCTTTTGAGACAACGTATAGAGGCTTATTTATAAGTCTCCTCTTTTCTGCGTGTAGGTGTCCTCATAAGCTTGCGGCTAGGGCATATCTTTACTGTGGCTATGGCTGCAGATACGGCTTCATTATGACAACGGCTAGGTCTCCTCTCTAGGGCTGCGTTTAGATGTCTCCCTTGACTGCGTATTAGGCCCTCCTCCTTGCTGTGGATTGGGTCTCTCTCTATTGCAGTTAGGGCCTCCTTTAGTCAACAGATTAGGGCTTTCTTTAGACTGCGTATAAGTGCCTCCCTTTGTTGCTTAGATCGTCATACTGCGGTTAGGGCATCATCTGCGGCTAGGGCATCATACTAGGCCAGCATATACTCTTAGTGTCTCTCCTGCACCAAAACCCAAAGACGTGGAGAGGAGGAGATCACATGAAGAGTATATGTGTGTGACAAATGACTTCAAATCTTCTTCTATTTATACTAAAATGTAGAGGTTGAATAGACATGACTGTTGGGCTTTTGAGCCTACATAAGTTGCTGGCCGACTTGTCAATTTGTCCATAATCAAAATAAATTCATATCTTCATAAATACTTATCGGAATCGGATGATCGTTAGATCAATCCTACACCTCTCGACGAGAGGGATCCAAGAAAAATATCAGCTGCCATAAATAAGATGACCCACATGGAGTTTGGCCCTAGTTGCCAATTTTAACACTCCTTCTCAACTAGGGAGAAATCCATCCGTTGATCCATATGTCCGACTGTACAATCTCTGCCATCAGTGCCCTGCACTGATCTGCTCTGCTCTGATCTGTTGAGCTCTGCTTTGATCTGCTGAGCTTTGCTCTACTCTGCTCTGATCGAACTATGAATAAGAAGTGATCGAGGATGTATCATGCCATCCTCCACTGACTCGAAGTCAGTCTCAGAGTGTGTACCACTTTCACTGGGCCTAGAGCAGTCCTCTACTAATCCGTAGTCAGTCTTAGAGTGTGTACCACTCTCACTGGTCCTAGACCAGTATCATTGATCCTAGATCAATGGAGGTCAACCTAGCATAGGGACTACGATAGATACAACGATGTGTCCATCGATAGAACTACTATGGTCCCTATCCTCATTTGCCTGCTCATTGATCAGATGAGAGGTACTTCCCATGAGTCCCACACTGCATGGGTAGGATGCCTTGACAGGAGAATTAATCATCATGTACACATGAGAACGAATCATCCTGTCCAGTGGATGCCATGGAGAACTAATCATCTTGGCCTACAGGAGAACGAATCATCCTGTTCCACGGTCGCCACGGAGAACGTATCATCCTGGCCCACAAGAGAACTAATCATCTTGTTCCATAGTTGCCACGAAGAACAAATCATGCTGGCCCACAGTATAACGAATCATCCTGTTCCACAGTTGCCACGGAGAACAAATCATCCTGGCCCACAGGAGAACTAATCATCCTGTTCATAGCGCACCACCAGGGGAGGGTGAGTCCCCTGTGGTCGTATGTTGCTCCAGTAAGTACCCCAAGCCCCCTAGAGCTCCCAGAGCTCAATGTATGCAACATGCAGGACCTTTTTGCAAAGGTCTCTCAACGATTCCAAGTTATTCTGGAAAGTCATAGATTTGACCTTTCCTCGGGGCTTTGACAAAATGTTTGCGGCTTGTACATCAGTCTCAATGTGATGGAGCCTCCCCGTTCATCGACTTACCATATCCTAGATAAGGCAGTATCTGATGTTTGTCTGCTGGAGCAATCATCGAATACGAGATTCCTCAATAATCTAGGAGAAAAGCTCTGCCAATTATTCGTGTTTACAAAGACACATAATTTGGGGAGGTTATAAAACTACCTAGGAATGATTGGCTTACCTAGGTGTTATTACATGGCTTAATAGTCATACTAGAATCATTTACAATAAACTTGCAGAAATTGGTATAACAGTGATAAAGTTAAAGCTGAATGATGACAATTGTCTTGAAAAAAATTGTCCACTTCTTTGTACTCTGCTTCTTAGAACTGTTGACATGTACATGGTCAACAAGTCCATCATACTGAATCTCCTCAAAATCTGAACAATATACTTCCCTTGTCCAACGAACATCTCATGAGGACATTGCCACACCTCTAATCCATTGTTTTACAAAACGGCCGAATCGACTCCGACTCAGCCGAGTCGAACCGAGTCGATGGCCTGGGCAATGAAACGGTTGGAAACCCGGTTCGGTTGACCGCGTCACATATGACTCGGCTGAGTCGTCCAATGACTCGGCTGAGTCATATGTGACTCGGTCAACCCGGCCGGGTCCGTTATGACTCGGCCGAGTCAATGTAGGGACGGCTGGGCAGCGTAACAGCTAATAAAATTTCACTTTTTTTGTAATTTTTGCAAAAGTTAAATGCAGTTTATGGATTCTAAAGGGTAATAGTAATTTGTTAAATGCTTTTGGGGTCCATTTCCCCCTCCCAAACCCTATTTAAGATAGCCAAATGCTCTCATTCACTCACAGCAGTCTTATGCATTTGAGTGAGAGTCTTCTTTGAGAATTAGTGAGCAGTTCTTGAGCTTGTTTTGGAGCAGCAGTGAGGAGTCTTGGAGGAGCATTGTAGTTGGAGTGAGGAGCTTCTTGGGCAACCATTTGGAGCAACATTGAGGAGCTGATTCTTGGAGCAAGTTTGAGGAGGCAGTTTGTGCCTGGAGGTATTTTTTTCCACCTCTATAAATCTATTTTTGCTTAGTAAATTTTAGGTGCATATCAAGAAAGCTTAGAGAGTGTTTTTTGTCAAATAAATGAACATTGAATCAATTTTTTTTTTTTTTTTTCATTTTCAGATTGTTTTCCTAGTCAAAAAATGGCACCTAGAGCAAAAGATCCTGCTTGGGCATATGTTGAAATGGTTGATAGTCAGATGCATTGCAAATTTTGCCATAGGAAAATTAAGGAAGGTCCTGGGGGCATTAATAGGCTGAAACAACACTTGGCAGGGATTAGAGGCCAAATTACCGCATGTACCTCTGATGAAATTGGGGAGATTAGAAAGAATTTGTTGGCCAGCTTTGAGAAATTTAAAGTAGATAAGGCTAGGCAAAAAGAGATACAGGCTGAAATTGGGAGGAAGAGGGAGATACAAAAAATGATGGCTACCAACCCCCACTATGATTTTGAGGGTTCTTCCTCTATCCCTCAAACTGAGGCATCCAACCCTTTCCGTTATGTTCCTCCCTCTTTTGGTTCTGTTCAAGATAAGGGAAAGGGTAGAATGAATTTGACAAAGGGTGATGTGACTATGAAAAGTTATTTCACTCCCTCCTCTCCATCAGATGCACATGGTCCTGAAGTTAGTAAAGGTCAAATTCAGCCCACTTTAGATGACCATTGGAAGAAAGAAGTGAGGGAGACTGCTTGTGACTACATAGCTAGATGGTGGTATGATGCTGATATCCCCTTTAATGCTGCTCGTTCACCATATTATGAGCCTATGTTTGATGCCATACATGTTGCTAGAAAAGGCTTCAAAGGCCCTACTATGCAAGAGCTAAGGGGGTTTCGTTTGCAGAAAGAAATTCAATCCATTAATGAGTATTTGCAAGAGTTCAGGGACTCATGGGCAAGAACAAGGTGTACCATCATGTCAGATGGATGGACTCATCAAAGAAACCGTACCATCATAAACTTTCTTGTCTTCTGCCCACAGGGAACCATGTTTTTAAAATCAGTTGATGCATCTGATAAGGTAAAATATGGCCACTTGTTGTTTCAGCTATTGGATGAGGTTATTGGGGAGGTGGGGGTGGCTAATGTTGTTCAAATCATCACAGACAATGCCTCTAACTATGTTCTTGCTGGTAAACTGTTAGAGGAAAAACACAAGACCATCTTTTGGACCCCATGCACTGCACATTGCATAGACCTCATGCTTGAGGATATTGGAAAATTAGATTGGGTCAGAAACACTGTAGATAATGCCAAAAGCATAACAAAATTTATCTACAATCATACACTGGTTTTGAGTCTCATGAGGAAACACACTGGAGGCAACGATATTATTAGGCCTGCCATCACTAGATTTGATACACATTTTTTGACATTGCAATCTATGCTTTCCCAACATAGAAACTTGCAAAAGATGTTTTCCAGTGATGAATGGAATCAAAGCAATTGGTTTAACAAACCAGAAGGCAAAGAATTGAAAAGGAAAGTCCATGAAGAAACTTTTTGGAGAAAGGCAGCAGAGATTGTGAAGCTTGCTGAGCCACTAGTTAAGGTGTTGCGGTTGGTGGATGGGGAAAGGTTGGCTATGGGCTTCATTTATGAGGCTATGGATCAAGCAAAGGAGCAAATAAAGACATCATACAAGGATAGAGTGGCAAAGTATGGGCCCATTTGGGAAATCATTGATGAAAGATGGAACAATCAACTCCATCGCCCTATACATGCAGCTGGGTATTTTTTGAACCCACGGTATCATTATAAAGCTAAGGAGTCAGGAGCTTTGAGGGGGGAGGTCAGAGATGGACTGGGTGATTGCATTGAATGCATGATCCCATCGGAGTCTGATCAGCTGGAGATACATCAACAGGTCACATCCTTCAGCAATGCAACAGGTACCTTTGGGAAGAACCTAGCAAAGATTGCAAGAGAAGCAGATGAGCCAGGTAAACAAAAATTTCAATTTTCAATTTCTTAATGGTTTTACAGTTTTACTTTTTTTATTAAAGTTTGTTAAATCATTTATAATTTGAAAGTTAGATATAATTTGTAATTTTGTTGAGCTTCAGCCTTCATCTAACTCATAATTCATTACACTCCTATGTTTTTTGCAGCACAATGGTGGGAGGCCTTTGGTGGCCAGTGCCCTCAATTGCAAAGGTTTGCAATTCGTATTTTGAGTCAAACTTGCAGTGCATCTGGGTGTGAGCGCAATTGGTCTGTCTTTGAGAGGATTCACACAAAGAAGAGAAACCGTTTGGATCAAAAACGGTTGAATGATCTAGTTTTTGTCCAATACAACCTTCGGCTCAGACGAAACCAATTGCTGAACAAAAGACCTAATTCAGATCCCATTGTGTTGGAAGACATTGATCCAACATCAGATTGGGTAGTGGAGAGTCGTCCACCAGAGTTTGATCCTGATGAGGATCTTGATGAACTTGAAGTTGAACATCCACTTCAGCCTGTTCAATTGAATGCAGATCCCAATCCACCAGCCTCAGTCTCACAGCCAGCAAGGAGTAGGACTCCAGTTGTAGGTGCTTCCTCTGCTCAGCCACGACAGAAGCGCAACCGCATATCTACTCTATCTCAGCTTGCATCTGCTGCACAGCCTGCTAGTGGTACTGGCACCACTTCTACAGTTGCAGTTGGAGACGATGATGATGAGGAGGAGCCATGGGGCCCCTTGTCTGACTTTGATGATGATGATCCAGAGATTGGTCGAGATGATCTTGGCTCCTCTGGCAGTAGCTACTAGCCAGTAGTACTAGTATTGGAGTCTGGTCACCATCACAGTTTACTTTTGTTGTAGAGGCCATTTCTAGCCTCCTTGGTTATTTGTATTTTGTTTTGAGTCTTTGATCATGTATGACAGTTGACTATGTATTGCCATTGGGTACCATTTTGATATAATGGATTGGTTCATGAGCCTACTTTGATCATATGTTGTCTTCCATCTATATTATAATGCTGTGTGTTTGGAAACATGAATGAAAATCTTTAAAATTATGTTTAAAATATTTAAAATTATGTTTTTTTATAAAAAAAATAAATATTTAATGTATTTTTTACAACGACCGAGTCATTGAAATCGAGCCGGCCGAGTCATTACCGTTTCGGAGTCGGAGTCGGAGTCGATCCTCGGCCGAGTCGGAGTCGGAGTCAGAGTCTTAAAACATTGCTCTAATCCCTCAAAAAATAGTGCATCAGACCAAGATCCTCCATCTCGAACTCTGAGGCCAACTCTCTCTGACATGTAAGTAGGTCTTCCTGTTGTAATTTGAGTTGTTCCCTCTTTCATGGAAGAAAATCCTACTGCGACTGCTGCTCCCTTTGTCATGTAAACAAGTCCCGCCACTGCTACTTCCTCTATCACGTAGGCAAGTCCTTCTGCTACCACTGCTTTCTTTGTCACTGAAGCATACTCTGTTGTCAACATGTTACCTTCATAGAATGAATACTGCTCCTAGAGACCTCTTGTCTGTGAGCATCTAGTCTGACATGCTCAACTCATGACATCCTCTTGGAAGGCTGCTCCTTCCAATTTGTCTGTCTGCTGGAAGCTCTTCTGATCATCTGACACGGTCTTGGATGTGCTTACAATTTGTTCAAGCCCAAGAATTTGACTATCTGGCAGCTGGAGCAAAAGTCTTCTTGTAGTCCATTCCCTCTTTCTGGGAGAATCCTCTGTCTTAAAACTTCCTTTTGTGCTGCCATCTTCTGCGTGAATCATCATCTTGGCAGTCTCTACATTGGATCTATTTTTTTTTCTTTTTGCAAACTCCATTGAGGAGGCCATGGAAGGAAAAATCATAACCAAGCCAAATACAATGCCAAGAGGTTGACCAAGGAATACAAATAATAATAATAATAATAAATGGAGAAAAAAATATGAAGTACTTACCTCTTGATCAAGGAAGAAATTTATTGAGGCTTGTAGGGAACTGTCAACTCCCTCTTGATCCTAGCAAGGTCACACCGATGTTGTTCGAAAACTAGGCTTCTTGAATGGTATAGAACTCTCAAGTGGAGTGAAAAATCTAGACTTGTGACAAATGGTATCAAGGCCATGTTTGAATGTGGAAATTGTTGAATTGTCTCACCACC
This sequence comes from Pinus tabuliformis, assembly GCA_031772625.1. Lineage (NCBI taxonomy): Eukaryota > Viridiplantae > Streptophyta > Pinopsida > Pinales > Pinaceae > Pinus > Pinus tabuliformis. Next base: position 1,368,878,221 of record CM062805.1, on the reverse strand, counting down.
AACACTCGCTCAATTGGAGTAGATGGGGTTGTGTTGACGAGGATGCCAACAATTCATGTGGTGGATAATGTAAGGACATGGCTCGAGTTGCCATTGGAAATGGCATGATGGAGGGCACATCAAGCATACTTGGCGAGTTGCACAATGAGTCCGTATGCTTTGGTATTCTTAGTTACTGACTCACAATGATTTGTCAGATGATTAGGATTGTGAACTAGCACGTAGGCTAGGAGGGCCAAGGATGTGTTGTTGAGTGGTATGAACAATTGACGAGGTGCTGCATGGCAGGCTTCTACGTAGGATGATGTTTGACATGTCATAGATTGTATGTTATCTGTGGCAAGGCATTAGTGTTGATAAGTGCGTCGAATATATGTGAAATATTGATGAAGGAGGGCCATTATTTTCATTGCTTATCTTGTGTCAGTGTAGATGGATGATGCAATGGTGTCATGTTGGGTTGCCTCTCACAATAGGTTGTCCGTGGTTGGGTGGCAATACGAGCACTCTGACATTCGGCATGGTTGATGGTGCTTTGATTGGGTTCAGTCAGGATATGTTGGTTAGGTGTATTCTAGCTGACACTATTGGTGATGGTCATGCATGCCCAACTGGCAAGGTCATGCTGGTGCAATACAGAGATTCGGCTTCCTGATTGGTATTGATTGCTCAAACAGAATGAAATGTCTAGCCCTGTGACAGCACCATTCCATGCCGACCCAACATCCGGCTTAACAGCACCATGGTCTGCTTCAATTAGGAATCTCCATTGAAGCCAAATGCCCGGGATGTGGTAAGGGGTACAGTTACAGGCAGGGTAAAACAAATAGTTGGTAATTGATTCTTTGGAAATATTGAGCTGGTAGGCATTCTTCGTCCGAGGGAAGAAGAATCGATGGGCATTGTTCAATGGAAGAGAAAGTGAAACTAAGTCATTGTAGGAGGATTAACTAGCAGTTGAATAGCAGAGATGGAATCATTCTGCCAGAGAATTAAATTTATCATGAAATGGAATTGTTACTTGCCCTGGTCAAATGTAGATGATGAAATCAACTGAGCATGAACAAGTTGACCAACTAATAAGAAATTGGCTCGGTTGAATGGTGCGGATGAATGGAATTGACCAGATTAAGCTAGAAAATGATTTAATTTCTGGAATTGACCCAGTAATTAGGGAAATTGATTCCACTGAGAAATCAACTTAATTTGCAGAAGCCAACTGGAGATGAAGGAAAGTTGACTAGAGCTAGAAGATTTGAATTCCTGCTGATGGAATTTGAGACCATGGGGGAGAGAGTTGATTTGCTTAATAGAACTCATCTCAATTAAAAAGAATTTATACTTTAAGATAAAATGCACTAAGTCTGGAGAAATTGATTTGCATAAAGGAAGTTCCTCATGCATGAAAGGGATTGGCCCAGCTGAGAAGGTAATTGATCGAGTGGAGGTGAATTCAATGCAGCTGACAGTCTAAGGAATCGACTTGCAGCAGAGAAGGAAGGATAGATCGATCTGATGATTTGAATGAATCGACTTGCTCTGGAAAGCACATTGACTGCCAAGAAATTGACTTGAGGAGAGGAACAATTGATTTGCACAAGGGGATTTGTCTTACTGAAGAGAAATTTCACTCGGCCTGAAGTCAATTGACCTATTAAAAAGGGTAATTGATTTCAGAAGAGAGAATGATTCTGAATGAGGGGAATTGTTGGTGTGCAGTGGTTTAAAAGAACAGAGTTCTTTGTCGGAGGATCAATTGCTGAAGCTGTTGTCATGTCCTTGAGTCTCTCTAACTGCAAATCAGAGATTTTCATAATCGAAGTAAGTTTGAGTACTGAAACAGAGCATTGCAGTTTTTTGGTACATTTGGTTCAAGTTTCTCCAGACTAAGGTTTGGAGTCCATTAGAGTTCTGTGAATAAAGAAAGATTGATGCAGGCTTGCAGGTGTTCCAGTTGACTGTAGAAGGAAGAAGAGCTGATAGCTAGCAATTTGCTACCATGAACAGTTCATCTCCTCCATGAGAGCAATTTTAGCATACTGAACTGGAATTAACATGAGTGGTTAGTTGTTGAGTATAAGACAGAAGTAATACTTAGTCTTACACAGAGAACAATGGACCTACTTGGGAATAGCACCCCAGTCTGGAATCATGGTCAAACAGTCTATTTTCCGACCTGAAGACTGCTGCAAAGAGATAGAATGCTTAACTGAATCTACCCTAGCGTGATTGATGTCAAATGACATGTTTTCTATAGGAGAGTGCAGAGGTAATTGCCCTATTATTGTTGAAGTTCTGACTTGGGAGTAGTTGATAGGATGAGGGTTTCTAATGTTCATTTTCTGGTTTCAGGAAAAGCTGATCAAGCCTTTTATGGTTGCTGGTCTTCCCACATTGGGTTTCCAGGTTAAATTTTGTGTCTATGGTGGATATTTTTAGCGTGTGTGCGTGCAGACTTTCTTTCACTGTATTTCTGGTCCGGCACACAGTATCAATAAGAAGTTGAAGCACAGTCTCAGCTAATTAAATAACAGAAATAAAACAGATACAATGAAGAAATAAATTTAAGGAAGAACCAGTGTTGGTGAATTGAGTTGGCCATAAGCCAATGGATTATGGATCACTGTATCATTGGTACATCATTACTAAAATATAATGCTTCATATTCTCTGCACATTGTGTTTCACTTGCATGTGCTTGCTCTCAAAAGAAACTAAATGACACTTTTTATGTTAAAGTAAGTAGTTTGTGATATGCAATGCCTTCCTACAATTTCAAAGTAATGGGCTTTTTAACAGTGTTACATGGTACATTTTTTTGTTATATATTTTCTGTTATAAAAAAGTTTATCTGATCTTCTATTTGTATTCTGTTGTTTGTGGAATCAAATTAGTTTATTTATGATCTGATGCCTATGGTATCTTCTTTACGCAGGACCCAGTGATGCTCCTATTGCACCAGGCACCTTTGAGGCCTTTGTGAAAGTTCCAAGTTTTTTACGCCCTCACACACAGATATATTGTACAAGGTTTGTTCTGTTTATTTTTTATTTTTACCCCTTTCTTATCGGTATTTATTGAAATTTTATGTTTATACTTATTGTTTGTGCAGTTGAGTTATGCATATTTGGCCAAGTTCAGTGTTATTTTATAGATATCTTATATGTATTTCCAGCTTATTTTAGAGTAGAAATATTGACAGATGCATGCTTTGATGCTTGTCTACAATCTGTATAGAGATTACTATTTTTTTGTAACCCATAGTAATCGGCAACTGGGTCAGTCTCATACTCACGTGACACAGGGTTGATTCTGGTCTCTACTATGATACCTCTGGGGGCCTGCGACCTGTCCTCCTCTCCGTAGACTGGGTCATGACCAGGGGATTGAACCTTGGATTTCTTAGTTTGCACGATTTCACATTACTCCGATCACCAATTGAACTGCCCCCTGTGACCTGTATATAGATTACTATTATAATCATAGCGTTGCGTGATAAACTTGTGGACCATGGGATTGTAAGTGTTTTTTTTTTTTGTTCTTTAATTTTTTTTATTTTATAACATGAGAATTTTTTTATATATTTTATATGAGGAATATACATGTTTCAGTGCTCAAGGGACTTCTTACACAACAAGGCTCAAAGCCATTACAAGAAATACTCATTATGACCTCAACATACCACATACAGGAATTGAACCTTGGTGGGGATGATAACAATATTTCTCCCCACAACCTGAGTTAAACCCAACAATGAACATACATAGGATTGTAAGCTTTATCTTAATATTGATTGAGTTTTATTCAACTTTAGCAAACTTAAGTAGAAATTAAGTTTTGGATTTTCTCCACTTCCTAATATTAAATTGCTGTCTTTTGGATCAGAAGGAAACTTCTCTCATTTAAAACTGACTGATGTTGCCTTTTCACTGCTGTTTTATTCAAGTGATGCTCAGCCTATTCGAAGTTGGTTTCAGATTTTGATCTTTATTTGGCTTGTGTGCTAAGCTTGTTTTTAAATGCAGTCAGGTGTTAGGTTAAGTGTTTTTTTGAAACTGTTTCTTGCTAAAAAATATTCACTTTTCTTCTCAGAAGACAGACATCTCTAAAAAGAGCTTGGAATCTCTGTTTTGCATTTTGTCATTGTTGTCCTATTGTTCCAACCAGTTTAATTTTTTCAGTAGGTTCTTAGCTTGAGTACAGATATATGATGTTTGGAAATGGTGAGCTTGAAATGGCAAGGCTGCAAGCAGAGTCATATATACAAAAGTTTGAAATGATTCTTGGATAGATGATTTTTATAATGATTGTTTCAAGGTATACTTTTTTCCTGGCTGGTAGTTCCTACCACAACTTATATCTCCACATTAATTGTTGTAATGTTTCACCAATAGGCTAACCATGATCATAAATATACTTCTTATTACTATCATAACTTAGTGCTATAATGGCACTAGTAAGGTCCATCCACTGACTTGGAGATAAAACTAATGGGGTTATTTGTGTTTGCAACAAAACCCTGAATTTGTACCTAACGACAGCTAATGATCTGCTGGACTTTGCTTCTTGGCTCAACCATGTTAAGGGTGTATGGCTGTTAGGATCTTTCAACCTTCTCAGCATCTTTCAGCCTTTTTGCACTTTGGAGAACACATGCCTGTACATGGCATACTGATGTCCCTCTCTTAACAACCATCCTTCAGAAACATTTTACCAAACAACATATCTCAACAACAGCTCTTGAGTCATAGACACAAGTTGTCTCCTTGTAGTGGAAATCACTTGTGCTAGCACCAAATGCTATTTTATTGACCCTAGTTGTAATGTCCGCTACGGATTAATTGCCCAAGGGACGAAGTAGCCTATCAATCTCCATAGGTTGCCCTTTTGATAAGGGGGAAAACCCCCAATTATCTATAATGTTTGGGCAGCATAGGTTAAGTTTTGGGGCAGCTGGGGCAAAAAATTCCCAATGTTGGGGTTGCCATGAAGCCCTCTCAATTAATTAAGGAGGGAGAACCCCCACAAGAAAATCTATAAATACAAGAGAGTTAGAATCATTTGATTGGATTAATTTGTCTCTGTTTTCTCTGAGCCTGAGGCTCTGAAGGTTTTAACACCCCTTTCTCTTCCTTCACTAGTTTCGGTGAAGGTGATCCCACCCTACCTAGTCACCCTCTCTTTCTTGTTCTGGCACAACAGCAACATGAGAGCATCTATGGTCTGGTTTGGAGGAATATCTAATTATCAGCCTGTCTAAGAAGAATCTGCACCGAAAGCCCTAATTCTGTCACCAGGACATTTTGTGAACTTTTTGTGAAATTGTGCTGATAACAACATCTGGAAGTATACAAGTCACACTATTGGTTACAGCAAGTATTTCCTAGCAGTATCGAGATTAATCATCACTGTTTAAAGACCAACGCAGAAGCAGAAAAGTGGTCTGTTGAATTCTGGGCTGTAGGGCCGCAGACAGCTGCAGGGCATAGGGCCTCAGACCCCAATTCTGACAGCGTAATGTTCTGAGGCAGCCTTTTAAATTGTTCTCTACAGTTTCCTAATCTTAGTTAGTAAATATAGTTTTCGTGACCTGCCCTGGATACCAATTGTCTGAGTAAAACAACAAATTTACTTTTGGGCTACCCTCTGACAGCGAAGGTAGGTTCTGTGGTAACTCGACTAGTCAGCAAGCTGCAACAACAAAGGTATTTGGACACTAGAAGCTCGATTAAGTAGAGTAGAACTGTAGTGAGGCACCGAGGTCTGAATTGAAGCCAACAAGGAAGTGTTTGGGCAGCAAGAGAGGTCTAGTGTGGTTTTGACCATCCACAGTCAGCACAACTGTCACAACAAGGGCTGCTTCAATCACCGATCTCATTCAATAATCTGTGTTTTGCTTAAGCTCGGAATAGAAAACGATAATCCCAGGACAATGCAGATCCCTTTGCAGTAAGAGTAGAATAGCACAGTAGATAATAGATTGTTATGGCATAACTGGACTGGTTGGTTTAGCATAGTTATAGTGTGTACTGGTTTACAAATTGCTTACACTACAGATTAGCATTTAGCATAGTTACAGTGTGTACTGGTTTTTACAAATTGTTGACACTGCAAATTAGCATTGTATTGAGGAATCATTGCTTGGACACATTCACTGTTATTGGGCAGCCAACCCTAAGTTGTTGTGCTTTGATTAAAGTATTATAATTTATATTACTATGGAGATCATATATTCATGTATAAATTTTTTAAATTCGTATTGTTTCCTTCTGTTTATTTCGAAAGAGAAAACCCTTACCAGAATTCGAAACCCTAGGGGCAGAAAAATTGTTAGAAAATCAAAGGTAAAGTAGATTTTCTTACATGGTAATTACTTGTGAGGGTTGATCTTCTTTCTTTAATTACGTATGGTTGTTTTTTCATCAAGCAATTAAACAAATTGTTCTTCCAAGATTACAAAGAAGCGAGACACAAAATTTAGCCTTTCAAGCTAGGGCAAAACCCCACAGATGGGGAAAACCTAAGAATCCTCTTCTTATTGAATCAAGTCAAAATGAGATATCCAACCCAAGACCATAGACTTTCTCCAAGTCAGCCCTCCTCCCAAGTCAAAGTCAAAGTCAAGATTCTTCAAACTTCAATCAAACTTCAAACTTCTGATCACTGTTCTGTTTAGGGTTTTTGGCCCCGTCACAAGTTGTACTCTGCTTCAGATTTTCGGCCCAGTTACAATACTTCAGAGAAATTTCAAAGTTTTTGTTTTTCTTATAAGCTGCAATTACCTTTAAACTTTGGCCCCTGTTTGCACACTTTAGATAACTTCTGTTTAGTTGCAGACTTCAGCTACTTTAGATCACACATAATCTCTTACTTCAGCTCCTTCAGGCTTGAAAGGATTCAGTCCTTTTTCCTTTGTAGGCTTCCTTCTATTGAGAAATCTAGGGGAACTAGATTAGGTGATTTCTCTTACTTTGATAACTTCTTGTGATGTATTTTTACTTAACTTGTTTAGCTTCTTCTTTCACTTGATTATTATTATGTTCTTATCATCAAACAACTACCAAACAATGAAAAACAATGAGACAAGAGGACACAAAATGTAGGCTGTTAGCCAGGACCAAAACCTCTCCTCTTGAGAGGAAAACCCACAAGAATTCTTCCATTCATATAGAATCTTCAAATGACAAATTCCAAGACCTAAGACCCTTGACAAAGACCCCTCCAAGACCAAGTCAACCTTCCTTCTTGATGAGCTTTCCTTACACAACTTACAACAACATCCTTTGACGTTCCAACAACAACTTCGACCCCAACAACTTTGACCCCAACAACTTTTCCAACACCTTTTGCAATTTCGACTTGCCCAACAATCTCTGTAGTTTCGACTTGCCCAACAACTTCTACAATTTCGACTTGCCCAACAACTGCTGCAATTTTGACTTGCTCAACAACTTTAGAAACCCTAACACAAGAGAGAGAGAGAGAGAAGTCCAAAACTTCGATCTTGCGCTTTTTCTTCTTATCCTTGATTTTCATCCCTTTTCCAACTTCTTTCTTGAGGAGATCAAACTTGCTTGTCTTATGCCTAAATGAGGTTGAGTTCCTTCTTATATATAGGCTTTCGAAGGGTATGAATTGCCTCCATGAGGCTGACTTGATATTTCATGTAGGCTGACTTCTTGTAGCTCGTTGACAAGGTCTTGGAGGTCTTTTATGACAAAAAAACTTCTTTTGCATAATAAAAGATGCCCAAAGGGGTCTTACATGTATGACAATGACTCTTTTGACTTCATCATTCTATGAGAAACCTAGAAGCACTCAATGGGTGCTTGACCTACAAATAAATTTACCTTGAGCATAAAACCCATGCATCAAGAATGAAAATAATTAATTTCTTTTTCTCTTTTCATCAAATACATAAAATCATGATTACAATAGACATTATGGACCAAACCTAGTTACATTTTTCAACACCTTCTATATCTTCGCTTTTCTACTCTTTATTGTTTGCAGAGATCGAACCGTATTTTTGACTTGCTTGCTATATTCTCCAAAAGAGCTCAAGTAAGTGTCTTTATATAGGTATCCATGACGTGCCAAATGGTTATGCATGCCGACTTGGAGCATTTGATAACAAATTTTACAAGGATAAAAAAATCCTTTTTCTTTCTTTACAACTGTCAAATTTGACATGACTCTTCTACAAATTTATTACTCTTTTTGACTCTAATGGGCATGAATAACATGCTAGATCAAAAGATAAATAAAAATAAATTCATTAATAACTTTTTCTTTCATTATGAAGACCGACACTAGTTACATTTTCCAACATAAATTACCCTAGGACATTACACTAGTGTTAAATTTTCGTTAAATGTTGCATTGTTAAACTGCTAACCTAGCAGGGTAATGTCTACTGTGTTGATTTCGGGTAGCATCGGATGTGCTTTAGCCACGAAATTTGGTGAAGAGGTTGGGTCACATGAGATCTCCAATACCCAGAAAGGGTTTGGGCAGATTCTAAACAGATCAGGAGATATTAAAATAATTAATATTTTTAATGGAGTCCCTAAGTCTAAACTTAGGGAAAGTAAAATATTAATGTTTATTAATATGAATCTGTGTTAAAGTGGTCCAAAAGACATGGATCAAGCCAGATCTAATCTTAGCCATTGATTAGGGACTTAATCTTAGCTGTTGAGATGTCAATATGAAAAGTATAAGGGGAGGCTTGAGGGTCACTTGGAGAACACACCAGATGATCAATCATTCTATTCTTTAGAGCGGGGTTTGCTAAGAGAGATAGAGTCAGTGATCGGCAGAGCAGCTAAGGGGCATTGAGTACAGAGAAACAGAGAAGGCAAAGATTGTGTCGAGAGAGTAGCACAATAGCCAAGGAGGGTGACACAGAGCTAGCAAGGGCTCACGCAGGGCCACGAAGAGGCAGCCAAGTGCTGTGCAAAGCACCAAAGGGGGCAGCGTAGCTGACGCAGAGGCTCTTAGAGCTGATGGAGGGCCTCCTGGTGCTAACACAGGCCTAGAAAGGCTGACGCAGGGCCAACGTGAGACATAGAGGGGCTGATGCAGTCCAGATTGGGCAGAGACTGGGGTTGCAGGAGCAGTTTTGTGCTAAAGAGTTGCCAGAAGGATTTTCTGGCGTTTCAACCATGAGATTTCTTTCAAACTGAGGTATAGCTGTTAAGGAAATTCTCTATTGGGTAGATCAGTTTCAACACCCAGATTGTACTTTGATAGTGCTTAATAAGAAAACCCTCAGATAGCTGCACCGGTTTTCCTGCATTGGGTTTTTCCGGGGACATTGGTCCAAAAATAATGGTGTCATGTGGTGTGTTTGTTCTTGTTTCTTTTAGTTGTTGCTCTGTAATATGTTGAGAATGCACTGGTGTTTAGTTTCAGTATTTACTTTGTAAATAACTTGTTAAAGAAAAATAACAAGTAGTTAGGAATAAATCAGAAAAAGTGCATAAGGGTTTCTAAACTAAGTAAATTTAGAAACTTCAACATGCCGAATAACTTGCACAACTACTGAATAACGACACAAATTCTACCCAACAAAGGTGCTTATTAATAATCCAAACTTACTTGGGCTCTCGTCTTGGGATATTGGCCCAACTGAGAAAAAATACAAAATACAAAAAAACCTAGATATGATCCTATAGATCTGCGCTAGATCGGTGCACGATCTTCTGAATGAATAAGTTCAAGTGTTCTATGTGCTCTGAAATGTGAATCATGAAAAGGTTGTTTGCTGTGCTTTCCTAAGATACAAGCATTACATTGCTTAAGTTTCCTCGGGATTGTAGGCAAACCAGTAACACCACTTTTCTTCAACATGTAAAGGCTGTCATAATTTAAGTGTGCAAATCTAGCATGCCATAAATGACTTGATGGAAATGTGTGAAAATTCTATTACTGCAGCAATTGATTTATTTTTCCTACTTATTCTTCAATAAGTTATTTGAGAAATCGCTTCAGTAAATATTAAAATAAATTCTACTGCAGATATCACACCATAGAACAGAAACAAATACATGCACAAAAACCAAGACATCAACATAGTTATTTTTGGACACATGTCCTCAGAAAAACCCAATGCGGGAAAACCGGTGCAGCAGAGGAGGATTTTATTAATCAACTATTCTTGAGTACAACTGGGTGCCAACCTAGCTTACCCAACAGAGATAAATTCTCCAACACCTCCCCCAGACTCAGCGTCAGACTTGCTGGCCTCTGCGTTAGTTCCTGCCTCTCTGCGTCAGCACTAGGCCTCTCTGCGTTACCCACGCAGGCCCTCCAGTGACTGTGCATTCGTGTTGCCTTTGTGTCTGCCTAAGAGGCTCTGCGTCTACCTCTCTGATCTCTGCGCTTATCTTCTGGTACTGTTCTGGCATCTTTGTTATGTACTTGCTACCTCTTGCTACAATCCAGACCTCTAGTTTGAATTTCTCAGCAAACCCCGCTCCAGAAATCGAACTAACTGGTCTCCCTCAGTATATCTCCAACTGACCCTCAAGCTTTCTCTTAAACTTTTCCTGTTGATGAATCAACGACTGAGATTAAGTCCCTAATCAATGACTAAGATTAAAATAGACTTGATCTTCATCACTTAGAAGCTTCTTATCCTTATCTTTATTAATACCCATTAATATTTTTATTTTCCTAAGTTTAGACTTAGGACCTCATTAAAAATATTAATCATTTTAATAACTTTTCATCCGGATGGAATTTTCCAAAATGATTTCTGGGTCTTGTAGATCTCATGCTCTTTAGTCTCTCCACCAATTTTCGTGGCTAGAGCACATCCGATGCTACCCCAAATCAACACTCCCTCTTAGTGAGGAGTGTGCTCTAGTAATACTCCATACTGAGCATCACTCTGATTATACAACACTGGTACCTGTGCTAATGCTAGGCCTCACCGCCCAACATCGTCTACACCGCTGTATCCTTTACTGCTACCCATGGCTCTATCACTGCCACTGCTACATCTGTACTGCAACTCCCTCTGCATCCGTGCTGCTACTGGTCCTTCTTCCCAACACTGCATCTGCACTGCAACATCATACCCATTTCTGTTACTGAAATGGATTCTTTATCATCCCCATCTTCTCCCTGAAATAATCAAACTTGGTTATTCCAAGGGCCTTGGTAAGGATGTCTGCCACTTGTTCTCCTATATGAGTGTAGTTCAATTGTACAACTCCTCGTTGGACACAGTGTCTGACAAAGTGACATCGAATATGAATGTGCTTTGACCGATCGTGAAATACTGGATTCTCAGAGAGCTTGATGCTACTCTGATTATCACACATGATCCTGGTCGCCTCCATATTCCTTCTGAATCGGTTCACAAGCAGTTTTCTAAGCCATATGGCTTCGCACGAAGCTGTGCTTGCAGCCATATATTCTGCTTCAGCTGAGCCCAGAGCTATGGATTTCTGTTTCCTACTGCACCAAGAGGTCATTCCCGATCCAATGTTGAAACAATACCCAGAGGTACTTTTCCGATCCACTGAACTTCCAGCCCAATCTGCATCAGTGAATCCACTCAATCTAGTATCCTTCTTCCTGGTGTACAAGAGTCCATAATCGACTATTCCCTGTATATATCTGAGAACATGTTTGGCTGTTGCCCAGTGTGTCCTCTTCGGTTCCACTTTGAACTCACTGAGGGTGTTGACAGTGTAACAAATGTCTGGCTTAGTATTGACCAGATACATCAGGGACCCTATGAGTTGTTTGTATAAGGTGGGATCAACATCCTTGTCTTCTGATGCATCAGTCTTCTTCCAGTTGGTGATCATTGGAGTAGCCATGGTTCTACAGTCCTTTGTCATGAATCTCTTCAGGATTTCAGTAGCATATCTCCCTTGCCTAAGGAAGATCTCCCCATTTTGCTGCCAAATTTACAACCCTAGGAAATAATGCATTCGTCACAAATCCTTGATATCGAATTTTGTGGCTAGATTCTTCTTGTAGTCCCCGATGAGCCTGGATGATCCTATCAGGAAGAGATCATCCACATACAATACTAAGATTAGAGGTTCATTCTCTACAACCAGATAGTAGAGATTTGGATTTGCGTCACTCTTGACAAATCCCATCTTCTGCAAGTAGCCATCGATTCGACCATACCATGCTCTAGGTGCCTGTTTTAGCCCATACAAGGCTTTCTTCAATCTACATACATGAGACTTTTTCTCATGTGTCTCAAAGCCCTCTGGTTGTTCAATGTATACCTCTTCTTCTATCACCCCGTTCAGAAATGCTGTTTTGACATCCATCTGATGAATTTCCCACCCCATCTGTGCTGCAAGAGATATCACGGTTCTAATAGATGTATAACTGGCTACCGAGGCGAAGGTCTATTCGTAGTCAATTCCTTCCTTCTGAGCGTACCCCTTAGCCACACATCTGGCTTTGTATTTCTCAACACTACCATCTGCAGCGTATTTAATCTTGTAGATCCATCTCAAACCTACCACGGATCTGTCTTGAGGCCTTGGCACTACCTCCCAGGCATCGTTCACCATTATGGAGTTGTACTCCTCTACCATCACATCCAGCCAAACTTGATGTTGAGTTGCCTCCTGAAACTGGCAGGCTCCCCATCCTGAGCTACTAATGCGTGATATCTATCTGGTTGTTTTCGCTCCCTCTCTTCCTTAGCGCACCGATGAAGTCTTCTGCATCTTGCAAAATTTAACGAAGTTCCTTGCTCGTTCTTCCTCTAGTAGTAGGTGCTTCTGTTAGCTCCTCCTCCTTCTGTGATTCTTCCTGATCCAAGGAAGAATTCTTAACTTCCGTTGGTTGAAGTGGTTTGACCAACGGCTCATCTTTTGACTGCTCCTCGGAAGGCATTTCTCGAGATTTTCACAAGGCCCTATCCTTCATGAACTTCACATGTTGTCGAACTACTACCTTCCTGCTCCCACTAGTTATCCTTTCTCTGCAGTTTGATCCATCTTCTTCCTCTTTTCCTTGGGTATGCGGCAATATGCTAAGCTTCCAAATGTCCTGAAATGACCGACTTCAGGTGTCTTCCATGTGAAGACTTTCTCTGGAGTAATCTTGCGCAATGCCCGATGAGGAGTTCTATTTTGAACATAGACTGCCGTGTTGCATGCTTCTGCCCATAGGAATTTTGGCATATCCTGATCATACATCATGGCCCTGGCTACTTCCACGATAGTCCAGTTCTTTCTTTTTGCTAATCCATTCTGCTCTGGATTGTACGGAGCTATCCACTCTCTTCTGATGTCCTCCCTAGTGCAAAAGTCTCTGAAGTCCTTGTCGACATATTCCCCACCATTATCTGAGTGCAAAACTTTTATTTTCTTTCCAGTCAGATTGTCCACCAGAGCCTTGAACTCTTTGAATCGACATAAAACCTCATCCTTGGTTTTCAGAAAATAAATCCAAGTTTTCTTGGAGTGGTCATCGATGAAGGTGCCAAAGTATTCAACACCACTAAGAGTTTTAGTGGACATTGGTCCGTAGATATCTGAGTGTCTCAATCCTAGTACACTCTTGGCCCTGGTTTTACTTCTAGGAAACGCTGCTTTGGCATACTTGCTTAGAGCACATCCTCTACATACATCATCTCTTTCTGTACTAAGATCTAGAACTCCTGTTACAGTTTTCCTGAGGATTCTTAGGGCCCCATGGTGCAAATGCCCCATTCTTCTATGCCATAGTTCATTCAGAAGCTTGTCCCCATGATTGCCTTTTAGTGCCATTGGTGATTCTAGCTGTAATCTGTACAACCTGTTACTCCTGATTTCGATCTGCACTTTCTTTTTCCAGCTTGGGTGTTTGGCATACACTTTCTCCTTGATGAAGAAAACGTCATAACCCTTGCTTTGAAGTTGTGATACAGATAGTAAGTTCATCCCCATTCCTGGCACATGCAACACATTAGTGGCTTGAAACCGCTCTCCCGTTTTTGTTTGAAACACTATGGTCCCCTTTCCTATTGGAGTACACTTTGCCTTATTCCCCATGGTGATCTGAAAATTCATCCTTTCCTCCTGATACTCAGAGAAACATTCCTGGATTCCTGTCATATGCCAGGAGGTTCCACTACCTATATACCATACCTTAGATGATGCCGAGCTTGTTAGACAAGCAACTTCTTCTTCCAATCTGGAAGCCAACATAGAGAAATCAAGATTTCTATCCCTTGTGCAATTTTCTGAAAATTTGCATGAGTCTCGTGATGTTGATGCATTTGCATCATGATCTCGACCCATAATTGATTTTCCCTTCATGTCTCTGATTCTTTTCTCTCATACCATGTGAAAATTCTATTACTGCAGCAATTGATTTATTTTTCCGACTTATTCTTCAATAAGTTATTTACGAAATCGCTTCAATAAATATTAAAATAAACTCTATTGCATATATCACACCATAGAACATAAACAAATACATGCACAAAAACCAAACACATCAACACAGTTATTTTTGGACAAATGTCCCCAGGAAAACCGATGCCGGAAAACTGGTGCAATAGAGGAGGATTTTATTAATCAACTATTCTTGAGTACAACTGGTTGCCAACAGGGCTTACCCAATAGAAATAAATACTCTAGCACCTCCCCTAGACTCAACGTCAGACTTGTTGGCCTCTGCACAGGTCCTAGACCCTCTGTGTCAGCTCTTGTCTCTCTGCATCACCCACGCAGGCCCTCCAGTGACTGCGCAGTCCTGTTTTCTCTGCATCTGCCTCTCTGATCTCTGCACGGATCTTCTAGTACTGTTCCTGCCTCTTTGTTTCATACTCGCTACCTCTTGCTGCAATCCAAACCTCTAGTTCGAATTTCTCAGCAAACCCCGCTCCAGAAATCGAACTGACTAGTCTCCCTCAGTATATCTCCAACTGACCTTCAAGCCTTCTCTTATACTTTTCTTGTTGATAAATCAACGACCGAGATTAAGTCCCTAATCAACGGCTAAGATTAAAATAGACTTGATCTTCGTCTCTTAGAAGCTTCTTATCCTTATTTTTATTAATACCCATTAATATTTTTATTTTCCTAAGTTTAGACTTAGGACCTCATTAAAAATATTAATTATTTTAATAACTTTTCATCTGGATGGAATTTTCCAAAACGATTTCTGGGTCTTGTAGATCTCATGCTCTTTAGTCTCTCCACCAAATTGCATGGCTAGAGCACATCCGATGCTACCCCAAATCAACAAAATGTACCTTCATCATAATGAGAACTGTATGAGAAGTTTTGTGCACAAGCAACGGTACCTTGCAACTTCAGAAGTCTTTCTTATTCTATCCCGTCATGACAAGTGAGCAATTTGATGCTTTTCTGATCTCAACCTTGCCATCAAACATATGAATGGAGTATCGTTGCTGGCGGATGTGGACCAAACACAACAAGTTTCTCCTCAACTTCGGGAGATATAAAACATCATGCAGAAGAAAGTTTGGAAGACCAGACAGTGTGAGCCTGATCGTGCCAAGCCTTGATGGCTTGAGTTTTGACTTGCCTGCAAAGTATACTGCTCCATCAAGATTGCTAGTAATTTCCTAAAAAAAATCTCTTCTAAAAGTCATGTGGCAAGTTGCTCCTAAATCAAGTAACCAATCATTTTTCCAAGAAGCAAGTGAAGCATTAAACAAGTCTTTAGTTACTCCAATATTATAATGTGCCACAACATAGTGAGCAGATTTGGATGCTCTACCTTTCCCGTTGTCATTGGTTTTACCTTTGGCTTCATTTCTTTCCTGCTCAATTTTGTCTCAAGGCAACTTATGTGTGGATGCATCAGGTCCATCTCTATTGCAACGTCTGCAATGAAGATCAAACTTTTCTCCTTGGAACTGTCTGACCCCCCTGCCTCTAAAATTCCTTCTTCCTCTTCCTCTTCCTCTAGAAGAATCTTGTGCATGATTCTTCTCTTTATGTGCAAGACACACAACTTCTTCAGAAGACTGAGGAGCTGTCTTCTTCCCAAAAGCCTTCTCTCTCTGACCCCCCTGCCTCTAAAATTCCTTCTTCCTCTTCCTCTTCGGCCACCTCTTCCTCTAGAAGAATCTTGTGCCTGATTCTTCTCTTTATGTGCAAGACACACAACTTCTTCAGAAGATTGAGGAGCTGTCTTCTTCCCAAAAGCCTTCTCTCTCTCAGCAAACTTCTTCTCAAGGGAGTCAAAGTTAATCTCCTTGAGGTTTCCACTTGCTTGTAATGACTCAAGATAATTTGAATAAGTGGGATATAGTGCCTTGACATAAGTTATGTGAGGAATGTTTATTTGAACACCAATGGTTTTTTATATCATGCATAATGGATCTAACTTCTGATGTTAAAGCAAGAGGGTCATCATTTTTCAATTCAAGACTGAACAATTTAATCATCAATTGGACAACTTCAATTTCAGCGTGTGAGTCATACAATTCCTTCAATTTTGTAAGGTTTCAAAAGCATTTGAAAATGGCGAAATATGGCGACTCACTTCTTCATTGACAGATGCTGCAATGAAGGCATAGGCCTTGCTGTTCTTTTTTTCCCAGATGCCAATCTCCTTATTTGAGGTATGCTTTGCAGGTTCATTGTCTCCATCTCCTAGGACCTACACAAACTCCTTTCCACAACTCATTGAAAATGAGAGTGTGTTTTATCTTCCGTGATTATTCATGATAGTTCTCTTTTCCTAAGAGAACTACTCCAACAATAGATATCAATGAATGCATTTTAAAATCTGTATAATGTGTAAAAAATGTGCTATGCTGCAATATATAAAGAAAATTTGCACTTCTGGTGGTAAAAACTACAATTCTGATATATATATATATATATATATATATATAGCAGAAGTATATTTAGGGGAGGCAGTATATGGGGGAGGGTATCTTTGGGGGAGGGTATATTTGAAATGGCAGAGAAATTATTATTTGACAGAGTGGTGATAAAAACGGTGAGTGTGAGTGTTATATAACGAAGGCGGGAGTTATACACATTGTGGTTGCCATGATACACAACACTATATAGTAAAAAACCGGTGGTATACAGTGGCGGTGGGAGGTATGTAATATATACAACAACGTTCAACGTATGATGGGCATTATGTAATGGACAACGTTCAACGCATGGTGGACAATGTCACTGATTTTGAACTGATATATAACTGTATGGACCAGTGTTTGTATATTATACAATAGACAACGTGGAGGTATATGAGGCGGATGGCGGTATATATTAAAACCGATTGGTGGTTTTAAGAGTCGACCACGTTCAAATAACGGTGGTATGGGGAGAGAGAGCATTCAACGTAGGAGGAGGCGGTTTGGATCGGTTGTATCCGGGCCAATGTTATATGTATTATGCAATGGACAAGAGTAGTATGACTGTGGGAGGTGTGATGCCGCGGGGAGGAGGAGGCGGTGTTGTTCCATTGCACAGTGGGGAGAGCAACGTGGTATGGCGGGAGAGCAACGTGGTATACGTTATAACAACACAATTTTATATTAAAAAACTGCATGTATTAACGTGTATGGAGAAACCGGTGTGCGAGTTTGAGCCGAGGGAGGTCAATGCATATGACTGTGACTGTGACAGAGGTTATTATAACTGGGACCGGGAGGCGGGTGCAGCATTAATTGTGATACTTGCAAACAATGTATGGACGACGTTAATAACATAATGTTCAACACATTAATACCACCGAGCTCAATGTACTACCACCATTAATAACTCAGTCGATGCCACAGTTTGAACGCCATAGTCATAAAGAATCGACATACTACATATCAGTATGCCATTCCCGCAACATGGAGGAGGCTCACTACACCACAACACTTGTAGGCAACACAGATTCGATCCTCCAACAACCTCCAACAACACAAATTTCGATGTAGATTAGTGCTTAACGCAGAGAATGGAGCAATGGTAGAGGTGCCAGTTCTGCAAAATAGGTAGAACATAGGTAGGAGGGAGTTACAAGGGCAGAGAGGGAAGCCAAAAAATGGAGCTATCTCTGATACCATGTCAAGCCAGGAGGTAACTCAAATGAATTGTGTTTGTGCATTAAGGCTGATCATAGATATATACATGGAGGGAGAGACTCTTGGGCTTCATCTCCCAGTGTCTCTTCATATTCCAACTCCCCTTATTTTCTATTTACATTATTTTACACATATTTACCCAATCGCAAGGATTAGGTGTCAACACTTCTAGGTTTTTAAGTCAAAGAATCAAAGTCCTATTTTGAACCTATTGTAAAATAAAAATAAAAAGAAAATTTTAAATGTAAATTTTTGGGACAGAAACCCCTCTAGATGCCAAACCAGCCTACATGTCAAGTTAGCCCTGCCCCAATGGACACGTCTATTCTCACCCCTCTATATTGTATAAATAGAGGATAGATGGAGCTCATTTGGACCCACACACTTGAATGGTTTTTGTTGAGAAAATGGTACCAAGGAAGTGTTTCCTAGGCATTTTTTCTTTTGGACTAGGGAGACACTTTAATTACCTTTTGTCTAAGTGACATTATGAGATTATTAATGTCAAGAGGGGCTATTTTTTATGTGGAGTTGTACCATGTTTTAAATTATTAAAGTCATGTCTAAAAGCGACTTTACGGGTAAAGTCTAAAGTTCACTTTATAATATTAAAGTGACTTATGTTTTATAAGTTACTTTATGGGAAAAGTGACCATGGTGCAAAATAACATTAAAAGTACTAGGAAATATTTTTAAAAGAAGGGAATCACATGTATGAGGGCCCAAGTGGGGGACTCATCTCAACCCTTGATCTAATGGCTTGAGATTAAATCTCAACCATTAGATCCTAGGGATAGGGCTGTAATCTTTTCTCAAGAGACAAGAGAGAGGGAAAAGGAATTTTTACTATTCATTCTTTTCAAAAGGAAATGAGGAGAGCATAGGAGCTGAGGAGCAGCTCGAGCTAGCAACACGTGGAGCAGCTGAAGGGAGGAGAGATTGCAACACTTTGGGAAGAGAGATCGAACCCTTGGAGAGTCTACCAGTTTGAATCTGCATCAGAGAACCTTTGCACGATTTTCCAAAAATTTCGTATTAGCTGGGAAGTCGAGTTTGTTGTGGAGAGCAACCCAAATTGTCAGCTGAGGTTTCACTGTTTTTTTGACTTCATTTCATGCCAAGTTTTGTGATACATTTCAGGTCGGTTCTGTCCTCAATTTAAGGAGAAAAACAGGCCGAGTTCTGGTCTCATTTCAGGAGAAAAGTGGTCTGAGTTCAGGCCTCAACTTCAACAGAAATAGGCTGAAATTTGGGTGAATGCAGACCCAGATTTGAGTGCAGAAACTTTGGGTCAGAGAGAGACCCTGGACTTATCAGACTATAGTGAATGAACAGAGGATATTTTAGTGCAGTACCAAGAGTACTCTAGCCAAATTTTAGGGCTTGAGTTTCAAGCAGGAGTTCTGCCATTTTTTGGCCAGAATTCGAGGTAGTGGTTTAGTGAATACAACACAAGAATTGCAAGTTTGTATCAGTCTAAGTAGAGTACTGTGTGGTGACTCCTCATTGTATTCTCTCGGTGCCTATAACAAACCAGATAAGGGAGATAAATTTATCTTTTTCTCTGTCGTAAAATTTCCTTGAAGAAGCGAATTAATAGACTCCTTCCAGCACCGGTTTTCCACAAGAGGCAGTGGGGTTTTTCCAGGGTCAATTTGACCAAAAATAAGTGTTAAATTGTGTGTGTGCTTGCTATTATTTCTCTAGTTTCAGTTGTGCAAAAATATTAGTAGAAGCACTCTTTAAATATTTTAAATGAATGCATAAAAGGTTATTTCTGAATGCCAAAACATGTGGGTTGGGCTTATAAAACGCTTGCAAAATTTGTAAACTGGTTAAGGGTGTAGACATTCAAATTTTCTACATGGTATCAGAGCCAAAGAGGGGTCAGACCAAAGATTTTTGTGACAGCTGATACAATACCGACAAGCATTAAATCTCTGCTAACAGTGAACAAGACTGATAAAACCTTGACAAAAACCTAGACTTCAGCAGTTGAGAAGGAGGAAGGTTCCTAATTCAAAGATTTGCTCCATTTGTTGGTTAGGAAGGTCATGGCAATTGGTATGAGGGTGGAGGACAAATTGGTAGGGACAAAGAACTTTGGCTTCTGGAAGGAGAGGATGATGCTTTTACTGGAGGACGTTGTAGTATGGGACATTGTTGACGCTCCCGAGCAACCACCTACTGTAGCTCGGTTGTTGGACTTCAACAACAAGAATGTGAAGGTTAAGAGAATCATTCTCAATGCCATCAGAGACCACCTATTCCCTCATGTGGCTAGTGTTCAAATATGTAACTAGGTCCAGCCTTCATAAATGTATTTGAGTCACAATGAAATGTATTTATCAAAAGAATGAAGAAAATATTTTTATTTTTATTATTATGACTTATTAAAGCATGGGTTTCATGCTTGGGTCATCATGTTTTAGGTCAAAGTCCCCATTGAAGACTTCTAGGATTTATTCTGTCATTAGAGTCATTGTGCATTTAAAGAAAGTCAATACCCTTCTTGGGCTTTTGAATCATGTAAAAAGAATTAATATTGAGTCAAATAAGCTATTTGTCACCTCCACACCAAGTCTGCCTCAAGGAGATTAAGTCAGCGTTATTTGGAGCATTCACTCTCTCTCTCTCTCATAGGTTCAATATCTAGAAGAAATAAGTTGGGAAGTGCGAAGTTGGAGAAGCGCTGGAAAAGGGAGCGAAATTTGGAAGGAAGGAAGAAGACATCAAAATTGAAGTCTTAGGCCGGCTATCTCTCACTCGAGTGGAGTATCTAGGAAGATCGAAGTTTTATTGTCTAGTTGAAGCTGTTGCTGCTGCTAGTTGCTGGGTCGAAGCTGCTACTGCAAATTGTTCTTGCTACTAGTTGCTGGGTCAAAGCTACCACTGCAAGGTGTTGCTGTTAGGTCGAAGTTGCTATTGAAGGGTTATCATCTATATTCTACAAGAAGGAAGAAAGGGTTGCCTTAGTGTGGAGGAAGTCTTTGTCTAGGTCAAGAGTCTTGGATTATCTCGTGAAACTATTGAAGCAAGAATTGTTGACTGGGTTTTCCCCTAGATAGGGGTTTTGCCTTGGTAGAATGCCTACATCTTGTGTCTTGTGTTTTTTGTTATCTTCATACATACATAATTTGGTAATTGCTTGATGAAAGATAATATAACAAAGAAGTAAAAGAAGCCAACATAATTCACAAGTAATTATCAAGAAAGAGAAATCTAACCCTAATTCTACCAACATTGGTTTCTCAACAACTAGGATGAGATATGCCTACTAGATGTGGGAGTCCTTGGTCACATTACACTAGAGTTCCAATGAGATCAGGAAGATGGTGTTGAGGCAGAAACTACGCAACACCAAGATGACCAAGACTGACAATGCAACCTGATACCTCACCAAGATCGGGAGAGGCTATTCCTAAGGACCCACTAGTCAGGATTGCACTAGATGGTTTCTCAAAGAAGTGGGACGATTTCATCCAGGAAGAGACCAAGAGGAGTGCCAAGGTAGGCAACCAAAGTGGTGGGGCAGGTGAGGAGGAGATTGTCGCCCTTGCGACTAAGGGCAAATAGAAGAAGGATGTGGCAACATCAACCACAGTGGAAGAAGGTAGGCAACCAAAGTGGTGGGGCAGATGAGGAGGGGATTGTCGCCCTTGCGACTAAGGGCAAATAGAAGAAGGATGTGGCAACATCAACCACGGTGGAGCAGTTTGTAAGTTTTTGGTAGCATCGAATGTGATCTAGCCTTGAAAATTGGTGGAGAGGCTAAGGCACATGAGTTCTAAAGAACCCAGAAATTGTTTGGTGAAATTTCGCCCGAATTGTATTTTATTAAAATAATTAATATTTTTAATGGGGATCCTAAGTCTAAACTTAGGAAAATTAAAGTATTAATGAGTATTAATCAAAATATGGGTGAGAATGATCTAGAAGGCAAATCAAGTCAAGTTTTAATCTTAGCTGTTGATTAGAGACTTATTCTCAGTTGTTGAATTCTCAACGAGAAAAGTATAAGGAGGAGGGTTGGGGTTCAATTAGAGACACACAGATAGAATAAATTGATCTAGAGTTAGTTTTTATGGGCTAGGAAGTTGAGAAATTCGAACTAGGGGATCATTCTGTAGCTGATGGACAGGGATAGTTCGGGAATATTGGGCAGAGAGGCGGAGAGCCACTAGTGGAGGCAACAAAACACCTAGAGGGACTAACACTGGGCCAGTCTGGGCCCACGCAGTCTTGACGCAGAGTTAGAAGGGCCAACACAGAAGTGAAGCTGCTCTCACGCAAAAATCTGAAATTGTTGGAACAACCGAGAGAGATTGACCTAGAAGCTCTAGGAGGCAGAAGAGACGACATAGGGCTGACGCAAAGCTTATAACGCTGGCGTAGGGCCTATGCAGTGCTAGCACAAAGATAATCGGGGTTAGCTAGTTCTGTTTCCAGATCAACTGGGTGAAGTGAGGTAATCTCACTTAGTTTTCTACCATTATATTTTTCTCTGTCACTGGATCGCCAGGAGGGAAACCAATATTGTATTCGAAACTACTGCTTAATAATATAAAACCTTCAAAGCTGCTGCACTGGTTTTCCCACATTGGGTTTTCCCACATTGGGTTTTCCTGGGGACTATTTTGTTCAAATAATGGTGTCCTATGGATCTTGTTCTTTGCTCAGTTTCTTGTTTCATGTAATCAAATTAAATTGGTGTAGGCTGCAAAAGTAATTTACTTAAGTATTTTTTAGAAAATAACTTGATAATGTATATTAAAATCAAGTAGGAAAAGTAAATTTAGTTTTGTTGCAGTAGGGGTTCCTTGAGTGTAAGAATTTTCACATGGTATCAGAGCAGTGATTTTGAAACATGAAGAGCAGATCCAACGCTGAGCAGAGAGGCCAATAGCTACATTTGCCAGCAATTCGAATCCCCTTGAAGGGATTGCATAGTCCTTGGCGGGAAAGCAGAGATTTCGAGGAAATCTCTCTTTGCGAGAGTCGACAGAGAGGTACGATTTCCAGTTTGTGAGTTTGCAGAGGCAGAGGGAGTGACACAGAGTCTCAGCGCAGTGCTTGAAGGGTGCAGTTTCTGCCGGGGAAGAAATCCACTAGAAAAGAACGAAGACACATAGAAGGGGAATTTTATCCTTAGACAACATTTCGCCAAAAGTTTGAATTTCTCACTTGCTGGGCAATAGTGCTGAGCAGTAACTAGAGGAGTCAGTTTGACAATTTTGGTGAGATGGCATCGCATGGGCTTAGAGTTTAGGACAAGTTGGAAGGAGCTTCCAACTATGTCATATTGAATTAAAGAATCTTAACTGTTTTGGAGGAGTACGATCTCGAAGCCTACGTCAAGAGTACTATGGCTGTTCCTGCTGACAATGATCAAAGGAAGAAGTACAAGGTCAAGCAGGGGAAGGCGAAGAGGCTTATTCTCGATGGAGTTCGAGATCATGTGGTCTCACATTTGCAGGGCAAGGATAGAGCCCGAGAGATGTAGGAAGCTTTGTCTTCACAATATGAAGGGTCTTCTGAACAACGGAAGATGTACTTGGAACAAAAGTTGCAGCAGACATTGATGCAGAAAGGAGGAGTTAACTCCTATCTTCAACGTCTTCAGGACACCAGAGACCAGCTTGCTGCAGTGGGGTCTACTCCTCAGCCTACTGCGATGGGAAGGATAGCCCTGTATGGAGTCTCAGATGAATGGCAAGTCTTCGTCCAAAGTATATTGGGCAGGGAAAGACTACCTTCATGGGAGGAGATGTGGGCAACCCTTCAATAGGAGGAATTAAGGAGGGACCTAGTAAAGGTCAACCTCAATGGCAGCAGTGGGAGTGGCACGAAGACCAAGGAGGAGGAGGAGAACACAACTCTAGCATCAAAGGGACAACAAAAGCAGAAGCGAAAGGACATTTCGAAGGTGAAATGTTTCAAATGTGGCGAGATGGGCCACTTTGCATCCCAATGTCATTTGAAGCAAAAAGATAAGGATGAGAAACATGATCCTAAGACTGCTTCAACAAAGATAGACGAAGAAGAGTATGCCATGAGTGCCCACGCATCTCCAGGAGGGAAATGGGGCGATATTGAGTTGTAGTCGGGAGGACTACATGTGGGCAGGATCCTTGAGGAGTCCACCTCTTGGATCAATTCCTTGCTACGGGAGCCCGAGATTCAGCAGTAGCGAGATGGACTTAGTGTTAGATGATGCAATGGATTGACTGGTGAGACAGATGCAGTAGCCTAAGACTAGAGACTAATCAACGCAGAGCAAGGTTGGTAGCAGTGCAGATGGCACAATGCAGAAGTCAGCAGCAACGTGGAAGATTCAGAGGGTCAGAGATTAGAGCAGTCAAATTCCAACATTCATGGTATTATGTTGAACACAGTTAAGTTCAATTAATTTTGGATGTTTTTTAGTTTCTTGTCTCAGCAACTGAGTTGCAGTACGAATGCAATGTTAGTAGTGGCAGTGCTAGCAACATAGCTGATGCAACGTTTGAGAGGGAGCTGTAGTACAGATGCAACAGTGGCAGTGTCATGGGAAATAGTACAGTAGCAACAATAGCACAGTGTTGGTGGCAACAACAGTGCGGAAAGGAGGTGCTTCAGAGACATAGCAACATGCAATTGGACATTGTTGCTAGAGCACATTCCTTGCTAAGAGGGAGTGTTAGTTTTTGGTAGCATCGGATGTGCTCTAGCCTTGAGGTGGAGTGGCTAAGGCACATTAGTTCTAAAGAACCCAGAAAGCGTTTGGTGAAATTACACTCGGATGGTATTTTATTAAAATAATTAATATTTTTAATGGGGTTCCTAAGTCTAAACTTAGGAAAATTAAAGTATTAATGGGTATTAATCAAAACATGGGTGAGAATGATCTAGAAGGCGGATCAAATCAAGTTTAAATCTTAGCCGTTGATTAGAGACTTAATCTCGATCGTTGAATTCTGAACGAGAAAAGTATAAGGAGGCTTAGGGTTCAGTTAGAGACACACAAAGAGAACGAATTGATTTGGAGTTTGATTTCTGTGGCTAGGAAGCTGAGAAATTCGAACTAGGTGATCATTCTACAACAGAGGGGCAGGGATAGTTTGAGAATACTAGGCAGAGAGGTAGAGAGCCACTAGTGGAGGCAGTGCAACACCTAGAGGGACTGATGTTGGGCGAGTCTGGGCCCACGCAGTATTGACGCAGAGCCAGAAGAGCCAGCGCAGAAGTGACGCTGCTCTCACGCAGAAATCCGAAACTGTTGGGGAGCTACCGGAAAAACCGAGAGAGGTTGACATAGAAGCTCCAAGAGGTGAAAGAGACATCGCAGGGCTGATGCAGGGCCTACGCAGGGCCAACGCAAAGATAGCCATGGTTAGCCAGTTCTGTTGCCGAATCAACCAGAAAATGTTGGGTGTGAGGTAATCTCACTCATTTTTCCGCCATTATATTTTTCTCTGTCATTAGATTGCTGGGAGGGCAACCAACATTGTATTCAACACTACTGCTTAATAATATAGAACCCTCAAAGCTGCTGTACCGGTTTTCCCGCATTGGGTTTTTCTAGGGACTATTTTGTCCAAAAATAATGGTGTCCTATATATCATGTTCTTTGCTCAGTTTCTTGTTTCATGTAATCAAATTAAATTGGTGTAGGTTGCAAAAGTAATTTACTTCAATACTTTTTGGAAAGTAACTTGATAATGTATATTAAAATCATGTAGAAGTAAATTCAGTTTTGCTGCAATAGGGGTTCCTTGACTGTAGGAATTTTCACAGAGTTCGCCTCGATGTTTGAGTCAGAGTTTGCGTTCGTGGTGAGCTTAGCCGCTAGTGCTATATCCACGAGTGTTTGGTTCATAGACAGTGGAGTATATTGCCATATGACCAGAGTGAGGGAGCACTTTACGAGTCTTACAGAGGGAGTGGATCTTGAGGTGGTGCTTGGAGATGACACCAGGGTCAAAGCGGCGAGAGTGGGGACAATATCATTTCAGAGGGAGTTATTACCTCCTCTAAAATTGACAAATGTTCTTTACGTACCAAGACTGAGGAGGACCCTGATATTAGTTTCCTGCATTGAGGATAGAGGATATGTCATATTGTTCTAGGATGGACAGGTGTTGATGTATCGTCTGGGAGCTAGCGTGACATCTGCTAGAGTGATTGGTGTCTGTGAGGGGTGACTTTACATGTTCATGTTTTAGCCTTGTAGGACTGTGAGGATGTCATAGGAGGATGACAATGTAGAGCAACAAGCTTCTGGAGAGAGGAGCACACTACATGTTTCAAGGTCCACAGGTATAGGTTCACAGAGGTCAGGAGGATTACTGGCTTCTGGGGTGATAGGTTTATAGGGTGCAGGATATTTGAGTGCAGGAACTTAGAGTACAAGAACACTATAAGCCAGAGGGGCATCTTCATCAGGACCACAGGTGTCAAGGGATGGAGATGATGCTCCCAGACTTGTGTAGGAGCCTTCTTCAGGGATGAGGAAGGCATGAAGGCTTTATGGTTCCTTGAAGGAAGCACGTGAGTCAGTGAAGGGGTGAAAATCAGCAGAGAGGTCTGATGGTGACAATGTTTTAAAAATAGGCCGGTTTGAACTGGTAACTGGTCAAACCGGCTGGTTCACTAGCCCATTGGGTCAAACCGGCAGAAAAACCTGGTTTGACCCCGCCCTTCGCCAAAAAATTAGAAAAACCGGTCCTAACCGATC
Source organism: Pinus tabuliformis (assembly GCA_031772625.1). NCBI lineage: Eukaryota > Viridiplantae > Streptophyta > Pinopsida > Pinales > Pinaceae > Pinus > Pinus tabuliformis. The sequence continues at coordinate 1,368,851,463 of CM062805.1, read as the reverse complement.
GGTTTATGGTCAAACCTGCCGGTTCCATCATAAATCGGTCGGTTTATTGCTAGGGAAACCATAACCCCCACTGCATTTTTTTGAGTTTTGAAGTTGTTTTGAGGGAAATTTGGGGTTGTTTTCCTCGAAATATAGTCCCTCCAAGAAAAACATGCCTACCCTCTCATTTTCTTGACACATCTCAACCCTAGCAATGTTGGCAATTAATGGTAATGCTAAATTCTTAAAGTAAAAGTGACATTTCCTATAATTTTCATTTTCATCCTTTTATTTAAATTTTTAACATTACCATGAAATGACTCAGGATGTTTGAGAGTGGTTTCGACCTCGTTGGATTTCATATGGAGAAACTAGAATTTTAGATTTCACTCAAAATTCAGCAGACTTAATGCTTTTTAGGATTTCATAGTTTGAGGTTTGCAATGTTTCCATTTGATTCTATCATGCATGAGGGTATGAGATTGACATTTGATCAAGAGCATGAAGCCCTTTAAGAACCTTGATGTTGGTGGCATTAATTATTGAACTTTGGAGATGTTGGTGGTATTGATTGTTGAACTCCTCTACCATGCCCTTAACAAGAACACACTCTTCACTCAAAGGAAAACAACTGGTTAGGCATGCTAATCTTTTTCTACCACATTATAAGGTTGAGGAGATGAACCCTTCAGTCAAACCAAAATCATTGGTTAGGCATGTTAAACCTTTTCAATTTCTATCATGTTATAAGGTTGAGCAATCCAAGTCTAAAGACTTTGAGCTAGATGATGTTTGTGTATCTCTTGTTGATGCTGTTTATGTCTTTCAACTAGCGTTGAATCAGTGATGAGTTTCATGGTGACCATGTTGATCAGTGATTTGTAGTTTTGATGTCTATTTTTGCTACTACTACTAAAGTTGTAGAGGAGTTTTAGGAATCCTCAAACTCTGAGCCATATTATTTATGTAGCTCATGTTGATGATCTCTTGTCTAGTAGTGGTGATGAGTTTGATCATGATAAGGAGTGATCATGTTGTTGGTCACTAATATGTAGACTTGTAGTAGGCGAGTGACCCCATAGCTTAGAGCATAGTTTTCGGACTCTAGAGGTCATTTAGAGTCTCATTGATTATGTATTTTGTTGCAGATATGTATTGCACTCGATGCCATTTTGATATATTCACCTTTAAATGGTATATAGATTAGCAAACCTTGCATATTTGGTTTCTATTGGCTTGGAATCATGGTTTTAAATCTTAAAATTAGTTTTTTTCATTAAAAATTAATTATTTAATATATTTTTTAAAAACTAGTTCGTTTAGACCTGACCAGTCCCGGTTCGAAACCCGGTTCATTAGGTGGACCGGTCCAGTCAGCGGTTCTGGTTTTTGGAACATTGGATGGTGATGTGGCGAGAGTAGTGGGTGATAGGATGGTACCTAGGAGTGACCATATCCTCTTCAGAGATAAGGATGGAGTGGTGGGAAACAACTTCCTTGGTAAGACGAAGTGTTGAGAAAATGGTATGAAGGCAGTGTTTCCTTTTGGCCGAGGGAGACACTTCAATTACCTTTTGTCTAAGTGACGTTATGAAATTGTTAATGTCAAGAGGGGCTAAAGTATTTTTTATGTGGAGTTGTACCATGTTTTAAATTATTAAAGTCACATGTCTATAAGTGACTTTATGGGTAAAGTCTGAAGTTCACTTTATAATATTAAAGTGACTTGTGTTTTATAAGTTACTTTAAAGTGACCATGGTGCAAAATAACATTAAAAGTACTAGGAAGCCTTTTTAAAAGAAGGGGACCACATGTATGAGGGGTCAAGTAGGGCACTCATCTAAACCCTTGATCTAATGGCTTGAGATTAAATCTAAGCCCCTAGATCCTAGGGATAGGGTTCCAATCTTTTCTCAAGAGACAAAAGGAAGGGAAAATGAATTTTTATTATTCATTCTTTGCAAAAGGAAATGAGGAGAGCGTAGGAGCTGAGGAGCAGCTTGAGCTAGCAAAGGAGAGCTAACAGCTTGTGGAGCAGCTGAAGGGAGGAGATTGCTACACTTTGGAAAGAGAGATCCAACCCTTTGAGAGAGAGGCTACCAGTTCGAATCTACACCACAGAACCTTGGCACGATTTTCTAGAAATTTCGTATCAGCTGAGAGGTTGAGTTTGTTGTGGAGAGAAGCCCAAATTCTTAGCTGAGATTTTACTGTGTATCTGACTTAATTTCAGGCCGAGTTTTGTGATATATTTCAGGCTGGTTCTTTCGTCAATTTAAGGAAAAAAACAGGCTGAGTTTTGGTCTAATTTCAGCAGAGAAGTGGGTTGAGTTCAGGCCTGAGCTTCAGCAAAAAATAGGCTGAAATTTGGGTGATTGCAGCCCCAGATTTGAGGTCAGAAATTTCGTGTCAGAGAGAGACCCTGAACTAGTCAGACTACAGTGAATGAACAAAGGATATTTCAGCGCAGTACCAGCAGTATTCTAGTCAGAGTTTAAGGCTCGAGTTTCAAGGAGGAGTTCTGCTATTTTCAGGCCAAAATCTGAGGCAGTGGCTCAGTGAATGCAACACAGAAATTGGGTGTTTGTATTAGTCTAAGTAGAGGATTGTGTAGTGACTCCTTCTCATTGTATTCTCTCAGTGCCCACAACAAACAAGATAAGGGAGATAAGTTTATTTTTTCTCTGTTGTAAAATTTCCTTGAAGAAGCAAAATAATAGCCTCCTTCCAGCACTGGTTTTCACCAAGAGGCATTGGAGTTTTTCCAGGGTCATTTGTCCAAAAATAAGAGTGTCAAATTGTGTGTGCTTGTTATTATTTCTCTAGTTTCAGTTGTGCAAAAATATTAGTAGAATCACTCTTTAAACGTTTTAAATGAATGCATAAAAGTTTATTTCAGAATGCCAAAACATGTGGGTTGGGCTTCATAAACACTCGCAAAATTTGTAAAGGGTGCAGATCATTCAAATTTTGTACAGTTTTGGTCTAAAATATCGCAGAAAAAATGAAGATGATGAAGAAGGCTGAAGTATGGAAGAACATTTTCCTTGGTACATCTCTTGTTGCTGGTGTCTTGCTGGTAAATCTGTTGGAAGGAAGAATGATTTGACTTGGCATCTAGAGGTGGAAATTTCTATGGTTATGGGTCTTGGATATTTCATTTGATCTGATTCTATAAGAAGAGATTTTTCTGGGTTTTCCGCTTGGAGGGGTTTTGCCTTGGCTTGGAGCCTATATCTTGTGGTCTTCATGTTTTATGGTAATTGCTTCATGAGGAAAGAAAATATAATAATAATAATGTTCACAGACTCACAAGTAATTATCATGAATGGAAATCTATTAATAAAATTGAAAAACCTCCCGATTTCCAACACCCTGTGCCACTGTCGCTTGTACTGGCCAGTTCTGGTCACTGGCACCTACCACGCAGTTTCTCACTGATACTTGCTGGCAGGCTCTCCAGCGGCTGTTGCTTTTTCCGCCACTGTTTAACCAACCTTCCCATTCTGTGCCTGTCTGTGCTGCTGCCTCTGCACCCCTGCTGCTTCTTGTTTCGTCGCAGCTGGGTTTGGCAAGAGTCTGCTGCTGACCCTCGATTTCCCTCTGTGCCTGCGACTGTTGCCTTTCTCGACTGTGCTGGCCTCCTCCGTCGGTTCTGGTCTCCTGTGTGGGCTGTCATACAACGAACCAGACAGCAGGTTGTACATCAATTTAGCTCATTTGTACAGGAAATTGTGGACCGTACAGGTCGTGCGATGGGTGTGCAATAGGAAGCAGTTCGATGGGTTGATTCAGGGAAATTTTGAAGACTGAGGGTCATACCAGCTGTACAGGTGCCCTGTAGAAAACTCAGAATTGGCTGTAGCTTGTGAAATTTCTTCAGGGCCAGTTTATTTAGGGAGACCTCACTGTTCTGATTAAGAAAGTGAAGTTTGTTTAGAGGGTAAATTTCTGTGTGAGAACTATTTCCTGTGTTTGCTTCCGTTGAAAGTTTGTGAGTTAAAATTTCAATGTATTTCTTATTTAGTACATTCACATTTAAATTTTTCTGGGTGGATAGTCTACCAGGAATATTAAATCAGATCTGGAGTTAGAAGTTTAACAGTGATGCAATGTGAATCTACTACCAGTTGTAGTCAGAATTAGGAGTTGCTCGAAGGGACTCCATGTGAGCATAGTTGCCAAAGTAGGCGCCACTAATAAATTGATGGAGCTGCTACTGAGTTGATATTGGTTTGTATTTACCCACAAAACTTGCAGCCATAGCGCAGAGAGGATAGGCTGAGTAGTATATAGTACATAACCTCTAGGATAAGCTGTTGGAGACAGTGCTGATTGTGGGTCTGCATAGGATATTTCTTTAAATGTAAAGAAAAGTGATGTGTAATTGTTATCATGAAAAAGGGCTGTGCAGAGTGGGAAGTCAGAACCATAGGGATTGCATATTATACTTAAGACCTATTAACACGCGGGACAGATAAAATAATCTTGACAGTGCTTGTGTCACAAGCAGGGCAAAATAGATTTTGTGAAGACTTGAAATAATTACTGTAAGTTTGTTGTTGATTATTGGATATTTTTTGTTGTTTATAAGATTGTGGATTCTAGGAAAAACTTGAGAGATACCATTAGGCAATAATGTTCAAATAAGCTATAGAACTGAGAGAATAAGGTTCACACCTACTTTGATGCTATGTTGAGATTCACAAGTAGGGCAGCGAGTGGAAACAAAATAAACCCAAATTCCACAATAACTCGGTGACAAGTGCACTAGAGAGAGAAAAAGAGGGAATGCCAAGAATAAGTGCTCTCCACAAGGGAAGATACCTAGTTTAAGAGAATATGTGGTGTATTTATAAGTAACTCGAGTAGCGTGCTACCTTGTTGAGGGTTTAATGAGCCTACATGTACATGTTTGACTTGGCCAAGCACAATCGATTGCTAGTATTACAATAATTGATAACAAATTATTAAAGGATGGCCTTAGTCATGATCAGAAATATATTAATGATACATATGAATGTTTTGTGGCCACGTGAAGACCCCCCCATAACTCTAACAACTTAGAACAGATATAGCGTCTATTGTATAAACTCCTTGGTTATAAATCTCCATCCATGTTAACTATACGCATGCTTTTGCTCTTCCTTAAAAGCCAATTTCTACTTGTAAAATATGTTCTATTTGTTGTTGAAAAATTAAGTCATATGCAAATGGATCATGACATTTGGATGTGTCGATTCTGGTAAGGAAAATAAAGAATTATGAGAGGGGTATCTAGTTAACTACGTAAAACTATGCTAGAATAAATTGGTAGAGGAGTTTCTGTGAAAAATCTACTATTGCACTAAACTGGATATTATTCTTCTTACTGATACAGTTTATTTGTCTTCTGTTATTTAATTAATGACAAATAAAGAATAGCTCACTGTTGCAATTTTCACAATTAAAAATAAACACTGCGGAAATAAATCAGGAACTGTTAAAATTGGCAACTAGGGTCAAATTCCACTCTGGACAGCTCATTTGATGAAGATGATTATTGCATTAAATTCCTCTTTTCGAGAGTACCAAAATCGACTTAAAGATCATCAACTTCAGATAAGGAGAAATGCATTTTTGAATTTTTGTCCACTCATATGCAAAGTGTCAAGGTCGGCTTTGCCTCCATAAGGACCAATCGTCATGTCTATTGATCCTCACCAATTTGTATATATAGGTGTCCTCCAACCTCATTTGGGACACATCCAATGAGCATCTAATATCTGAAATGGGGCAGCGAATCTGAGGCTAGGGAAAGGAGGCAGCTGGCAAGAGTTTGGGGAGAAAGTTGTCTCCCTCTTAGGTGTGGATGTCTTGCACAGAGAGGTTGCAGATATCTGGGCTTGGAGCAGTCAGCAAGGAGGTGTTTTAGGGTTGATTCAAGATGGTTTAGGGAAGCCGACTTCTGGCCAGATGAGGAGGTGTTTCTGTGCTTGTTTTGTGGATTAATATCTCTGTTCACTGGGCGACAGGGTAGTGCTACGACAAAAACAAAGTTGGGGAATGTTGTGAGAGTCGAGAGACCTAGTCTAGGGGTGTTTTCCCTAGCCACAGCCAACCTACAACAAGCCGCAGATGTACAGGGTTAGGGAAGACTGAAACAAGGTGTTTTCATTTCCTAGGGAGGCCGCATATAGTGTTGTAGCAGATCTGTCTATTGTTGGGTGATTTGTGAAGGTTGGCCTACAATAGTGCAGGAAGGCAACGTTGAAGGGCAGTAAGTTTGTACAAAGAATCATGGTGACTTGGAGCAGAATTAGGGTTGTTGTGATGCCCTAACTAGAGCTCAAAAGTTTGCACAAAACCCTTGAGCAGCAGCAGCGTGTTGCAAATAGTCTCTTGGTAATGGATGGATGGAGTGTAAGTAGCCCTAACCACACCAAGCTTCTACAGCAGTATGTCACCAGCTTCAGAGGACACTTTGACTGCTCCAGAATTGCTACTTTGAAGTTTGAACAGACCATCTATTAATCTGAGGACAGTGATTGGAAAGTCAATTTTGACTTTGAATTGATGTACTTTCTCTCTCTCTCTCAGCTGAACATTTGGTACGAATAATAAGAAGAATTGATCAAGGGTTTTCCCCATCTTGGGGTTTTTCCCTGGCTTGAGCCATATTCTTGTGTTCTCTTGTCTTGGCCTCTCTTCAACAAATTTTGTTTATGTTCTTTCTTCAATTACTGTCAAAATGATTTATGTGATTGCTAATGGAAATATAATGGATTGAAAAATGAGCTATATGGATCTTTGAAGTAATTGTCCTATGCAAAGAACATGTTTACCTAAAATTAACAGGAACTGAGAAATAGGTGCACACACATAAAAATGACACCAATGTCCCCAAAAAAAATACAGAAGGGAAAACAGGTGCAAGAGATGAGGGTTTATATTTTATTATCTTCATCAAATTAGAGAGTACATAGATCTGTTTGCCAAAACACTGGCAAAGCTCCGGAAAGTTATCTACACCACTCCAATTGGCAAGATCGACCTGGCAATCCTCTGTTTCCATTGCAAAATCAACTCAACCTCTTCTAGTAAATGCGCACAAAAAAGAATGCTACAGGAAATATGCACTAGCTGGAAATTGAGGTTTTGCTAATCTTGCACTCCTTTGGTGATCCTGCACTCGCTCTGTCCTTTGGAATTGATTCCTGACAACTGGAAATTCGATCTGCTGCCTAGATCATTTCACTGGAGAAGTCGCGAGAAGTCGCACCCACCGGTATGACCTTCTTGCAGAAGAAAACGACCTTCCCTCTGACTCAGGAAATCTGTGGAAATCTCCCCGTGAAATATCTCTCCAATTTCTGCTGAACCCTCTCAGTGAAGCTCTGCTTGCTCAAACTCATCCCTCGCTGAAAACTGAACACTGGGAAGTTTGCACTGCCTTGCTTCCTTGCTCATTTGATGAGTCTTCTTGAAGCCCCATTGACTTGCTCTTATAATTCTCTTCCTGGAGCTCCAACGACCAAGATCTAATTGTGATTGCTGGCTCAGATCATATTAGGCTCCATCAAATTACTTTTGAGAAGTCTCTAGAGCAAAAGACGATTTCATTAATTAATATACTTTAATTAACCAATTTTCGTAAGTCAAACTTACAAAATTTTAATTATCGGGTCAATTAATTTAATTAAGGTGTTTCAGAGCCATATCTCATGAAACCATTTCTGGGTATTGGAGGTCTCATGTTCCTTAGCCTCTCTAACACCTTAGAGACTAGAACACCTATTTGAGGCTACCACAATATCCAAAAACTAACACTCCCACTTAGCGAGGAAGGTGTTTTCTCCCCAACATCCCTTCACTTCAACCTATCGCTGGATTGTCCACGCTGTTGACGTCCGACATCTGTTACACCTCCTTTCTTCACCTTTCATGTTGATCTGACTTCCTGTTACCGGAAATCACTGTGAGGAATCTGACTAGCAACACTGTCCATCAACCACTGTGCATACTCTGATCTACCTCACACTGTTGCTGCAACTATTGCAATAGTGAGTCTGATCTCATTAGAAGCTGAGGCTCTAAGTTTCCATAGGGCTGCTTCCTCTGAGGCTAGACTCCCTCCAAGTCTCGATCTCTCAATGGGAAATAATCTTGGTTGGAACTACATTTGCACCCTACAACTGAGCAATTCACACTGATTGTGGTACTGCAACTAGCTCTGTATTGTTTCTCAAGAACTGATTGCAACTAGCTCTGCTGACACTAAACTTGCTACTATGATAATGTGAGCCCCTGTAACAAAGGTGATGGACCTATTGCAACAATTGGAACTTATCTAACTGATCTCCATGTTGCATTTGCGCTGGACCCTGCCCATCTTGACACGCTAAGGTATCAAGCTCCTCCTCCACCCGGAGGTATTGTTGCTATTAGTGTAAACTTCTCCAATCTAGCAGTCAACTCATCGATCTCTCTTGAAGCTGCTATCTGCTCCTACTTCTTGTCCTCTTCCTTTGAGGACATTGGGAGACGAAGTGACCGAATTCACCACACCCGAAGCGCTTGACCTTCGACAAGTCTTTCTTCTTCTTTTCTCCTTTCACTAAGCCTTGTCCCTGTCTAGGACCCTTCTTCGCCTTTCCCTTACTTGTAAGGGCTATGTTCTCCTCCTCCTCCTCCTCATCCTCCTTTGGTCCCTTGCTGCTGTTGATAGTACCTGCTGCAAGACTAAGCCTCAGCTCCTCCCGAGTGAAGTCACTCCATAGACGATCCCATCCAGGTAGCGTATCTTGCCCAAAAATAACTTGGACGAAAGTATGACACTCCTTGGTGAAACCGTTGAGAGTTGTCCACACTAACTCACTTTCTTCAGGCTTCTCTCCCATCGGTGCTAGTTCATCTCTGACTATCGGAATTCTAATGAGATAGGATGTAACGCTTTCTCTCTTCTGCATCTTGATGGTCCTCAATGTCTTCTTGAAAATCATTTTACGATTCTTTGATGGATTCTCATACAGTTTTATGATGGCATCCCACATGTCCTCTGCTGCATTCTTGTTTGCAATATGCGAGACTATGTGATACCGAAGCCCATTCTGGACCATCCTCTTAACTTGGTCATTTCTTTCTTGAAGGTAGCCAACTATTATGGATCTGCTGCAAATCTTTTGTGCCTAGATCTACTCAACAAACTGACTGATATGCTCATAGGAAATACTTCCTGGCAATACCACTGCCTGCGGCCATAGATCTGAAGCGAAATCAAACTTTTCCTCCACTTGGATCTGGAAATCGATTTTCTACTCCTTTGTGAATTGAACCCTGGCTTGGCTTGCATAGATCTGGATCTTGTGCTTCAGATTCCACTTTGAAGTTGCACAATCTTGCTTCTTCCACCTTTGAGCCTCATATTTGATCAACTACTGCTTTGCTACCATGTGAAGAATGCATGATTGCAATAAACTGGAAACTATTCTTCTAACTGATAGAATTGTTTTGTCTTCTTTTATTTAATTAACGGCAAATGACAAATAACTCACTACTGCAATCTTCACAATTAAAAATGAATGTTGGAGAAATAAATCAAGAACTGAGAAATATATGCACACACATAAAAATGACATAAATGTTTTGGACTAATGTCCCCAGAAAAACACCAAAGTGAAAACTAGTGCAGTAGATGAGGGTTTATATTTTATTATCTTCAACAAATTAGAGTGTATAGATTCGCGTGCCGAAACACTGGGAAAACTTCACGAAATTATCTCCACCACTCCAACTGGCAGTTTGACCTGGAAACCCTCTGTTTCCCTTGCAAAATCAACTTTGCCTCTTCCAGTAAATGCACACAGAAAACACTATTGCAAGAAATATGCACTAGTTGGAAATTGAGGTTCTGTTGATCCTGCACTCCTTTGGTGATCCTGCACTCACACTAGGCAACTCACTCTGTCCTTAGGAATTGATTCCCCACAACTGGAAATTCGATGTGCTACCCAAATCTATGCACTAGAGAACTACCATGAACTGGTACGACCTTCCTGTAGAAGAAAATATCCTTACCTCTGACTCAAGAAATCTATGGAAATCTCTGTCCAGTTTTTGCTGAAACATCTCATTGATGCTCAGCTGGCTCAAACTTCTCCCTTGCTGGAAATAGCGCATTGGGAAGTTTGCATTGCCTTGACCCCTTGCTCATTTGATGTGTCTTGGTCAAGCCCCAACAACTTCCTCTTATAATTCTCTCACTGGAGCACCAACGACCAAGATCTAATCATGATTGATAGCTCAGATAATCTTAGACTTTGTCAAATTACTTTTGAGAAGTCTCTAGAGCAAAAATCGATTTCCTTAATTAATGTACTTTAATTGATCAATTTTCCTTAGTTAGACTTGGGAAATTTTAATTATCCAGTCAATTTATTTAGTTAAGGTGTTTCAGATGCATATCTCGTGAAACCATTTATCGATATTGGAGATCTCATGTTCCTTAGCCTCTTTCACACCTTAGAGACTAGAACACCTGTTTGAGAACACAATATCCAAAAACTAACAATTTCCAAGCTAGAACAATGTAATGTTCCACCAAATTTCTAGGACAATTAAACATAGGGATGGGTAAACGTCTCTGGGTGATGTGTGGAGACATCACCCAAATTTTAGGTAACATCATGGGAAGCGTTGGGGACGATTTTTTTTTTTTTTTCCTTTAATTTTTAATTTTTATATTTATTTTTATTTTGTGTGGGTGGGTTTAAACCACATATCAAAGGGAGCATGTATAAGCAACAGTAAAATAAGGTGTGTTTAGATTATAGTATTCAAAACGGCTGTGTTGAACCAATAACTAGTCAGACCGGTTGGTTCATTAGTTGGCATGGTCGAATTGGTCATTAAACCTGGTTAGATGTCTTGGAGGGCTTGGGTTCCTTTAAATTGACCATAAACGGACCAGTTCATTACCAACTCAGTCACAGACCCCATGGGACATGGTTTTTGGCATACGTGAGCTGTTTTGACAGAAACTAGGGGTTATTGCCCTCCAAAAACAACCCCTCCAATCCTTTAAAAGCATGCCTCGCCTCTCCTTTGCCTCACACATTTGAATCTTAACAATGTTGGAAACCAATGGTAATCTTAAATTCTTAAAGTTAAAGTGACATTTTCTTTATCTTTTATTTTCATCTTTTTATTTAAATTTTTAACATTACCATGAAATGACTCAAGATGTTTGAGAGTGGTTTCGGTCTCATTGGGTTTCATATGGAGAAAATAGAATTTTAGATCTCACTCATAATCCACCAGACTTGTCCCAGGGGGCCAACTTTATTGATGATCAAAGTAATGTGAAATCTTTGAAAACAAAGAGATCCATGGTTCAAATCTCCTTGGTTGTAACTTGGTTTACGGAGAGGAGGACACACCATGGACTCCCAGAGGTTTACTAGTAGTTATGTGTTCGACGGGCTATTGGCTTCCTCTAGGAGACAAAAAAAATTCCAACATACTTAATGGTTTTAAGGATTTCAAGATTTGGGGGATTGCAATGTCTCCATTTGATTCTGTCATGCGTGAGGGTATGAGATTGGCATTTCATCAAGAGCATGAAGCCCTTTAAGTACCTTGATGTTGGTGGCATTGATTATTGAACTTCGTCGATGTTGGTGGTATTGATTGTTGAACTCCTTTACCATGGCCTTAACAAAAATGTGCTCTTCACTCAAACAAAAATAAATGGTTAGGTATGCTAAGCTTTTTCTACCATATTATAAGGTTGAGGAGATGAACCCTTCACTCAAACCAAAATCATTTGTTAGGCATGTTAAACTTTTTCAATTTCTACCATATTATAAGGTTGAGCAATCTAAGTCTGAAGACATTGAGATAGATGATGTTTATGTAGCTCTTGTTGATGATCCCATTTTTGCTAGTGTTGAATCAACGATGAGTTTCATGAGTAATCATGTTGATTAATGATTTGTAGTTTCATGTCTAGTTTTGTTCTTGCTACTACTACCACTAAGGTTGCAGAGGAGTTTGAGGAGTCCTCAAACTCTGAGCCAAATGATGTTTATGTAGCTCATGTTCATGATCCCATGTCTATTAGTGGTGTTGAGTTTGATCATGATGAGGAGTGATAATGTTGATCACTAAAATGTAGAATTATAGTAGGACTGCATTGATTGTAGGAATTTACAGGGTAAGTTCCTCAAACAGAACACCAAAGGACACCGCTCACAAACATATCACAGATCAATACACCAGTATTGTTGACGTGGTTAAAACCCTCAAAGAGGGAAACAGTCCACGACCTGAGCCAACGCGACCACTTTAGGCAATTTATTAATAAAAGAATGAAAATTTACATAAGCTTCTCTCATGCATGGTTACCTTGCAAATGACCCTCCATGCTTTTTAAATAGAGATGATGGACCAATTGGGTGTTAAGCCACGGATCAAGTGTTGGTAATACCGAGGAGAGAATGAACCGTCGGATCACTACATATCGTGACCGTCGGATTGTAAGTTACAAAAGTACATAGTAAAGAAACACACTTTACCTAACTCTACACTAGACCAAGTTATACTTAACTATTTCCTATGTGTCGGAATATCCTAACATCCCCCCTTACGAACAACTTGGGATAGGATTGAAGGATGTACAAATATGGCACAATAGGAGAAGGAAGGAGACATTAGAGCCTATCTTCCCTTAGTGACAACTTCGCCTCTGTGAGAGCCTTTGTAAAGATGTCGGCAACTTGATCATTTGTTGAACAATATTGCACTTCAAGAACATGGTTGTGAATGAGCTTTCTAATGAAGTGCATGTGCAGTGCAATGTGTTTGCTGCACTGATGTTGGACTGGATCTTTGCATAGTTGAATGGCACTTTGATTATCACGCCAAAGTGTAGTCGGATGTTGCTGCTGAAAGCCAAACTTTGACAGGATCTGACGAAGCCACAGGACTTCCTTACTAGCTTCTACGGCACCATGATATTCTGCTTCTGTTGAAGAAAGAGAAATGGCACTTTGTTTCTTGCAAGCCCATGTAATAGGTCCTGAACCAAGAGTGAACACATAGCCTGTAGTAGACTTCCGATCATTAGGGTCACTAGCCCAATCAGAATCAGTGAAACCAACCAATAGAGGAGATGCTTCTGCGTTGTAATGAATCCCAAACTGAACTGTACCTCGAACATAGCGAAGTATTCTTTTAGCTTATTTCCAATGACTTTCATGTGGATTTTGCATAAACCGAGCAATAAGGCCAACAACAAAGGAAAGGTCAGGACGAGTATGGGCCCATATTCTAGACGAGAAACATAAAGCTTTAGAACCTAAGAGTGAAAAATGTATTTTTGTTGGATATTCTGAAGATGTCAAAGGATACAGAGTTATTCCACTTAAGTCCAAAAATGTTATCATTAGAAAAGATGTAAAGTTTGCTGAAAATATATCGGCCTACGAGCCTAGTTGGTGCTTTGATACCATGTAGGAATTTATAGGGTAAGTTCCTCAGACAGAACACCAAAGGACACCGCTCACAAACATATCACAGATCAATACACCAGTATTGTTAACGTGGTTAAAACCACTGTTTTACAAAACGGCCGAATCGACTCCGACTCGGCCGAGTCGAACCGAGTCGATGGCCTGGGCAATGAAACGGTGTGCAACCCGGCTCGGTTGACCGAGTCATATGTGACTCGGTCAACCCGGCCGGGTCCGTTATGACTCGGCTGAGTCAATGTAGGGACGGCTGGGCAGCATAACAGCTAATAAAATTTCACTTTTTATTTGATTTTTGCAAAAGTTAAATGTAGTTAATGGATTCTAAAGGGTAATTGTAATTTGTTAAATGCTTTTGGGGTCCATTTCCCCCTTCCAAACCCTATTTAAGACATCCAAATGCTCTCATTCACTCACAGCAGTCTTATGCATTTGAGTGAGAGTCTTCTTTGAGAATTAGTGAGCAGTTCTTGAGCTTGTTTTGGAGCAGCAGTGAGGAGTCTTGGAGGAGCATTGTAGCTGGAGTGAGGAGCTTCTTGGGTAGCCATTTGGAGCAGCATTGAGGAGCTGATTCTTGGAGCAAGCTTGAGGAGGCAGTTTGTGCCTGGAGGTATTTTTTTCCACCTCTATAAATCTGTTTTTGCTTAGTAAATTTTAGGTGCATATCAAGAAAGCTTAGAGAGTGTTTTTTGTCAAATAAATGAACATTGAATCAATTTTTTTTTTTTTTTTTTTTCATTTTCAGATTGTTTTCCTAGTCAAAAAATGGCACCTAGAGCAAAAGATCCTGCTTGGGCATATGTTGAAATGGTTGATAGTCAGATGCATTGCAAATTTTGCCATAGGAAAATTAAGGAAGGTCCTGGGGGGATTAATAGGCTGAAACAACACTTGGCAGGGATTAAAGGCCAAATTACCGCATGTCCCTCATCAGAAATTGAGGAGATTAGAAAGAATTTGTTGGCCAGCTTTGAGAAATTTAAAGAAGAGAAGGCTAGGCAAAAAGAGATACAGGCTGAAATTGGGAGGAAGAGGGAGATACAAAGAATGATGGCTACCAACCCCCACTATGATTTTGAGGGTTCTTCCTCTATCCCTCAAACTGAGGCATCCAACCCTTTCCGTTATGTTCCTCCCTCTTTTGGTTCTGTTCAAGATAAGGGAAAGGGTAGACTGAATTTGACAAAGGGTGATGTGACTATCAAAAGTTATTTCACTCCCTCCTCTCCATCAGATGCACATGGTCCTGAAGTTAGTAAAGGTTAAATTCAGCCCACTTTAGATGACCATTGGAAGAAAGAATTGAGGGAGACTGCTTGTGACTACATAGCTAGATGGTGGTATGATGCTGATATCCCCTTTAATGCTGCTCGTTCACCATATTATGAGCCTATGTTTGATGCCATACATGCTGCTGGAAAAGGCTTCAAAGGCCCTACTATGCAAGAGCTAAGGGGGTTTCGTTTGCAGAAAGAAATTCAATCCATTAATGAGTATTTGCAAGAGTTCAGGGATTCATGGGCAAGAACAGGGTGTACCATCATGTCAGATGGATGGACTGATCAAAGAAACCGTACCATCATAAACTTTCTTGTCTTCTGCCCACAGGGAACCATGTTTTTAAAATCAGTTGATGCATCTGATAAGGTAAAAGATGGCCACTTGTTGTTTCAACTATTGGATGAGGTTATTGAGGAGGTGGGGGTGGCTAATGTTGTTCAAATCATCACAGACAATGCCTCTAACTATGTTCTTGCTGGTAAACTGTTAGAGGAAAAACACAAGACCAACTTTTGGACCCCATGCGCTGCACATTGCATAGACCTCATGCTTGAGGATATTGGAAAATTAGATTGGGTCAGAAACACTGTAGATAATGCCAAAAGCATAACAAAATTTATCTACAATCATACACTGGTTTTGAGTCTCATGAGGAAACACACTGGAGGCAAGGATATTATTAGGCCTGCAATCACTAGATTTGCTACACATTTTTTGACATTGCAATCTATGCTTTCCCAACATAGAAACTTGCAAAAGATGTTTTCCAGTGATGAATGGAATCAAAGCAATTGGTCTAACAAACCAGAAGGCAAAGAATTGAAAAGGAAAGTCCATGATGAAACTTTTTGGAGAAAGGCAGCAGAGATTGTGAAGCTTGCTGAGCCACTAGTTAAGGTGTTGCGGTTGGTGGATGGGGAAAGGTTGGCTATGGGCTTCATTTATGAGGCTATGGATCAAGCAAAGGAGCAAATAAAGACATCATACAAGGATAGAGTGGCAAAGTATGGGCCCATTTGGGCAATCATTGATGAAAGATGGAACAATCAACTCCATCGACCTATACATGCAGCTGGGTATTTTTTGAACCCACGGTATCATTATAAAGCTAAGGAGTCAGGAGCTTTGAGGGGGGAGGTCAGAGATGGATTGGTTGATTGCATTGAACGCATGATCCCATCGGAGTCTGATCAGCTGGAGATACATCAACAGGTCACATCCTTCAGCAATGCAAAAGGTACCTTTGGGAAGAACCTAGCAAAGATTGCAAGAGAAGCAGATGAGCCAGGTAAACAAAAATTTCAGTTTTCAATTTCTTAATGGTTTTACAGTTTTACTTTTTTTATTAAAGTTTGTTAAATCATTTATAATTTGAAAGTTAGATATAATTTGTAATTTTGTTGAGCTTCAGCCTTCATCTAACTCATAATTCATTACACTCCTATGTTTTTTGCAGCACAATGGTGGGAGGCCTTTGGTGGCCAGTGCCCTCAATTGCAAAGGTTTGCAATTTGTATTTTGAGTCAAACTTGCAGTGCATCTGGGTGTGAGCGCAATTGGTCTGTCTTTGAGAGGATTCACACAAAGAAGAGAAACCGTTTGGAGCAAAAACGGTTGAATGATCTAGTTTTTGTCCAATACAACCTTCGGCTCAGACGGAACCAATTGCTGAACAAAAGACTTGATTCAGATCCCATTGTGTTGGAAGACATTGATCCAACATCAGATTGGGTAGTGGAGAGTCGTCCACCAGAGTTTGATCCCGATGAGGATCTTGATGAACTTGAACATCCACTTCATCCTGTTCAGTTGAATGCAGATCCCATTCCACCAGCCTCAGTCTCACAGCCAACAAGGAGTAGGACTCCAGTTGTAGGTGCTTCCTCTGCTCAGCCACGACAGAAGCGCAACCACATATCTACTCTATCTCAGCTTGCATCTGCTGCACAGCCTGCTAGTGGTACTGGCACCACTTCTACAGTTGCAGTTGGAGACGATGATGATGAGGAGGAGCCATGGGGCCCCTTGTCTAACTCTGATGATGATGATCCAGAGATTGGTCGAGATGATCTTGGCTCCTCTGGCAGTAGCTACTAGCCAGTAGTACTAGTATTGGAGTCTGGTCACCATCACAGTTTACTTTTGTTGTAGAGGCCATTTCTAGCCTCCTTGGTTATTTGTATTTTGTTTTGAGTCTTTGATCATGTATGACAGTTGACTATGTATTGCCATTGGGTACCATTTTGATATAATGGATTGGTTCATGAGCCTACTTTGATCATATGTTGTCTTCCATCTATATTATAATGCTGTGTGTTTGGAAACATGAATGAAAATCATTAAAATTATGTTTAAAATATTTAAAATTATGTTTTTTTTATAAAAAAAAATAAATATTTAATGTATTTTTTACAACGACCGAGTCATTGAAATCGAGCCGGCCGAGTCATTACCGAGTCGGAGTCGGAGTCGAAGTCGATCCTCGGCCGAGTCGGAGTCTTAAAACATTGGTTAAAACCCTCAGAGGGAAACAATCCACGACCTGAGCCAACATGACCACTTCAGGGAATTTATTAATAAACGAATGAAAATTTACATAAGCTTCTCTCATGAACGGTTACCCTACAAATGGCCCTCGATGCTCTTTAAATAGATATCATAGACCAATCGGGTGTTAAGCCACAGATCAAGTGTTGGTAATACCGAGGAGAGAATGAACCGTCGGATCACTACATATCGTGACTGTCGGATTGTAAGTTACAAAAGTACATAGTAAAGAAACACACTTTACCTAACTCTACACTAGATCGAGTTATACTTAACTATACATATCGTGACTGTCGGATTGTAAGTTACAAAAGTACATAGTAAAGAAACACACTTTACCTAACTGTACACTAGACCAAGTTATACTTAACTATTTCTTATGTGTTGGAATATCCTAACATTGATTTTGGACTGCATTTGATTTCATTGTTGATATGTATTGCACTCTGTGCCATTTTGATATATACACCTTTACATGATATATTGATGAACAAACTTTGCATATTTTGTTTCTATTGGTTTGGAATCATGGTTTTAAATCTTAAAAATAGTTTTTTTCATTAAAATTAATTATTTCATGTAATTTTTTAAAGACCAATTCATTGAGATCTGACCAGTTTGATTTTTCGGTTTTGGTTTAAAAACTAGTTTGATAGATGGACCAGACAGATCACTGTTTCCGGTTTTGAATACTATGTTTTAGATTCATGGATGACTTGTAGAATTAGCCGCTATAGAAATCCTTAATTGGATAAAGAAGATGTGGGTTTTAAGGTTGAGTAGAAAACAACGTGTTTAGATTTGTGGATGACTTGTGAAATCATTAATTGGATAAACAAGATGTGGGATTCAAGGCTAAGAGTAAAGAACAAAGTGTTTAGATTTGTGGACGACTTGTAAATTAATTCTTGTAGAAATTGGATAAACAAGATATAGGGTTCGAGAATACGAGTAAAAACGTATTTGTTAATGCACACAAAAACGATGAAGTTTTATAGGGATATTGTAAATATTAGAATTTCCAACTTGAGCTAGTGGTTTAACAAATTGCTATAAGGTTTTTATATGAACTAGGCTATTGAATGTTGTATATCAAAGGATGGGATATAGAATTTTATATGAGATTTTTTATGTTTTCTTTTTTCATGTAATTTTGTTAATTGACATCTAGGTAATGGAGAAGGAATAAGCATGAGGTAGTGATTACCATGGTCAAAATGATGAATTGAGGAAAGATGTTGGAGGGAATTATAGGGGTGATGTGTAAAAGTGCACGATTACTGTTGAAACATTGAAATATTTCAATATTTCAATATGCTCATGATATGCATTTATGATGGGTAGTTAGGAACATGTATGAAGTCTGTCAATTTTTTTGTAGTAAACATTTGAGTAAGGTTAATTTCTTCTCTCTTTGCATGATATTTATTCACCTCAAAATATTCCTTTTCGTTGGGATTTATATTTTGTTAAATTGTACAATTTTTTGGTTGTTGTGTACATTGTTACCATTCCTATTAATTACCAATTCTTGTGTGTTTTATTAATTGCATTTTAGTTCATACATAACAATAAGCATTCATTGTTTGAATTTAGAATTAAATATTGTGATTTTGTATAGTTTTGAATGAATGCCATTTCAACATTCATATATTTGTGTAATAGGTAGTATCTTCTCTAATTTTGTTGTTGATGGTGTTCTCTTTAACCCTTTTCCTAATTCCCCTTTTTGTTTATATGTAGTGAATGGGTTCTAGGAAATCGTGAAGACTTGATCAAGGACATCACCGCAGAATTACATCCTGAGAATCGCGAGGTACAATTTCTACCTCATTTTATTGTATTTAGAGACATCACTGCAGAATTACATATTGAGAATTGCGAGGTACAATTTCTACCTCATTTTATTGTATTTAGATTATAATTTCTTGTCACCTCTAAGCATATAATATCTTGCTAGTCTTCTAGAGTTTTGTTCTCTTTTAAGGTTATTTGCATAGGCCTCTGATGAATCCATGTCTTGTTGTGTTTAGGTTATTTGAATGTATCTTAACATCACAACTCTATTGGTCTCCATTAGAATTATACATGTAGCTAATAAAATCATAAAAATCCACTTTTCCTTTCCAAATGGGATGTATTTTTCCAAGTGTTGTAGCGGCTACAACACCCTCCAAAATTTTGCCCTGCATCCAATTTCAGAGCCTTCCTTGGGTTTTTCCTTGATGTTTGCAAGCACTTGGGCTCATCCTGTGAGCCCGTGTTGAGTCTTTGCACCCTCCTCGCTTGATCGTTCATCAGACATCTTTTTCCATGTTGGTCACCATGTCATGCTTGCAGCGATGTTCTAGCTTATGCACAAGGTCCCTCTTTGTGTGTACCAGTGTTACTTGGGAGCAGGAGCGATATTTTCAAAAGCTCCCGGTTTGGGAGCAAATCCCGGAGTGTTTTATATATATATATATATATATATATATATATTTATTTATTTATTTATTTTGATGCATATATGTCAATAAAAACATGTAGAATTATGAATTAGATATAAAAAAAACATAGATTGAACCATATAACAACAATTATCTAGAAGTTATAATCTTCATCAACCACGTCCACAAGTTAGTAACATAGTAACATACACCATATTGCGTCTTGTGATTCATCAATCTTAAAGTTTCAAGTTTCAAAATTCAATATATAACATTTATCATCATTTATCACGAAAGTTGTACTTGTAAGCTAAGTGTAACCATTACAACAAATAATATCTAACATGAAATGAAATGTTATAAAATGAAATGAAACAACTTTCAACTTTCATGTAGCATCATATTCATAATTCATTACTAATGAGTTATAATTGCCAACTTCAAACTTAAATTGTCATATATTGTTTAAACTTTAAAAAAATATCATAATAAATATGAAAGAGTCAATAGTTATAAAAACTACTAGAAACTAGAAACGACAAGTAAATCTATTATCTATTGCTTATGCTTGGGCCTCTTGCCACCACGAGAAATGTCTATTCTTTTAGTGTTGTTGGAAAATCAGGATCTTTGTCATTAATATCACCCTCTAAGCATTAATATCCAAAGGTATCTTTGTCATTAATATCACCCTCTAAGCATTAACATGAGATAGAAAAAGCATAGCATGTCAAGTCAAGATTTTGTTTGAGGGATGTGTACATTTTTAGGAGAGTCATGATAGAGGAGTTCGACAACCAATGTCACTAACATCAAGGTACATAGAGGGATTGGAGCTCTTGATTAAATACGAGTTCCATACCCTAATACATGACAAAATTCAATGGAAACATTGCAATCCTGAAATCCTGAAGAACTGATAAGTCTACTGGATTTTGAATGAAACCTAAAATTCTACTTTCTCCATATGAAATCCAGTGAGGTCAGAACCACTCTCAAACATCTCGAGTCATTTCATGATAATGTTAAAAATTTAAGTAAAAGGATGAAAATGAAGATTAAGGAGAATGTCACTTTTAATTTAAGAATTTAACATTACCATGAATTGCATATCAATACTAGGGCCATAGGCTTGATCATTAAGTTGCACCACTCAAAACTTATTTGTTTCTTTGAAAAAAAATTGCACTTGGAACATTACTGCAAAAAAGATTTGCAAGAAAGGCTAAATGCTCCCAAAAAGGCAGGGACTGTTTTTTTAGGGAGCGCGCTCCTGACCCACTCCCAAGTCGCTCTCGCCTGGAGCGCGGATTGGGAGCGGGATTAGGGGGGGCACTCCCCTGAAACATTGGTGTGTACAAGTTGCGTTCACTATGTAAACATCTGTCGCACTCACACACGAAGTTGTATGCACTGTCACGCAAGTGTTGTCACGGTCGTTCAGTGATCTATCACAAGTCTCGCGCTTATCTATCACACCGTCTGTCAGTCACACCAACTATACGTTGCATTGATGGTTCGAGGCGTCTTGTCGTCAAGTCATATTGATTGTGTGTTCGCAAGGTCATGCATGCAAGGAGTCACTCATTCACACACTTAGTCATTTCGCTGAAGCTATGTCGACCAGACCAACCCCAACAACCGAACCTCCGCTGAGCTTCAATGTGCAGTTTCAACCCTCAGTGAACATGTACTGCTGCCTAGAATTGTGTAGAGCTTGAGGCTGCCTCCCAAGCAGTGTGCGTTGCGCAATCCTGGATTCAACTCGACTGACTGTCACCCAGAACAACGCATAAGTTTCCCAACAAGCCATCTCAATCTGCGCTGCTCGCAAGCAAATCAACCAAGCCTCCAGTTGGTCAATCAGAGAGTTTGACCGGGCAGTGACCTCGGGCCTCACTCCCCCAAAATATTGCGCAGAAGCTGCCAAGCATGCCCGCTTTCGCTAACTAAAGAAACTGCGTAGACATGCCGGACAGACACCTGTTGTCTGTCACTGCACTGACCTATAAAATTGCGCATTTTTTCTAGCCAGTACGCCCATCAGCCAACTTGCTGCTCATCTTGAAAACTGCGCAGTTTTCATGAGTAGTCCCCCAGCTGCCTAGCATCCCGCTCAGCTCAAAAACTGCGCAAGGACGTCCAACAGGGCAACGTAACAACATTGCGCAGTTTTTGCCAACAACCTCCTGCAGCCTGCTGCTAGCGCGCTAGAATAATTGCGCAATTTTTCCCAACAGCCTCTCGTAGCCTGCTGCCAACTCCCTAGAGAAATTGCGCAGTTTTCATTGCTAGTCTCCCTCTGTTGCCTGCACTGTCTCCCTAAAAAAATTGTGTAGATCTGCCCTCCAGCCAAGCCAGATCTCGCAGACAGTCACTGCTGATCCAGATTGCCCATGTAAGCTTCCTAGTGACCTCTGCGCAGTTTTCATGAATAGTGCCCGAAGCCCGCATCCCAGCTTGAAATCTACCTTGCACAGTTGCAAAGCCTTGTCCTCTCTCCCGGTCACCTACATCCGAAAGCGAAAGACAATGCATCATGGTAGACTAGGAGATTTCTGGATTTGATGTCGTCTCGTCATGAGTGATTGCAGATACAGGTACATGGATGAGACATGGTGCGACGACGAACAAGATGAACAAGGAGCACATGCAAGGAGACTTGTTCGCGAATGGACAAACACATGGAGCATGCCAAAGTACAAGCGAAGGAGAGACATGCACATGCAACATCAAGCGAACACCAAGACCATCGAAGACTCCACACACCTTGCCATGCGGAGGTGAAGCTATGATACACCAAGAGCACATCCATCACTCAACAACACTGCAACTTGACATGCACACCACCAGCAGCATGAACATATCAGCTCTATCGTGTCGAGTCATGTCATGAGTCATCTCGGCCACATCACTACTGTGGGCCATACTTTTGTAATCAATGTAATGTAATGTGAAACTCCAAGAGACCCACATGTAAATCTGAAGAGTCATGTAAAGTCGAAGAGTCATGTAAGTCAAACATTCATGAGGGAAGTCGAATAGTCACAAGGGTCAGTTTTACCCTTGGTTATAAATACCCTTCATTTGTACATGCAAAAGACTTTTCACTTGGCTCTTCCCACATAGCCTTGAGAGTCTATAATCGTTTTTTGAGGAGCGAGCAGTGGCTCCAACGCCCTGGTATCGGGGTTAGTGGTGTAATGGTGTACAAAAGTGTCTTGGAACTTTCTAAAGATATGAAGGGTGTCTACTTGATCCCCTATTCTTGTGGGACCCCCTATATTGGGGAAACAGGACGCTCCATCCATCAAAGGATTAGCGAACATGCAGCGGACCTAAGACATGGAAGAACCAAGTCTTCAACGTTAGCAGAGCATGCGGAAAAGACCAAGCATCAAGTGTGTATTGAGGTGGCCAAGGTTATTGCCAGGGTTGCTCTGTTCCATCACCATAAATTCAGAGAAGCTATTGAAATTGAAAGAAGGCCGAGCAATCTCAATAGAGATGACGGCTGGAAGATCAGTAGCTGTTGGATCCCGGCCCTTTCTTCCTAGTCTTGCCCTTTCTTGCTTTCGTTGGTTCCCCTTTTTTCGCTGTTTTTCCTGGGCGCCTTGTTTTTTTTTTTTGGTTCCTTCCTCCTAGGGTTTCTCATTTTGACTCCGGTTATATATATGTTTTTTTTTTTTTTTAATAAATGTCGCTCGCTTGTTTTATTTTTTTATTTATTTATTTTTATTTTTATTTTATTTATTTTATTTTTTATTTTTTTTTAATTTTTTTCGCTCGCTTGTTTTATTTACTTTAATTAATTTATTTAATTTCCATTCTTATTATTATTATTAGTTTTTTTTGTAACTATTTATTTATTTATCTATCTATTTTATTATTATTATTATTATTATTTATTTATTTATTATTATTATTATTTATTATTATTTTATTTATTTATTTATTTATTTATTTATTTTGAATTTATTTATTTATTTAAAATGAAATTAAAATCTTTTTACCTTTTATAACTTTCGTAATTAAACTTTATTCATTATTATTTTTATGTATATTATTCCAATAAGTTTCTAACCAACCTTTGTATATATATACATATTATTTATACTTTAAGTCCCATTTAAAAACAAATTATAAATTATAAATTATTTTATATTTTTATTTATTCACATAATTTAACTTATAATTTTTTAATAACTTTCTAACTAACCTTTAACAATTTTTAAATTATTTTATATTATTATTTATTCACATAATTTAACTAATTTCCATTAAATCTTGACTCTGGTCCTAAAGTCAAAATTAGCCGTTAGTCAAGATAGTCGTTGGAGTCTCTGCTCAGACTATTTAACATGCTAAGCTGGATCTGTTTCTTCAACTTGTCCTGACGATGAACCACACTTGTTGGTTCGAAACGCGTCGACAAATGATTTATCTTGTGATTTACGCCGAAGAATTTCTCGTAAACTTTCTCTTAATTCAGAAGCCTGCTAATTGGCCAACATGTTTTCACACATGTATTGTATTCGTTTGTAAGACTATTCTTGGACGCTTGTAATGCATGTTGTTTTAACCTGTATTAAGACAATTGAACTATTTAAGTTGTTTTAATACATATGCTATTGGAAATGTGTTGTATTAGTTGCTAACGTTGTCTCACTTGTGTGGGCTATCCCACCGGACACTCGACAAATTCATTCTTGTAAACTTGTTATAATGGCCGTCGCACTTGTGTGGACTATTCCGTTGGGTGTTGTACGTGCTATTTGTTCACCTTGTGTTTGTGACTGCTGCATCCGTGTGGACTACTCCGCCGGAAGCTGCGAATGTCCTGTTGTGTTGTGTGTCTCTAACAAAGTTGGGATTATTCCCTTTCAACCTAAGACTCACTTCCACCCTCTCCCTTTGCAGTGAAAGAACTCTGACACAAGCAACACTAAGCACTCACTAGGCATGCGAACCTCGCTGTTCGGAGACAAAACAAACCACTCTCACGTGCTAACAAGCAAGAGCTAAGGCATATCTTTATGATAATGGCAACCGGGCCGTCGTACCCGATGGGACTCCTACACCAAACGATGTGAGGTCTAGTTGGGATTTCATACCTGGGAGATCCCCTAAATGTTGGCGGGTCCAACACCATCAACATTTTTGGGGCTAGAAGGAGAGCTTGACGACAAGTTGAGACTATTACATCTGGTTTGAATCTCTTACCAAATGGATCATACACAATTCGTGCTCCCGAGGTCTTTTTGTCATTTCTCCCTTAATCAACTATCAATCCCTGATGAGCTTCTCGATCACTTGTCCTTGTTAAAGTTTGACGGTGAGGACAGAACGTCCGTAACCAAGCACATTTATGATTTTCTTCATTTCTGCGAATCTCATGAAATCGATAGTGAAGAGCTTGTTTGCATTCTTTTCTTCCTCACCCTTGAAGGTCTGTGCTAATCGGTGGTGTCATACCCTGCCACCTGCTTCCGTCCATTCCCTTCTCACTCTCCTTAAGGAGCTCCATCAAGCCTTCGATAAGTGTAACCACCAAGATGTCTATGAAAGAATCTCTCGTTTAAGAATGAAGCCTGGTGAATCAGTTGAGGACTTTGCTACCCACTTCCTTCACCTCTGTCATGAAATTCCTGAACGGTTTGTGGACCTTGACTTCATGAGCCAAGAGTTGAAACGCTTGGTTCATGTTTCCTGACATGGTGAACCTCTTGATTTCCCTTCTCCCTCGACTCTTGTGGATCATGAGGCCCCTCAGTTTGTAGAGGAGGAGCCCAACACCTCATTTGTTCCGTGTCCTCCTCCCTTTCCGGTCTCAAAGTGGGTGCCCCCTCATAGTGGTCGCAAAGATAAGAAATTTGCGCAGCGGGTATCCCCTCACAACGATCACAAAGCTGAGAAATCTGCACAACATGTTCCCAACTCATCTGCTCAGCCGTCTCCCGCTCCAACAGAGGAAATTCTAGAATGGCTCAAAAAGCTTGTGGCAAAGACTCATTCCTCCATTTCGCAAGAGGACATCACCGTTCATAACCCAAGCCTTGAGTCTAATCTACGTCTC
This sequence comes from Pinus tabuliformis, assembly GCA_031772625.1. Lineage (NCBI taxonomy): Eukaryota > Viridiplantae > Streptophyta > Pinopsida > Pinales > Pinaceae > Pinus > Pinus tabuliformis. Next base: position 1,368,825,642 of record CM062805.1, on the reverse strand, counting down.
TTCTATCGTCCATCATCTACAAGCCATGACTCCTTGTAGCATGACTCACTTGATCAATCCGCTTCACAAGCTAGTTGCGTGCATTCGCTTGATTCTAAAGTTGCTGGCTCAAATTGCGGTCATGTGTAGGCTTCTATTCTTGATCGACTCTCAATCCGCTAATCTTGGTGAAATATCATGCATAATTAATTCTTTCGATCAACCTCTAGTCTTGGGCTGTCATCACACTCCCATGCTTCCATATGTTGTGATGAACGCCCAAGCACATGATGTGATCTGTTGTTCTCTCATGTACACTCTAACTTAGATTTGGAATGCGCTTCGGTCAAAGCAGACATCCATATTGAAGCTTCCTTTGCACCTTACTTGCCCATGTGTCCTACCATTCATAGTGCATCTACATGCGACGGAGATACTCCATGTTCTCTTGCTTCTTCATCTGATGAATTATCTCCTCGATCGATACCAGGCAGTGAGGCTGTCCATGATGAGAACAATCTCAATGCACAGAACTCTTCGCACTGTAGGAATTTGCAGGGTAAGTTCCACAGAAAGAATACCAAAAGGACACCGCTCACAACCAGATCTCAAATCAATACACCAGTATTTTTGACGTGGTTAAAACCCTCAGAGTGCAAGGAGGGAAACAGTCCACGGCCTGTCCCAACGTGGGTACTACAGGCAATTTATTAATCAAAGAATGAAAATTTACATAAGCTTCTCTCATGCACGGATTACCCGAACAATGACCCTCCATGCGCTTTAAATAGAACTCATGGACCAATCGGGTGTCAAGCCACGGATCAAGTGTCGGTAATACCGAGGTGAGAGTGAACCGTCGGATCACTACATATCGTGACCGTCGGATTGTAAGTTACAAAATGTACAACGGTAAAGAAACACACTTTACCTAACTCTAACCTAACTCTATACTAGACCAAGTTGAACTTAACTATATCCTATGTGTCGGAATATCCTAACATCCCCCCTTAAGAACAACTTGGGATAGGATTGAAGGATTTACAAATATGACACAATAGGAGAAGGAAGGAGGCACTAGAGCCTATCCCCCCTTAGTGACAACTTCCTGAACTCCAAGCATATATCGAAGTTTAGTGAACTTCGCCTCTGTGAGAGCCTTTGTGAAGATGTCTGCAACCTGATCATCTGTTGGACAATATTGCACTTCAAGAACATGGTCATGAATGAGCTTTCTGATGAAGTGCATGTGTAGTTCAATGTGTTTGCTGCGCTGATGCTGGACTGGATCTTTGCATAGCTGAATGGCACTTTGATTATCACACCAAAGTGTGGTTGAATGCTGCTGCTCAAAGCCAAACTCTGATAGGATCTGACGAAGCCACAAGGCTTCCTTACTAGCTTCCACGGCACCACGATACTCTGCTTCTGCTGACGAAAGAGAAATGGCAGCCTGTTTCTTACAAGCCCATGTAATAGGTCCTGAACCAAGAGTGAAGACATAACCGGCAGTAGACTTCCGATCATCAGGGTCACCAGCCCAATCAGAATCAGTGAAACCAACTAACAGAGGAGCTGCTTTGGCACTGTAATGAATCCCAAACTGTACTGTACCTCGAACATAACGAAGTATTCTTTTAGCTGCTTTCCAATGACTTTCACGGGGGTTTTGCATAAAACGCGCAACAAGGCCAACAGCAAAGGAAAGATCAGGACGAGTATGGGTTAAATACAGGAGTTTTCCGACAAGTTGACGGTATAAGGTAGCATCAACTTCAGGAGAGGTACAAGAGACTGAAAGTTTGACTCCAGACTGAAAGGGAGAAGAGGCTGGCTTACAGTCTTCCATGTGAAAATGACGAAGAATATCACAAGCATACTTGGACTGGGAAAGGAAAATACCCTCTTGGGATTGCAAGACTTGAAGACCGAGAAAATAGTGTAAATGTCCTAAGTCTGTCATTTCAAATTTCTTTTTAAGGCTGGACTTCACATGGTTTATAAGGTTGGGATCACTACCAGTAAGAATAAGATCATCAACATAAAGAACAAGGATGATAAGAGAGTTGCCCTCTTTCTTGGTGTAGACAGTATTGTCAGAATGACACCTAGAAAAGCCAGATTCTAAAAGAAAGCTATCCATTTTGGCATACCAAGCCCGAGGAGCTTGCTTGAGGCCATAAAGGGATTTCTTAAGTCGACAAACAAGGCTGGAGTCTGTTTGTATGAAGCCAATGGGTTGTTCCATATAGATTTCTTCCTGCAAGGCAGATTTAACATCCATCTGATGGACTTCCCATTTTAAAGAGGCAGCAAGGGAAAGAACAAGGCGGATGGAGTTCATTTTGGCAACAGGAGAAAAGGTTTCAGTGTAGTCAATGCCTTCAACCTATGAAAAGCCCTTAGCAACGAGACGAGCTTTATGTTTATCAACTTTCCCATCTGGTCCATACTTGGTTCTGTAAACCCATTTACATCTAACAAGTTTGCGTCCCTTTGGTAGAGGAACAAGATCCCATGTATCATTTGTCATCAATGAATGATATTCTTCATTCATAGCTGCTTCCCAATGTGGATGGCCTGAAGCTTCTGCAAAAGTGTCAGGATCATGATTTACTGGAGCTTGAGCCAGTAAAGAAGAGGCTCTTTCAAACTGAGAACGTGTACGTCGCTGATCTGTAGGATCACTGGCAAGATCACCTGCTGCATCCCGAGTGGCACGGACCCATCTTGGAAGTTGAGGATCCTGAGAAGGTGGGGGAGGATTATCATCCTCGCTTTCATCATCTGAAGAAGAAATGTTTTCAAAGATAGAAGAGATAGGAAGAGGTGGCACATCCGCCGGACTAGGCTCGCAGGCCGATTTATTTTCATCAAATTTTACATCTCTTCTAATGATAACATTTTTGGACTTAAATGGAATAAGTCTATAACCTTTTACATCTTCAGAATATCCAACAAAAGTACATTTCTCACTTTTAGGTTCTAAAGCTTTATGCTTTTCATCTGGAATATGGGCCCATGCTTCACTTCCAAACACACGAAAGTGACTTACATCTGGTTTAATGGAACTCCAAGCTTCTTTTGGAGTGATATTCTCTAGAACCTTAGTAGGAGTGCGATTGATTATATAATTTGCACAATTAATTGCTTCGGCCCAAAAACTAAGACTGAGTCCTTTAGATTGCAGCATACAATTAGCCATTTCCTTTAAGGTGCGGTTTTTCCTTTCAGCTACACCATTTTGTTGTGGAGTGTATGGAACAGTATGTTGCATTTGAATTCCATTTTCGGTGCAAAAGTTGATGAATGTGTTTTTAACATATTCTCCACCATTATCAGTTCTTAGCTTAAGAATTTGATGTCCAGATTGTTTTTCAACAAATGCTTTGAAGGCCAAAAAAGTGGTAAATACTTCGCTCTTGAGTTTTAAGAAGTATACCCAAGTGCGTCTGGAGAAATCATCAATGAAAGTTAAGAAGTACTTGCAGCCAGAGAATGAAGCAACAGGAAGAGGACCACATAAATCACTGTGCACAAGCTGTAAAGGGGCTGAGGCGTGCCAAGAGGCACGTTTGTCAAAACTGTCCCGATGATGTTTTCCGAGTACACATCCAGAACAAACACCATCTCTGCAAGATACCATAGGAAGACCTGTCACCATATTTTCTTTACATAGATGCTGAAGGGAGCGATAGTTTAAGTGACCAAATCGCTCATGCCAAAGTTTGCTCACTTCATCATTATGAGCAACAAATACTGAGGGAAGATTGGATGACCCAAAGTTGTGAAACTTATACAACCTTTTGGAATCATCAGCAAGACCAGTAGCTAGAATCTGTTTAGGATCTTTTAGATCCTTGATTACAACATCATGAGGTGAAAATTCAACAATTTTACCTTCACCTGAATGAGTTATCTGATAGACAGATAGAAGGTTGCAGGATAAGGTTGGAACACATAATACATCATTAAACTGACCATTGTCTAGATGAACAGTTCCAGTCCCTACAACATTAAGAGATCTATCATCACCAATATATATATTTTTGGTGTTACAATCATTTAAAGAAGAAAACATGGCTTGGTTTTTGGCCATGTGACAAGAGGCTCCAGAGTCAATGAGCCACTCATGAGAATGAGAAGAAGAAGAAGATACATTTAATGCATAACCAGACTGAGATGATTGACAATGAGATGTAGAAAGTGCCATTCCGGAAGTTGAAGTTGAAGTAGGCTCCACATGGATGTTATGTTTCTTCATTGCGGCTTCCAAGGCTTCCATCTTCTTAAAGCATTTAGATTCTAAGTGGCCATCTCAATTACAAAAGTTACAATGTCTATCAGTCTTCTTCTATTTGTTTTTATTGGTCTTATCATTTTGCTGAAATGATCTTTCATTTTGAGGCTGAAATGGTTTAGGACCATTCTTTTGAGGATATGACTTCTTAGGATTCTTTGAATTTGGTTGCTGCTGGGCGGCTAACGCTTTCGTGGAAGAGTTTCCAAGATTAAGAAGACCAAGGTGTAAGAGTTTTTCTTGTTCTCTTATTAAGGAATCACAAAAGGAGTCAAAGGAAGGGGGCTTGTAGTCTTGTCCTTGACAAATGAAAGCTTCTCTTGTAGAATGGAAAGTGGAAACAAATACAGAGTAGGCTGGTCCCAACTTAGTAAGGATGGAATAAATAAGGTTACCATCGTCTTTCTTAACTTTAACACCTTCCAGGAGATATCTAAGGTTCTTGAATTTGGACAAGAAATCTTCAATGCAAGAAAAATTATTAGGATCCAAAGTAAGCAGCTCATTTTCAAGTTGATGGGCTCTAATTTCATTTTTAATCCCAAAAACTTTAGCAAGTTTTTCTAATGCTTCATGAGGAGTCTCAAGTTCCGCAATGTGGAATCTAAGATCAGGAGAAATAGACATCCCTATCAAACCACGTGCTTGATCTTGTCTATTTTCCCATTTTGCCGCCTTGTCTTCATCTTTTGGTTTCTTCTCTTGGTCTGTGGCTATTCTGAAGAGACCTTTACTTCTAAGTAAATCTTCGATGTAGGCTACCCATTGGAAGTAGTTAGTGCTGTCAAGAATGACTTGGCATGGGCTTTCCATTTTAAAAAAAACTGAAGCTGAAGATGCTGAAAGTAGGTGTTCCAATGGATAGATCTCGAAAAAATAGGCGGTTTTAAAAAAAACGGCTCTGAAAAAGGCTTCCGGATGAAGAAGTTATGGCTTTTTGAAAAATAATTGTTGAAGTAGCCGGCAAAGTGCGCGAATGTGCGGGAATGAAAAAATCCGCCCCCACAAAATGGAGACTTGAACCCAAGACCTCTACTCTCTTAAAATAGCTTTGAACCAATTGATCTATACAAAAAATTTGAGAGAGAGAGAGAGAGAGGGGGGGGGGGGCCTCGGTTTGCGTGCTTGCCTTGAGAAAGCTCTTTTTCCCTACAAAACACAAAACCCAACACGAATATGCAAAGAAAAACGAACCTTGCGGCTCGAAGTTAGCTTTAGCCAAAAAACTAGAAATTTTAAAAAAATCTCAAAGTTAGCTTTAGCCGAAAAACTAAATATTTTTCTCAATGTTTCTGATTTTCCGAGATCACACTAAGGTGCAGGGAAAAGAGCATACGCATGAGAAAAATCCTTCCTTTCTGTTTCTGATTTGCCCAGATCGCACAGAGTCGCAGGGCAAAGAGCATACGCAGAAATGAAAGGTATAGATCCGGTTAAAAAAAAGGCTAAATAAACTGAGACCGAAATAAGCAGAGAGAAAATAACAGTAAACTGCAAAAAAAAACACTGTATACCTCCCGATCTGAAAAATGACGCAGCTAGGGCTACCGGAAACCTTTTCGCGTGAAACGAAAGGGGTTCCTCACTGGAACAGATGCTCCGAACGCAACAGAGCAGTCCTCTCGGCCCGAAAGCAGTCAGAAACAGCAGATCTAGGAAACGACAGCCGCATGCAGTTCTACCGGCTTCAGATTTGGATCACCAACGGATGCGGCCCTCAAATAGCTCTGATACCATGTAGGAATTTGCAGGGTAAGTTCCACAGAAAGAATACCAAAAGGACACCGCTCACAACCAGATCTCAAATCAATACACCAGTATTTTTGACGTGGTTAAAACCCTCAGAGTGCAAGGAGGGAAACAGTCCACGGCCTGTCCCAACGTGGGTACTACAGGCAATTTATTAATCAAAGAATGAAAATTTACATAAGCTTCTCTCATGCACGGATTACCCGAACAATGACCCTCCATGCGCTTTAAATAGAACTCATGGACCAATCGGGTGTCAAGCCACGGATCAAGTGTCGGTAATACCGAGGTGAGAGTGAACCGTCGGATCACTACATATCGTGACTGTCGGATTGTAAGTTACAAAATGTACAACGGTAAAGAAACACACTTTACCTAACTCTAACCTAACTCTATACTAGACCAAGTTGAACTTAACTATATCCTATGTGTCGGAATATCCTAACACGCACTCGTCATCATCTTGTGTGTTGCATGAAGACAACTCATCAAGTCAGCTTGCTGAAGCTGGAAAAATTGATGAGGTTTGTGACAGAGATGGCTGCCATCATAAGAGTAGTTTTGAAATCAGCAGCAACAGCCATCCTCAAGCAATGCATGATCTGGTTCACATCTCAAAAAATTTTTCAATTCTGGAAAGTTCCGGGACGTGCCAGGGAGTTGAGGCACTTCAACGTCTGTTGATGGTTATGTTAGGACCTCGTGACTTTGGTAAACCCCTCGAAGCAAATCAAATCTGGTTTCTCACGCACAATTGGTCTATTTGCATGGTTGCACTCAACGTGGACCCCCGTGTAAAGAATATTTACTATTCTGGGTGTGATATTTCAAAATTTCAAATTTTCACTAATGACCGAATCCACGAGTCTATTATAGCATGTCCATCTTGATGCACTTTTCTTACATCCAATTTGGGTTGGGAGTGTCCATCCCTTCATGCAATCATGGAACGGTGATGTTGATCATCTCAAACACTATCTTCGTCCAAAATCATACTTATCAGGTGTTCTCTCTCGTGATCAACTCCTTGGTCTTCTTGCGATTTTTTAATGTCAAATCTACCCGCTCATCACACCAGCAATCTACCTGTGTGATGACGAGCGCACAACCTATCACACGAATCAAGTTACTCTCATTTCACCACACCCCAACTGACCTCACACATTCACGTGCTGGCATCCTTTCTACATTTCTGTGATGAGCGTGATGCAACAAATTCAAATTTTCTTGCTGATGTGGAAATTCAAATTTCTCAATTTGACCAAGGCAAAGTCAAATTGGGACTTTCTTGCAACACTTCTCAACACTTCCTCTTATGAAGAAAGAGATTATCAACCACCCCTATCCTGTACCTGTGGAATTCGAACTTCCCTCTTGACTAAGCCTTTGTCAAGATGTCAACATCTTGTTCCTCTGTCGAAATGTATTGTAGTAACATTATCCGCCTTTGCACACAATCCCGTAAATGATGATACCGATATCTATATGCTTGGATTGATCGTGAAATACTAGATTCTCAAAGAGGTTAATGTGACTCCGACTATCACAATAAATCACAGTTGGATCCATCTCTTGACCAAACAATCCAACAAGTATCTTTCTCATCCAGATCGCCTCACATGCTGCTTGACTTGCAACCATGTATTTAGCTTCCGTCGAGCTAGGTGCCACACATATCCGCTTCTTGCTTTACCGGGAAACCATTGTGGACCCATCACTTAAAATTCCACCTGATGTACTCTTTCGGTCATATGGACTCCCTGCCCAATCTGCATCTTGTGAAACCACACAACTTCATTCCCTCTGTCCGCTTGTACCATAATCCATACTGGATAGTGCCTTTGAGATACTGTAAAACATGCTTAGCTGCCTTGCAATACAATTTGGTTGGCCTAACCATAGCTCGGCTCAGCTAGTTGACTGCAGAGCACATATTTGGTCATGTGTTCAGAATATACATCAGTGAACCCACTAGTTGTCGGTAAACAATAGCATTAACCTCTTCACCTGAAGTGGCATTCTCCTTCCTTAAGTTGGTTACTAGAGGTGTTTCCATGGCCTTACAACTCTCTAGGCGAAATCTTTGCAGTATCTTGTTGGCATACTTGTGTTGAGACACAAACAATTCCCCATCACCTTGCCATACTTCCAGCCTGAGGAAATAGTGCATGAGACCTGTTACCCACCACTTTGTGGGTGATATCCATAGGAGAAAATTTTCCTCCAAGAAGGTCCTCAACGGACAACCAGTAGCCCCGTGCAGCCACCAGATAGCTCGATGTGCCATTTTCTCTGCCCTCTGAGCTAAGCCTTGTGACCCCTCACCCATTTGTTATGATCATATGTTTGAAGGTGGGCTTCCTGACCCCAAAGGTATGACTTTTCATTAGTTTAGTTGAGTAATTTCACTTACTTATCATACACTTATGGGCATGGATTGGTGGGGGGATTTGGCAGAATGAGTGGGCTAGGTTTGTACTCTTGTCTCCTCTACCCGATTCGGTAGTTAGCCTTGTATCCCAGTCCCGCGGGATCTCTTTTACTAGCCATTAGCTTTAGGGCTGGCACTACATGGGAAATCCCAATTTTCGCTGCGTGGTCTCGCTTCCCGACACCATATACATCACTCCGCTCTGCTCATTTTAACCCCATTCATCACTTTTCTCATCCAGGTCCACATGTGTCCACTGGGTCCACATAGGGTTAGCCTCCCCCTCCCTTGTCCACACTTTGGTCGGGCTTGGAACGATACTTGGAGGTTGATACAACTAAAAAGAAAGGAAAAAGCATAATTTGCCACTTACAATATGTTATGCAACCAACTCACAAAATAGAAGAAAAATAGGTCAACGACTTCAAAATCAACCTCTTCGAGGGGGAAACTTCTTTTACATTAAACAAATGAACAATTCTTGTATGATTCAAATGACAAAACCTCCTTTCTATATATAGGAGTCTACGGGGTCACAATATAATCAGAGCCGACATAACAATAATAATGTAAGGGCACAATAATAACAATAGTGGGCTTCTATGGGGCACAATAATAACAATATGGGGACAACATGGGCACACCAATAATAATAAGGGGCTACAACGACAATAATAATAACGAAATACACTAGTATTATAGGGACCTAACATGCCCCTCCTTCGAAAAAGTGTTGTCCTCAACGTTTGAGTAGTTCAAGATGTTTCTGTGTAAAATTCTCATCCTCCCATGTGGAATCTTTAGCGGGCAAGTTATTCCACTTGATCAGATACTCTGAAATTGATCGATTTTGTAGCTGTTGATTTCTTGTTTTTGTGACTGCTTCAGGTTCCAATATGATTTTTCCTTCCTCATCAAGTTCTGGCAATATTGTTTGAACTGGGAGCTTGTCACCTATAATCTTCTTTAAGCATGACACATGGAAAATTGGGTGCACTCGAGAAGATGCAGGAAGCTCCAATTTGTATGACATAGTACCAATCTTTTGTAACACCTTGTACAGACCATAATACTTTGGTGATAATTTATTATCCTTCTTAGCTTTCTTGAGGAACATTTGTTTGTATGGTTGTAGTCGTAGAAATACCTAGTCACCTACATCAAAACTTCTTTCGCTGCGATGTTGATCTGCTTGTTGTTTCATTCTATTTTGCGCCATAGTGAGGTTATCCTTTAAGAGTTGGAGAACTTGCTGTTGATGCTCGATGTGATCTTCGACTGCTTGAACCTTAGAATTTTGCCTTAAAGATGATGTGACACACGGTTGATGATATCCATAAAGTGCCATAAATGGGGTCATTTTTGTTGTAGTATGGAAGGAAGTGTTATACCACCTTTCAACCAAAGGCAACCACTTGACCCATTGTGTATGTTTATTAGATACAAAGCAACGAAGATATCCTTCCAAACATTTGTTCACTATCTCAGTTTGCCCATCAGATTGGGGATGATAAGATGAGCTATGAGCTAACTGAGTACCCAAACAAGAAAATAATTCTGTCCAAAAATTTCCAGTGAAAATAGGATTTGTGTCGCTTACAATAAATTTTGGGTTTCCACGTAGCTTTTGAATTGTTTCCATAATTGCAGTAGAAACTGTACTAACTTTAAATGGATGAGATAATGTACAAAAGTGTGCATATTTGGTATGTCTGTAAACTACCACCATGATGACACTCTTTCCTTCGAACATGAGTAAACCTGTGATAAAATCCATTGAAACCTCCTCCTATTGTTGACTTGGAACGGATAAAGGTTGTAACAGACTCGAGATCTTAATTGTCTAAACTTTATTTTGTTGGAAAACCAAACATTCCGCCACAAACTTTTGAATATCAAATTTAAGGCCATCCAAAAAAAAATCCTTCTTAACCCTGTGCTAAGTTTTTAAAAAATCATGAGTGCCCTCCTAATGGAGAGGTGTACAATTCTAGAAGAAACGTTCGTTTGAGTTGGGAATTCTTACAGAGGTATAAGCGATCTTTATACCATAACGAATCATTGTTCCAGCTAAATGTATTAGATGTACGAGATCTTGCTGCAACTTTTGAGTGAGTACCCACAGTTCTTCGTCATTCTTCCATTCATCCCTTGCTTCGTTTATCCAATCTGGTTGGATAATAGAAATGGCACAAAACAATGCTTCCACATCCTCATCCTTTCTTGAAAGTGCATCTGCAACAACATTTTGCTTCCCTTTTTTGTAGATGATTTCAAAGTCATAACCCAACATCTTTGTGACCCACTTTTGCTGCTCTTCTGAAGATAATCTTTGTTCTAAAAAGTATTTAAAACTATCATGATCCATTTTTACCTTGAATTTTCTTCCCATTAGGAAAGGTTGCCATTTCTTAAGTGCATGTAGTATTGCCAACATTTCCTTCTCATAAATAGCTTTGTGTAAATACTTTCCTTTGATTGGATGACTTTCGAAAGCAATGGGTCTTCCTTCTTGTATTAAAACAACACCAATTCCATTTCTCGAAGCATCACATTCCACAATAAAGGTTTTTGTGAAGTCTGGCGTAGCTAAGACGGTGCTCGGCATATGGCCTCTTTAAAATGTTCAAAGGCCTTCGTTGCTTCTGGAGTCCAAGAAAATGCATCATTTTTCAGTAATGTTGTTAGAGGTGTTGCTATTCTCCCATAATTCTTAACAAACTTGCGATAATACCTTGTTAACTTGAGAAATCTTCGCAGATGCTATATGGATGTGGGGATTTTCCATTCCTTAATGGCTTTAATTTTTCTAGGGTCTACCTTAACACCTTCATGAGATACAATATTCCACCTCTTGTACTCCAAAGAAACATTTTGGAGGCTTTTGCATATAATTGTTTCTTCTCCAATAGTTTGAGCACCCTGTCAACATGTTGAACATGATCTTTTCAAGACTTACTGTAGATTAATATATCATCAAAAAATACTAACACAAATTTTCTAAAGAAGGGTTTGAAAATGGAATTCGTCAAACCTTGAAATGTAGAAGGTGCATTGGTAAGGCCAAAAGGCATGACAAAAAATTCATAATGACCCTCATGTGTTCTAAATGTTGTTTTCGAAATATCTTCAGTCTTCATTCTGATTTGATGATATCTTGAACGAAGATCCAACTTGGTGAAGTAAATTTCGCCATGTAATTCATCCAATAATTCATTAATGATAGGAATGGGAAATTTATCTTTAATAGTGAGCTTGTTGAGCTCCCTATAATGCGGACACATGTGCCATGATCCATCCTTTTTGTGCACTAATACTACTGGAGCAGAGAAAGAACTTTGACTAAGTTGAATTATACCAACCTCTAGCATTTCGGAAACCATACGTTCAATTTCACTCTTTTGGGCATATGGATATTTGTAAGGTTTGATGTTTGGAGGAACACTTCCTGGAATCAAATGAATATAATGATCATGATTGAGAATAGGTGGGAGGACTTTGGGAGTCTCAAATACCTTGGATTGATTGTCCAAAACTTTTTGGAGATTTGGAGAAATAGATGATTTCGATGTGGGAACCTTTAGTGAACATAATTTGCAATTACGCCCCATTGTTCTTTCTTTAGAAGCTTTGTCATGCTATTAGAGCTGATTATCTTTCCCTGTTCCCCTGGGATACTCCTTAATTCAACCTCCTTTCCTTCCGAAAAAAAATTCAAGAAAAGTTCTTGAAAATTAAAAGCTATCGTACCCAAAGATTGTAGCCATTGGACTCCTAGTACAACATAAACACTACCCATTGGAATGGAAAGCATTGAACTATTCAATACATATTCTCCCATGGATAGCTTGATATTATGGCACTTTCCAGAGCAATTTATGGTTCCTCCATTTGCAACCATCACTTGACACTTTGGTGCTAGATATAAGAAGCAATTTAATTCCTTGGCTATCTTACAATGAATAAAATTATGGGTAATACCCGAATCAATCAACACTTTTACCTTTTTCTTCTAGATATGTCCTTCTATGTTGAGGGTTTGAGAAGTGGTAATTCTTGCTAATGCTTTACAAGATATGGTCGGATTCATTTTTTCTTTCTGTAGGGTTGGTTCTTGGTGTATATCCTTTTCTTTTGACGTTTCTTGTTCCTTTTCTTCCTCCTCTTCTCAATCTATGTAAAATAATTTATTCTCAACACACTTATGACCTTTAGTGTATTTGCTATTGCAACTGTAACAAAGCGCATTTGCTCTTTTTTCTTCCAATTGTTGTGATGTCAACCTTGTAGGTTGGGGAAGGCTAGGGGAAGCGACACTTCCATCTTTATAGTTGTGAGTGGTAGGCTTCCTTGTTGCCATAATTTTGCTTTAAATTTTTCATGCCAACTTGAATGCCTTTTCCAATGAATTAGGGTCCCAAAGGCGAATTTCATGTTGGATGTTATTCTTTAAAGTCCCTATGAACACATCATTCCTATGCTCCTCTGGAATATCTTTTACCCGTCTATTCAATGTCTGGAAGTTCTCAATGTGCTCCACCATTGAACCCTTTTGTTTGAAATTTATTAATTGGCTAAAGAAGGTGTTGCTTTTTGTGTCTTGATAATGTGCTATCATTTCGTGCATGAAAATTGACCAAGTGACAATTTGTTTATGAGAGCAAAGCCATTGATACCATACAAATTGATTGGGTTCCAAATATAAAGTTGCAATGCGTACCTTTTTGTGTTTTGCACATTATGGTGATTGAAATATTGCTCCATCTGTAGTATCCATGTTACAGGATCCTTGCCATCAAACTTCTTCATGTCGTTCTTTGGAACATGGTGAGTCTTCAATTGAGTGTTACATTCTATGAAATCATGATTAACATTTATTTTGTTCTCATCATGAATTTCCTCTACTATCTTTTCACCATTAGGAAGCATTTCTTGTAGCAACTTGGCCAAACCTCCTTTCAAACCTTCCATGTCTTTCTTCAAATCTTCAATGTTTCCTTTCAGTTTTGTTTCTAATCTAAACCATCCATGTTAGATTCCATCTTAGCTTCCATGCCATCCATTATGCATTTATTTAAACCATCCATCTTAGCTTCTGTTACTTTTTGTGAGAGTGAAATTTGTTGCACTTGCTCTCGTAATTTTGATATACCATGTTGCATTTCTTCCTCTTCTTCACGAGTCATGGTAGAGATTTTAGGTTGCTTACTAGGTATTTCCATTTTCTTTCTTCGGGGCATCAATTAATGATAATTATGCTTAACTATGCCCTTTGAATCACTTCAAACTAATTTTCAAACCAAAATTATGTAAATTTTTAAAAAGACTACACACCTTTTTTTGTTTCGTAGGAGCGCGATACTGAATCTGTTTTATCTCTGTAATTTCGGATCTCCAAGGCCTGAAAGCGTCTTGTAGTAGCCCTCGAGTCCTCTTTCCAACCCCACAAGTCTGATAAATATTGGATTCTTCAAGAAAGAGTTATGTCAAATCTCCCACAATGAACTGATTATAAACTAGTCCAGTAGAGCGAACTTGTACGATGTGCCACGTATCACTGTTTCGACCTTTGGACCTGAAAATGATACACAGAAAACTACAGTCCACCCTCTTTCTGTAACTTCTTACGAAATTTCAATTTGATGCTCATAGAGAAAGTTATGACGATTTTCCCAAGGTCACCTGTTTGGGATGTAATTCGGGAGCCTGCAAAACCCTAACATCCTTGGATGAAATCTCCGAAATATAGTGAAACAAGATCTGAAATTCGGACTCGAGGTTCATCAAGATTTCGGCTCAAATGGGTTTTAATTTTAGTGTCTGAACTTTCGTAGGAAAAAAGTTATAGCGAAAATGCCACGAGTCATGGTATAGATTTGAGGTTGCTTACTAGGTATTTCCATTTTCTTTCTTCAGAGCATCAATTAATGATAATTATGCTTCACTATGCCCTTTGAATCACTTCAAACTAATTTTTTAAACCAAACTTATGTAAATGTTTAAAAAGACTACACACCTTTTTTTGTTTCGTAGGAGTGCGATATTGAATATGTCTTATCTCTGTAATTTCGGATCTCCAAGTTTTGAAATTGCGTCCTGTAGTAGCGCTCTGATGCTCTTTCCAACCCCACAAGTCTGATCAATATTGGATTCTTCAAAAACGTGTTATGTCAAATCTCCCACGATGACCTGATTATAGATTGGTTCATATAGTGAACTTGTACGACGTGCCATGTATCACTGTTTCGACCTTCGGACCTGAAAACGATACACAAAAAACTACAGTCCGCCCCCTTTCTATAACTTCTTGCGAAATTTCAATCTAATGCTCAGAGAAAAAGTTATGACAATTATCCCAAGATCACCTATTTGGGATGTAATTCGGGAGCCTGCAAAACCCTAACATCCTTGGACCATATCTCCGAAAATATAGCAAAACAAGATCTGAAATTCGGACCCGAGGTTCATCAAGATTTCGACTCAAATGGGTTTTAATTTCAGTGTCTGAACCTTCGTAGGAAAAAAGTTATAGTGAAAATGCCACGAGTCACTTTAGAGATTTCAGTTTGCTTACTAGGTATTTCCATTTTCTATCTTCGAGGCATCAATTAATGATAATTATGCTTCACTATGCCCTTTGAATCACTTCAAACTAAATTTTCAAACCAAACTTATGTAAATTTTAAAAAAGACTACACACCTTTTTTTCTGTTTCGTAGGAGCGAGATATTGAATCTGTTTTATCTCTGTAATTTCAAATCTCCAAGGTCTGAAATTGTGTCTTGTAGTAGCCCTCTGAGTACTATTTCCAACCCCACAAGTTTGATCAATATTGGATTCTTCAAGAAAGAGTTATGTCAAGTCTCCCACGATGACCTGATTATAGACTAGTTCAGTAGAACGAACTTGTACGACGTGCCACGTATCACTGTTTCGACCTTCGGACTTGAAAACGATACACAAAAAACCACAGTTTGTCCTCTTTCTGTAACTTCTTATGAAATTTCAATCTGATGTTCAGAGAGAAAGTTATGACAATTTTCCCAAGGTCACCTGTTTGGGATGTAATTCAAGAGCTTGCAGAAACCCTAACTTCATTGGCCCATATCTCCAAAAATATAGCGAAACAAGATCTGAAATTCGGATTTGAGGTTCATCGAGATTTCAGTTGAAATGGGTTTTAATTTCAGTGTCTAAACTTTCGTAGAAAAAAATTTATAGCGAAAATGCCACGATGACTTGTTTGGAGTCGCGAAACCGTAGAATCCAAAGCTCTGATACCAAATGTTATGCAACCAGCTCACAAAATAGAAAAAAGATAGGTCAACGACTTCAAAATCGGTCTCTTCGAGGGGGCAACCTTCTTTACATTACACAAATGAACATTTTTTGGATGATTCAAATGACAAAACCTCCTTTCTATATATATAGGAGTCTAAGGGGTCACAAGATAATTAGCGCTGACATAACAGTGATAATGTAAGGGCACAATAATAACAATAGTGGGCTTCTATGGGACACAATCAATGTTTTAAAACTCCGACTCCGACTTCGACTCGACTGAGGGTCGACTCCGACTCCGACTCGGTATGGACTCGGCGGACTTGATTTCAATGACTCGGTCGTTGTAAAAAATACATTAAATATTTGTTTTTTATAAAAACACATAATTTTAAAGATTTTCATTCATGTTTCCAAACACACAGCATTAGAATATAGATAGAAGACAACATATGATCAAAGTAAGCTCATGAATATATCCATTATATCAAAATGGCACCTAGTGCACTGTCCAATACATACACGATGATGATATAGAGATCAAAACAAAAACACATAACCAAGGAAGCTAGAAATGGCCTCTACAACAAAACTCTGTGGCTAGTACTATTGGCTACTGCTACAGTTGCCAGCATCATCTGGTTCAGTGTTACTTGAGAGTGGGAGCGACATTTTCAGAAGCTCCTAGTTTGGGAGCGAATCCCGGAGGAGTTTGACAACCAATGTCACTAACATCAAGGTACATAGAGGGATTGGTGCTCTTGATTAAATACAAGTTCCATACCTTAATACATGACAAAATTCAATTGAAACATTGCAATCCCCCAATCCTGAAATCCTGAAAAACTGACAAGTCTGCTGGATTTTGAATGAAATCTAAAATTCTACTTTTTCCATATGAAATCCAATAAGGTTGGAACCATTCTCAAACATACTGAGTCATTTCATGGTAATGTTAAAAATTTAAGTAAAAGGATGAAAATAAAGATTAAGGAGAATGTCACTTTTACTTTAAGAATTTAACATTACCATGAATAGCATATCAATACTAGGGAACAAAGTCAGAGAGGGAAACCCACGAGTCAGACAGGGAAGTCCAGGGAGTCCCCCACACTCAGAAAAATAAAAAAAAATAAAAAAGGTGGTTTTTTGGGATTCACTGGCTGCTGTCTGTAACCTGACCGGGTTGATATGGACTCAACCGAGCCGGCTGGGTTAATACCGAGCTGGCCGAGTTGTGTAACAACTTGACTGGCTCGGTATTAACCCGGCCGGTTGAACTGGTTCAATGGCCAGGTCAATTTTTTTTTGATAGACTCGGACCAACTCGGCCGAGTCGGTTCCGAGCCGACCGGGTTTAAAATCATTGGACACAATAATAACAATATGGGGACAACATGGGCACACCAATAATTATAAGGGTTATAATGACAATAATAAGAAGGGAATACACTAGTATTAAAGGGACCTAACACAATAGGAAATGTACAACAAAATGCAAAACATGGTCGGGACATACAAATTTGGCATGTGGGCAAAAGCCAAACATGAACTCTACCCCTCATTCATGGCCATCACCCTGGTTCCTATGGGCCCTAGATGAGCCCCTCCACATTAAGGAACCCACGATTGTCCCAACCCCTGGTGGGCAATGAACTGCCCCACCTTATAGGGGGGTATCTATTGCTATATTCTACAGATCATGCTCTCATACCCTAGAGCTTTGAGCAGTTATGAAGAAAATTCAATCACAGGCAAAAGTCATATGAAGAAGGATGGAAAAATAAAGGGCGGGGTAACTCATGTACCACGATTTGCTCCCTCTTACACTCATATACGCAAGTGTGGGCTTCCCTCATCATAGATACCCTTGTACCATGACATGTGGCTTGGAGCCTTCCCTTGATCCCCAGTCCATCCCATCACTATATCACACGTCACTTACCCATTTATGGATGTACCATGGACATGTCACCCCTTTAAAGGCTAAAACCACCTAACAGGGTCTTTGGTTAACCCCTTTATTGAGCTTGGAGACACTTGTACATGCCAAAGCTCGCTATGGAAGGGCATGCCACCATGAATTGCCCCACTTGATTCCATGATTTGTAAGCTCTTTTACTTGATTACTCTAATGGTTTGTTGTATTGGTGGGCGAGGGGACACATTGAATCTTATGAAGGATTGTAAGTGGGTCTCCTTTTTGGGGTTTGGTCTCCCTATATGGGGTCTCAGCCCTCCATAAGGCCACATTGACACTTGTAGGGTGAGCGTTGAGAGCCATGGGCCTCCACCATAGCAGAGGGTACTTCATGGATCCCCAACACCACTCAGGGATTGCTCGTGTTCCACCTTTCAGATAAGGATGATGCACTTGGATCACCATGCCCAGTTGACTCCAGACATGTACCCCACACTTGACAAATGTTCTAGTGTCCAGTTGAGGATGTGTCTCACTGCAAGAGACAAAGGGAGGGCTTATATCATCATCCTAGCCCTTACTGATTGTTAAATTTGGACAACTAGGTCCAAACTCCATGTTCTGATGCTCAGATTAAGAGGCTAATATTTTTGTTGGATTCCTCTTTCTGAGAGGTGTAAAATCCATATAAAAATAGTCTTAATCCGATGAGCAGAACTTATATTTTGAATTTATTATTCTTAATAAATTATATGTGCAAGGTCAGCCAGTTTTGTAATGTAGGCTCACATGCCCAACAGATGTGTCACACACCCTCATTGATGGATATATATACAGGAAAAGTTGGAGAGAATTTCATCACAACAAAACTCACATCTTAGGGTTGTTGTGACACATGCTGGGCTGGCTGACCAAAGGAGACTTTGCTGGTTGAAGCATCCTGTTGACCGCCGAAACGATCACATACATTTTTCTTGTTTCTGATTTGTCTTCTGTAAGATCTGCTTATATGTTCTATCTGCATTTTGCTTATCTACTTGTATGATTGCTGTGAGAAAAGTGAAATTGCTCTTAGCATAGAACATCTACAAAACTTAACATGGTATCAGAGCCAAGTTGAAGACAAACTCTATCTATAACAATCATCTCTTGTGATCTCTCTCCACTTGTCTTTGGGTTTTGGTGGTGTGAGAGATCAAAAGGGATACGCTATCCTAAAGGATGCCCTAACTAATACGCGGTCAGGGAGGAAGGTTTCATAGCGCAGCAAGGGAGTGACCTAAACACAGGTCTAATGTTCCGTTGATTGGTTTGCATATCTACTTGTTCGTGGAATATATAAGTTCGCAAGACTGTCTCACATATGATATGACCGCAATCCCTTTTCGCATAAGGTATACCCGTGTATGTCACAATCTCTGGCCCGCATATGGAATAACCGATGACTCGCTGAAAAACACAGTCACGTTATCAAATTGCATTATATATTATCACCACATTGTGTATGGCAGGGTATGGCAAACAACGTATGGCAGACAATGTTTCTTTGACATGGCAGACAATGTCATGGTATGGAAAACATCATGTTGAAACATGATATGGCAGACAGTTCTTTGACATGGCAGACAATGTCATGGTATGGAAAACATCATGTTGAAACATGATATGGCAAACAGTTCTTTGACATGGCAGACAATGTCATGGTATGGAAAACATCATGTTGAAACATGATATGGCAGACAGTTCTTTGACATGGCAGACAATATCATGGTAAGGCAAACATCATGCTGAAACATGATATGGCAGACAGTTCTTTCATGGTATGGCAAACATCATGTTGAAACATGATATGGCAAACAGTGCTTTGACATGGCAGACAGTGAACAACATATATATACACGGTATGGCTGACAGGATTTTGGTATGGCTAACAATATATATATATATATATATATATATATATATATATATGACATGGCAAACATAGTATCCATGACAGGGTAGTCTCCCTAGTGACATGATATAGTGGACGCAGTAATAAAAGGACACAGTCAACCGCAATCTAAATTCCACAGTCCTGAGGTGTAGCTGGAGTTATGTATACGCTGTGCAATTATACGCTGGGCAGTCATGTCATACATTGCAGTTATGGTTATATACATTCGCTGGACAGTCCTGTACACATCACATGAGGATATATATATGCACGCAGAGATCCTGTACACGTCGCAGAAGTCTTGTACCCATTGCAGAGGAGTTATATCAGCCGCAGAAGTTTTATACAATATTATATAGGTCACAGAGGTCCTGTACACGTCGCAGAAGTCTTGTATGCATCGCAGGGGAGTGATATTAGCTGCGGAGGTTTTATACAATGTTCCTGTACACATCGCTGAGGTTATATATACACGCAGAAGATGCCAAAGACTTATATATACAAACAGAGTATGCAAATGTCCCTTATGTATATTCGCCGAGGCTGCGGAGGTTTCATACAATTGCATTGGTATATGGTCTCACATTCGTCTCTTTGATGTGGTATGACATTCGCATAATATCCTGGTTATAATGGCAAATGATATGATCGCGATACTGTGATGATATGTGATATTGCTCTGGTGTGAAAATTGATACAAGATGTATGTCATCAGCGTTATATGACAGGGTCTCGATATATATGATCTTGCTCCAGCAGTATATAGGGTCTTAATATGTATCTGGTCTTGATGTGTATGGTCTTTATATATACGGTAGACTGTACTGACGATGGGCAGTAATCGCTGGACAATATACGCTATAGTACATAAGTTATATATATATGCTGGACATGTATATACACCGGGCAGTCATGATTATATATACACTTGTCATGGTTATTAATACCAGGACCAGAAATACCAGGTATGAGGAGTCTAATGTTGTTGATAAAAGAAATAAGTTCAAAGACTTTTGCAGAGAAGCTGGCATTAAGAGGGAGACTACCACTGCATATACTCCTGAGCAGAATGGTGTTGCTGAACGCAAGAATAGGACTATTGTGGAAGCTGCCCGTGCCATGCTATGTGACCAGGGTCTTCCAAAGTTTCTGTGGGGAGAAGCTGCAAATACTGCTGTGTACATTCAAAACCGATGCCCTCATTCCGCTTTGGACTCCAAAACTCCCGAAGAGGTTTTCTCTGGTAAGAAACCTGATGTCTCACATTTTAGAATTTTTGGATGTCCTGTCTATTTTCATGTGCCGAAAGAAAAGAGAAGTAAGCTGGATGCTACTGGGAAGAAAGGAATGTTTGTGGGCTACAGTGAGACTTCTAAGGCATATAGAGTCTATGTACCTGGTCAAAGGGAAGTAGAGATAAGCCATGATGTCACTTTTGACGAAGATGCTTCCCTGAAGAAAGTAGTAGATCTTCCTAGATCTGAAGAAAACCATGAAGAAAGACCTGGAAATCTGGAAGAACCCCAGGATGAGACTATGCCTGATGTTGAAGGGCCAATGGAACCTATTGATCCTTCCCCTTCTCTAGGAAAGAGGCCATCATGGCTCAGGGTCACCCTCGAAGATGCTGAGGGTCATGCTGCCCCAAGGGGAACATTCCGAGAAAGCAAGAAGCTGTGTAGATACCAAGGGTATCTAGCTGCCATGAGTACTATTATACAATCTGAACCTGGATCTTTTGAGGAAGCCATCAAGCATCAAGTCTGGAAGGATGCTATGCATGAAGAATATGAGGCTATTATGAAGAATGATGTCTGGGATGTGGTCCCGAGACCGAAGGACAAATCTGTTGTCACCGCTAAATGGCTCTACAAGATTAAACATGGATCTGATGGGAGTGCTGAAAAGTTTAAGGCAAGATTTGTTGCCCGTGGCTTCCCTCAAAAGGAAGAAATTGACTATGACGATATATTTGCACCTGTGGCTCGATATACCACCATCCGATCCATCATAGCCCTTGCTGCTACGCAAGGATGGAGTCTTCATCAGATGGATGTCAAGACCGCTTTTCTGCATGATGCAATAAAGGAAGAGGTGTATGTAGAACAACCTCTGGGATTTGAAGTTCAAGATCGAGACACTTATGTCTGCAGGTTGAAGAAAGCCCTCTATGGGTTAAAGCAAGCACCCAGAGCTTGGTATGAGAGGATGGATAGTTACTTGATGAAGCTGGGCTTCACTCGAAGCAATGCTGATCCAAACCTTTACTTTAAGGTTGTGGAAGGAAAGCCTCTCATTCTAGTGCTGTATGTGGACGACCTCTTCCTGACAGGTGATGACCCTCTCATTCATCAATGTAAGAGGGAGCTTGCTGCTGAGTTCGAGATGAAAGACCTAGGACTGATGCACTATTTCCTAGGCCTGGAGGTCTGGCAGAGACCTGGAGAGATTTTCCTTTCTCAAGGAAAGTATATTGTGAAGCTTCTGGAAAGATTTGGGATGGTGGACTGTAAGTCCGTGTCGACACCAATGGAACTCAACTTTAAGAAGTTGAGTGGCAGCGCTGCAGGGCCTATCTTGGCCAATCCTACTGAGTATCGTCAACTCATAGGAGCTTTGATGTTCTTAGTGAACACCCGTCCAGACATATGTTTTGCAGTGAATACTTTGAGTCAACAGATGGTTGAGCCTCATCATTTTCACTGGGTTGGTGCCAAGAATCTTTTGAGATATCTTCGGGGCACGATAAACCATGGGCTGAGATACACTGCCGGGAGTGTGATACTCCGGGGATATACTGATGCCGATTGGGCTGGCAGTGTGGTGGATCGTAAGAGCACATCTGGATGCTGTTTCAATCTTGGTTCTGCTTCGATCTCATGGATGAGCAGGAAGCAGAAGTCGGTGGCTTTGAGCACCGCGGAGGCCGAATACATTGCTGCTAGTATGGCCTGTTGTGAAGCAGTTTGGTTGAGGAAGCTCTTTAGTGAGCTGTTCCAACATGTGCTAGATACCACTGTAATACTCTGTGATAATCAGAGTGGGATTCGTATGACTGAGAATCCTGTGTTCCACGACCGATCCAAGCATATTGATATCAGGTACCACTTTATCCGGGATATGGTACAGCGAGGCGCCGTAAGGCTCGATCATATAGGAACTGATGAGCAGGTCGCGGATATTCTCACTAAGCCCCTGGGGAAGGTCAAGTTCCTAACCTTCCGTGAGAGTCTTGGTGTCGTGGAAAGACCCTATGATGTGGGTCCTGTTGGACGATGAGCTCTGGGAGCTCTGGGGGGCTTTGGGGATAGCTTCTCAGAGCTATAAGCACTCATAATGCTTCTGCCCCACCCTTGTGATTATTGAGCTGGTTCGCCACTCATTTAATCTGTGCCCCGTATGCATCCTACCCATTGAGTTCAGGGCTCATGGGAAGTACCTCTCATTTGGCCAATGAGGTGTGGAAAAGCTAGAGACTATTAGCAAAGACTGATGGATGCATCAGAGATTGCCGTACTCTCTATCTAGGATGGCATGGTCCAACCACTTGATCTGGGATCAAGATTTGTGAGGTCTGGGACCTCTGGACTGATTATGTCAGTCGGGGAATGATGTCTTTGTGACTGACCCACTTCTGTTCTGAAATAAAGAAGCCAGCAAAGCAAGTTTCGGCGGGATGACTCACGATGTTAATTGCACTAATAGATGGAGTTCTCCCTAGTTGAGAGGGAGTGTTAAATTTGGACAACTAGGTCCAAACTCCATGTTCTGATGCTCAGATTAAGAGGCTAATATTTTTGTTGGATTCCTCTTTCTGAGAGGTGTAAAATCCATATAAAAATAGTCTTAATCCGATGAGCAGAACTTATATTTTGAATTTATTATTCTTAATAAATTATATGTGCAAGGTCAGCCAGTTTTGTAATGTAGGCTCACATGCCCAACAGATGTGTCACACACCCTCATTGATGGATATATATACAGGAAAAGTTGGAGAGAATTTCATCACAACAAAACTCACATCTTAGGGTTGTTGTGACACATGCTGGGCTGGCTGACCAAAGGAGACTTTGCTGGTTGAAGCATCCTGTTGACCGCCGAAACGATCACATACATTTTTCTTGTTTCTGATTTGTCTTCTGTAAGATCTGCTTATATGTTCTATCTGCATTTTGCTTATCTACTTGTATGATTGCTGTGAGAAAAGTGAAATTGCTCTTAGCATAGAACATCTACAAAACTTAACACTGATGGTTTGCAAGCATTATCAATCCACTTGGAGAACCATGAGGATGTCATTGTGCCCCCACACTCACTTAAGAGCACCACTTGTGACTTGCTTGGAAAACAAGGGGCCAACCCCCTGTCCACTATCTTTGGAGCCTTTTCACTCAACTTGGCACATTTAGACTCCATTAGGCCTCCTCAATGGCCCAACAAGTCATCGCATTCATTACTTTGCCCTCTTGAGAGGTTATTCTTCGTATTATTGAGCTATCTTCGTGGGATTGTCACCAAGTCATATCATTATTATGTATTATTTTATTATTTGGGGCTAAACTAGGCCAATTACGCAAATCAAATCCCCTTTAGAGTTGTATAAATATGAGAGAGGCTCATTCTAACCTCTTATTATCACTTGGATTGGATTAGTATCTCTTGAGAGATTTTCACGCTTTTTGCTTGTGTGAACTTTTTGGAGTTTCTTCAAGCACTATGATGTTCGGATTTTCACTATTGTCTTTGGAGCTTCTTTCTAATGCAAAGTTGATGAATGGAGATACTCTCTCTCTCTCATGAAAGTGAACTTTTAATGCTATTCTTGTACTCTTACTTGTCAAATGCATGTATATTTTTATCATTATTCTTGTATGGGTAAATGTAATGCGAAATTCTTTTGGGACCTTGAATAAGTGATTTAGTACATGTGTTTCTCTTTGAGGGATTGGGTGAATGTTCCTAGAGGCATCTGTTAGGTTGAAAGACCTCGAAACTTGATCCCTTTGGCAAATTTGAAGATTAAATATCTAATTGCCTAGTTGTTGTCCTTGAATAAGCTAGCGAAGATTAATTAGGGCTCCTTAGCTCACAAAATTTCTCAATCTAGGCGTATCTTGACTCCATTAAGCCCCCTAAGCAAGGCACTGATCCTCACATCCTCTTGGTGGTCAAATCTATCTTTCTTTTCTCTACTCTTCCCAATTCTAGGCCTAACCCTAGAAGGTCAACTAGGGCATCGAGCGATATCCTTTGTAGCCATCCAAACACCTTGAAAATTGGTCTACAACTGCGTTGGGGTCTTCTCAAGGGGTCCTCCAAGTTTGAGCACAATTCGACGGTGGAATCCCAAGATATAACAAGCTCTAGTTATAAGACCATCTCTCTCCCTAGGTTGATTTGGCTTAGTGCCCTCACTAGGATCATTGCATTTAAACCAGTGTTCCACGGGGATGTGTCCCCCAGGGTCGGGTGCGGGCACCGCTCGCACCCCATGCACCCGGGACGGGGGGACGTCTGGGGAAACGTTTCCCCACGTCCCCCTTTTGGGGAGACGCGGGGAGATGTAAGGGGGGATGCGACTCCCCAAAAGGGGGGCCCCTGGGCGTCCCCCCTCAATATGGGCTATGCGTCCCCCATTAAATTTGCTTGTAAACAATGATTTATGATAGGGAAAACCTAATATTTGACCATATTTCCCTATTAATGCTATGCAATTCATGGTAATGTTAAATTCATAAAGTAAAAGTGACATTCTCCTTTATCTTTCATTTTCATCCTTTTACTTAAATTTTTAACATTACCATGAAATGACTCTGGATGTTTGAGAGTGGTTCCGACCTCATTGGATTTCATATGGAGAAAGTAGAATTTTAGATCTCACTCAAAATCCAACAGACTTAACAGTTTTTCAGGAATTCAGGATTCGATGGATTGCAATGTTTTCATTGCATTTTGTCATGTACAAGGGTATGGAATTTGTATTTAATGAAGAGCACTAAGCCCTCTTCTTACTTTAGAGTGACTTTTAGACCCATCACTCCACTGTTTTTGCGTTTTACTTATATCAATTTACTATTCCAGTATTCAGATTTCAGTGTCTATTATAGTCTATTTTGCTTAGTACTAATTAGATTCTAGAATGATGAATGATGAATTCTAATTTTAAATCAATTTAGAATCTAGAATTATGAATGATGAATTTAATTTTTAAATCAATGTAGATTCTAGAATGGTGAATAATGAATAATGAATAATGAATATGGATTGGAGTATTTCATTATTGAATCTCGTGGTCTATGGATGAATCATGTATGTATTAGTAAAGATGATGAGTATGGATCAATGTATTTCATTATTTAATTCAATTATGTATGTATCATTGTATTTATGCTTTCATTATTGAATATGAATTTGAAATATATATATATATATATATATATATATATATATATAAAAAAGGGAAAAAAAATATACCCCGACGTCCCCCCCGTCCCCCCTAAATTTCCCTAAAATTTGAGGGTACTCCCACACGTCCCCCTTGTCCGTCTCCTCGCACCACGTCTCCCCGTCCTGGAGTCTTGGTGGAACATTGATTTAAACCACACAATAATAATAGTTGTTTGATCCTATTCTCTTCCCTAATTAGGTCAAGCCCCTCCTTGATTGATCAACTCCATACCCTTGACTTAGTTTGGGTTTTGTTGACCTTGCCACCTACACCTATCGACAAGTTAGTGAAAAAAGCCTTCAACCCCACAAGGTGTGGTTGGTAGCAGAGAACTCAGAGAAGGGGTTGTAACACTAATCCCGACTCTCTCTGTTTGAGCTATCTCCTAGGTTAGCTAAAGCGGGTGGAAATGAAAAGTTAAGTTAAAAGATGTGAGTTTCTAGGAGAGTGTTATAGTGAAAATGGATTACTTTTAAGCATTTATGAGCAAATATGAAGTGAACAACTTTAAATAACAATGCCAATGACAAAAACCATAAAACCAGTGCCTTATAAGGAATTTGCTCAACAATTTAAAGATATATTTTCTCAAAGTAAAATGCAATGCTCCCAAAAGAGAAAACAAAGTAAACTTGAAATGTAAACAAAAATTGTTCGCACAAGATATGTAAGATACAAAATGTTTTTGAGATAATCAACTTTATAAATCAAAACATGTGAAACATATCTTGCCAAATCCCAAAAATTAGTAATTAACGTGGAAATGTAAAAGAAAGGAAGTGCTAAACCAAGACATCAATATGCAATTAGACATGAAACATGAAAATAAAACACTTGTTTGAAAGTATTACGACACTCGCTTTTGGAATAGACTTTGTATATGAAAACTCAAACCATCAAGAGACAAGTAAAGTAAATGTAATGGAAAGTGCGCTTGGTTAAGTTTATTAACTATCTCTACAACAAGATTACAATTTAACTCTTCAATCTTCAAACCTCACCCTTGCCCAAAGATATGGATCTCACAGTGAGGAGTAAATAGAGGAGTAGAGGGTCGTTAAGATGTCTACTTCAACCAATTTATGTTGGAGGTAAAATTTTAATGAGGCTTGGGGCCTTCCTATACTAAAATGCCTAGATGAAATGCATGTAAGTTTTTTCCCCAAAAAAGAGATTGATTTGCAATGCTTCAAAATGAAATAGTGTTCAACATAGATTGCAATTATAACCTCAATTGGGAGAATAAAATTAGCTTACAAGTGTTGCATGCGTCTCATCAACGAATTAAAATGATACAAGTAATTTGCTTGAAAGTAAAATTTGTTTCATATAGACAATGACAATAAATTGCTCCAATATTCAAGATAACAATGTAGCGTAAAAATGAAAAGCATGTATTCAAGTGCTCATGAAACAATTTACTAAGGTCAATGGAAACGAATCAAAGTTTGTTAAGAATATAAAATGCTTGCATGTAAATGATGAATTGCCCAAAGTAAAGTGTAAGCTTGTAGCTTCAAGCAACAATGAGATAGAGAATGCAAAATTCAATTGAAATTGTAACAAACGTTAACTTAATGAAATGTGATAGCGAGGTTGTGTTAATTCCCAATTAAAACATTGCATGTAAGTTAATGAAGTATGAAAGCTTAAACCATGCAAATGTCAATCCACCCAAAAGAAACCTCCCTCGAAATGGGGAGATAGGATACCATGGGAGAGATCCCAAGCTCCCACAAACAAATTTGATCTTTTATTAATATTACAATGAGAAGAGTGCCCCTCAAAGTCCTCAACTAAACTTCAATGAGAGTCCTCAACAATTTCTTGAAACTTGGACACTAGACCTAGAAACTACATGTGCCCTAGATTCTTAAACATGGTATTGGAGCTAAGGTGCTGAAGTCAAATGAAGGGCAACAAAAGAGACATACAAGAATCTATCTTCAAGAACATCAAAGTAGGTTGAAAGGATTAAAGGAGCATGTATACAATAGTTGTGGAATATCAACTTCTGTAATTACAGTTATGGACTCAACTCATGCTCAGTTTGATGGAGTATATTAGTGATCCTTACTTCTTGGTTACTAAACTTTCTCCATGCCATAAAAGATAGTGTTAAATTATGTTATGTTCTATGCTTAGAGCAGTTTACTTCTTTTCTTCTTATTTCTTGATTACTAAACTTTCTCCATGCTATAAAAGATAGTGTTAAATTATGGTATGTTCTATGCTTAGAGCAGTTTACTTCTTTTCTTCTTATTAGCCACTGTTTAGCAATCACATAAACATAAATTAAAGTGCGGATAGAACATTAAAAGATCGACAAAAAACAAGCCAAGACAAGAGACACCAGATGTGGCAGCTAGCCAGGGACAAACCCTAATGCCGGGAAACCCTTTGATCAATTCTTCTTAATCTTCAATAGTTTAGCAGAGAGAGAAATAGTACAATATATCAGATCTGTAATTTTATGACAGCAGTGAGAGATGCCCTAACCAGCGCTTGCAAAGTGAATCAAATGATTCACAAATAGTCTAGGATCAACCTTAGACAACCCAACCTTCAACGAAGATGAAGGACAGCCTGAAACAACTCAAGAAACATGGTCAAATCTGGTCAACGTTCAGGCAGCCTTGCGGTCAACCCTAACCAGATTTGCGCTGGTTACTTCGTGGTCAGTTCAGCCCTCCAAACAACGGATCTGAATTGTGGCTTGCTTGAGGGAGACTCCCCACACAAGGCCGCAGTCAAAGGAGGCTTCACGCTGGTCACCACTGCCCTGGTTGCATCCTAAATAGCCCTGCGTCCCTTGCTTTTGCTGCGTCCTCCTCTTATGGCTGCGTCCTTCTTCCTTCCCTAGCTGCTCCTTTGTTAACCCAAACAAGAAAGGAGAGTGAGAGAGAAGAGATGATGAGATGAGATGAGATAATGACTCAACCTCTCCTCTATTTATATGCAACACTGGGCATGTGTGCCACACACTTAACTGCTAGCTGACCTTGACAATTTGTCAAGTAATTAGAAATAAATTCATATCTCCATAAATACTTGTCGGAATAGGATGATCTTTAGATCAATCCTACACCTCTCGACAAGAGGAATCTAGGAAAATTATCAGTTGCCATAAATGAGGTGACCCACATGGAGTTTGGCTCTAGTTGCCAATTTTAACACTCCCTCTCAACTAGGGAGAACTCAATTTGCAATTCGTCTGATTGTCGCTACTATCCCAGCCATCAAATGCACTGCCCTGCCTACTTGGCCCTGCTTTGCTCTCCTTTGCTCTGCTCGAACTATGAAGAAGAAGAAATGATTGAGGATGTATCATACCATCCTCCATTGATCCAAAGTCAGTCTTAGAGTGTGTCATACCACTCTCACTGATCCCAGATCAGTATCGTTGATCCCAGATCAATGGAGGTCATCCTAGCATATAGGGAGTACAATAGATACATTGATGCGTCCATCGATAGTACTACTAATGGTCACTAACCGCATTTCCCTACTCATTGATTAGATGAGAGGTACTTCCCATGAGTCTCGGACTGCATGGGTAGGATGCCTCAACATGAGAACTAATCATTCTATCCACAAGAGAACGAATCATCCTGTCCAACAGTCGCCACAAGAGAACTAATCATCCTGGCCCACAGGAGAAGTAATCTTCTTGTTCCACAGTCACCACAGAGAACTAATCATCCTGGCACACAGGAGAACTAATCATTCTGTTCCACAGTCACCATGGAGAACTAATCATCTTGTCCTACAGTTGCCACGGGGTGTCACAGGGGAAGGTTGAACCTTTCACCCTATACATAGTGCACCACCAGGGGATGGTGAGTCGCCCTATGGTCGCATGTCGCTCCAAGAAGTACCCCGCGCCCCCCTGGAGCTCCCAGAGCTCAATACATCATACTCGACCCTCATAAGAGGGTCTCTGAACGACACCAAGTCGTTCTCGGAAAGTCAAGAATTTGACCTTTCCCAGGGGCTTCATCAAAATGTCGATGACTTGTTCATCTGTACCGATATATTGGAGCCTTGTTGCTCCTCGTTGCACCATATCCCGAATATAGTGGTACCTGGTATCGATATGCTTGGAGCGATCATGAAATACGAGATTTTCTGATAAACGAATCTTGCTCTGGTTGTCACACAGGATCACAGTGGTATCCAATGTAAATCCAAACAGCTCACTTAAGAGCTTTCGCAACCAGACCGTCTCACATGAGGCCATACTAGCAGCAATGTACTATGCCTCGGCGGTGCTTAAGCCATTGACTTCTGCTTCCCGCTCATCCAAGATATCAAGGCAGGTCCCAAAGAGAAATAGCACCTGGAAGTGCTCTTTCGGTCCACCACACTGTCTGCCCAATTAGCATCGGTATATCTAAGTAGTCTCACATCTCCGGCAATGTATCTCAACCCATGAGTGATTGTGCCATGAAGATATCTCAACAGATTCTTGGCACCAATCCAAT
Organism: Pinus tabuliformis; assembly: GCA_031772625.1. Lineage (NCBI taxonomy): Eukaryota > Viridiplantae > Streptophyta > Pinopsida > Pinales > Pinaceae > Pinus > Pinus tabuliformis. The sequence continues at coordinate 1,368,795,113 of CM062805.1, read as the reverse complement.
GTGTGTGGTGAGGCTCAACCATATGTTGACTCAACGTGTTGACTGCAAAGCATATATCCGGACAGGAGTTCACCAAGAACATCAATGCTCTGACAAGTTGACGATACTCGGTAGCATTTCGTAAAATAGGTCTGGTAGCACTATTGCTTAACTTCTTGAAGTCAAGCTCCATCGGGGTAGTTACGGGCTTGCAGTCCACCATACCGAATCTCTCCAATATCTTCACCACATATTTTCCTTGAGATAGGAAAATCTCCCCTGGCTTTTGCCAGACTTCTAGTCCTAGGAAATAGTGCATCAGTCCTAGGTCCTTCATCTCAAACTCAGAAGCCAACTCCCTCTTACATTTGTGAATGAGAGGGTCTGCCCCTGTTAGAAAGAGGTCGTCAACGTACAACACCAGTATGAGAGGATTGTCATCTTCAACCTTAAAGTAAAGGTTAGGGTCGGCTTCACTCCTAGTGAATCCCAGCTTCATCAAGTAGTTATCGATCCTCTCATACCACGCTCGGGGTGCTTGCTTCAGCCCATAAAGGGCCTTCTTCAACCTGCACACATGAGATTCTCGATCATGAATCTCAAATCCTTTGGGTTGCTCCACATAGACCTCCTCTTTGATCGAACCATGCAAGAACGTAGTGTTAACATTTGATGTAGGTTCCATCCTTGCGAAGAAGCAAGGGCTATGATCGAGCATATGGTGGTATATCGGGCAACAGGTGCAAATATCTCGTCATAGTCTATACCTTCCTTCTGAGAGAAGCCACGAGCAACAAAACGAGCCTTATACTTTTCCGCACTTCCATCAACTGCATACTTTATCTTGTAAAGCCATTTCGAAGTGACAACTACTTTGTCTTGGGGTTTGGGGACCACATCCCAGATATCGTTTTTCATGATGGACTTATATTCCTCGGTCATAGCATCCTTCCATACTTGATGCTTGATAGCTTCTGCGAATGACGAAGGCTCATTTTGGAAGGCTCATTTTGGATGATTGCGCTCATGATGGTCAAGTATCCCTGATACCTGGTCGGCTTCTTACTTTCCCGGAAGGTTCCCCTGGGTGCAACGTGCCCTTTAGCATCATCAAGTGTCCCCCTAAGCCATGAAGGCCTCTTCCTAGAAGAGGAGGGCTCTTGCTGAGGGGGATCAATAGGGTCCATAGGTTCTTCCACATCAGGCATCGTCTCATCTTCCTTTTCCTTCGGTTTGCAGGTGCAACTTCTTTAAATCCCTTTAGAGTAGGAAGATTGTCAACTTTGTTAAGAGCCATATCTTCGTCAAAGGTGACATCATGGCTAATCTCGTCTTCCCTTTGACCATCCACATAGATTCTATAACCCTAAGTATTTTTGCTATAGCCCACGAAGATTCCTTTCTTTCTAGATGCACCCAATTTATTCCTTTTCTCCTTCGGCACATGAAAATATATTGGACTTCCAAAGATTCTCAAATGAGATATGTCAGGTTTCTTACCAGTGAAGATCTCTTCGGGAGTCTTGGAACCCAATGCTTGGTGAGGGCATCGGTTTTGTACATATATGGCGGTATTTGCAGCTTCGTCCCATAGAAACTTCGGAAGTCTTTGCCTATGGAGCATAGCACGGACAACTTCCACAATCGTACGATTCTTCCTTTCTGCCACACCATTCTGCTCAAGAGTATATGGTGTAGTAGTCTCCCTCTTAATGCTAGCGTCTTTGCAAAAGTCATGAAACTCATTGGATTCATACTTAGTCCCATTATCAATCCTTAAGATATTGATCTTCTTTTCGGTTTGATTCTCGATCAAGGCTTTGAAGTTCTGAAACCAGGAGAACACTTCATCCTTCTTTTTCAAGAAGTATATCCAAGTCTTGCGAGAATAATCATCTGTAAAAGTGATGTAATATAAATATCCTCCCAAGGAGTTCACAGGCATTATACTGGATATGTCTGAGTGAACCAACTGCAATATATCAGAGGTCTTGCTTTGGCTTGAGGGAAATGGTGTCCTTTTGAGCTTTCCTTTGGCACATCCTGGACATACACTTCTTCTTCTAATATGAACTCGGGCATCCCGGTCACCATTTTTCTCACATCGAGTAGAGCTTTATAATGAAGGTGAGCAAACCTCCGATGCCATAGTTCGGACTGAAGAGATGTGTCACAAGACATGACACCCAACGGACTTCCTTCGACCTGATATAATGAATCAACTCGAAACCCAAGAGTGAAAGCATCTTTAAAGTTCTTTTTCCATACACGTACCTTGCCATCGATGAAGGCCACCTTGTAGCCTTTGTCTTCCATTGCCGAAATGGACACCAGGTTCTTTTTGAGATCAAGTACATATAATACTTCTTGTAAATGAATTGTAATTCCCTGATTCAATTTAAGAGTGACATTCCCTACGCCTTTCACGGGTTATTTTGAATTGTCCCCAGAACAATTTCTAGGTTGGTCTCCTTCTCTATCAGATTAGAGAGAACTTCTTTGTAACCAGTGAAGTGCCTTGAGGCACCACTATCAATAAGCCAATTTCCTAGCGAGTCCGGGGGAGCAGTGGTAGAGAGGGCCGCTGGTAGATAATATTCATCTTGCTTATTGTTAACAACGTTAGATTCATACTTGGAGTTTCTTGCCTTCTTGAAGGGTTGTTCTCTTCCTTGATTTCCGACATTTCTTTTACCTCTTCCATTGGACCTGCCATTCTTTTGATTTCCTTGAGAGTGATTTTGATTGTTGTCATGGTGTGAGTCCTTTTTATCAGGGCACTCCCTCGCATAGTGGCCTATTTTGTTGCAATTGTAACATCGACCTTTTCTTCCACCTTTTGGTCCAGCGTTTCCTTTGGATTTAGCCCCAGAATTGTTTCTTCTTTTAGCATGAGAAGAAAAGGTAGAGGGATGGCCTTTAAGTGTAGGAATTTCTTGCTCTTCCATCCTTGTTTCTTCTTGAATCCATCTTGCCATCAATTCCTCAAATCCAGGAGTTACATTATCGTTGAGAAGAGTAGTCCTGAATATATACCATTCAGGTGGCAGTCCTCCAAGAGTTGTGAGTGTCATTTCCCTGTTAGTAACTACTTCCCCAATAGATAGGAGATCGTTCTTGATCTCAGTGATCCTTAAGAAATATGCTCGCATACTCTCATCTTTGCCCTTCTTAATTTCCTTAACTTGATTTGCATCATTAACTTTAAATAAACTCACCAGTCTATCGTAGATTTCCTTGGAGGTGGTAAGCTTGGAAACATAGGCCACTAGGCGCTTGTCGATCGAGTCTCGGATGATCTTCCTTGCTTTGACTTCTCCCTTGGTCCACTTGTTCCTTGCAGCAACGGATGCATTTGATGGAGGCTTAACAATTCTGCTTCTCACATGGTCCAACACTTCTTGCTCTTCTAATTTTAGATCGAGAGACATCTTCCATCCTTGATAGCCAGACTTCTCACGGAGTTTGTCTTCAGCAGGGTAGTGTGCTGAGGACCCCATGACTTCTTTAAGATTGCTTCAACAACCTTCGATGATTGCCCTTGCTCTTGCTCTTGCTTGGGCTTTGTCTTCATCTCTGCTCTGATACCATGTTAAATTATGGTATGTTCTATGCTTAGCGCAATTTACTTCTTTTCTTCTTATTAGCCACTGTTTGGAAATCACATAAACATAAAGTAAAGTGCAGATAGAACATTAAAATATCGACAGAAAGCAAGCCAAGATAAGAGACACCAGAGGTGGCAGCTAGCTAGGGACGAATCCCAATGTGGGGAAACCCTTTGATCAATTCTTCTTAATCTTCAATAGTTCAGCAGAGAGAGAAATAGTACAATATATCGGGTCTGTAATTTTATGACAGCAGTGAGAGATGCCCTAACCAGCACTTGCAAAGTGAATGAAATGATTCACAAATAGTCTAGGATCAACCTTAGACAACCCAACCTTAAACGGAAATGAAGGATAGCCTGAAAGAACTCAAGTAACATGGTCAAATCTGGTCAATGTTCAGGCAGCCCTAACCAGATTTGTGCTGGTCACTTCGTGGTCAGTTCATCCCTCCAAACAACGGATGTGAATTGTGTCTTTGCTTGAGGGAGACTCCCCACACAAGGCCGCAGTCAAAGGATGCTTCATGTTGGTCAACGCTGCCCTGGCTGCACCCTAAACATACCTGTGTCCCTTCCTTTTGCTGCGTCCTCCTCTTTCTGCGTCCTCCACTTATGGCTGCGTTCTCCTCTTGCTGCGTCCTCCTCTTATCGCTGCGTCCTTCTTCCTTCCCTAGCTGATCGTTTGTTAACCTAAACAAGAAAGGAGAGTGAGAGAGAAGAAGAGATGACAAGATGAGATGAGATAATGACTCAACCTCTCCTCTATTTATATGCAATGCTGGGCATGTGTGCCACACACATAACTGCTGGCGGACCTTGACAATTTGTCAAGTAATTAGAAATAAATTCATATCTCCATAAATACTTGTCGGAATCGGATGATCTTTAGATCAATCCTACACCTCTCGACAAGAGGAATCTAGGAAAAATATCAGCTGCCATAAATGAGGTGACCCACATGGAGTTTGGCCCTAGTTGCCAATTTTAACAGATATTCTCAAGTATATATATATATATATATATATATATATATATATATATATTGCAGAAGTAATCCAAGGAATACCTCTCACAATCCATGATTACATCACTATCTCAGCATAGTCATTACATCAAGGCAGTTTCAGTGATGAGACAGTCCATCTATATAGTGCCACCCACAATTTAGTTATGTTATTCATTGACAAGTTTGGACTCTCAATACATTGCCTCTCTACACAACGCGCACATAGACATCACTGTGAAGTGCCATATCAATATACAATATACTTGTCACATTCTCGAATTCTGTTTATGATTATGATCTCAATAGCATGGTGCTCGGATCAGAACATAGTATCACTAACATGTCAACAATATGTTGAAGTCAAAAGTACCTTAAAATGAATTCGGAAGGTTGTGAAGCAGTCTCGGTGATGCCAAGACCACTGATGTCATGGTGCTAGAAGGCCTCCAAGGAAGTCGTGATGAAAGGATACTAATGATGGGCAGCTCAAACAAAAGAAGCATCAAGGTGAAGATCTCCTCTTCACACACCAAGTAAATATCTTTCAATTTTATAATTAGATTTAGTTAAATGATTTCATGATTGCAATGAGATTTATAAATCGGTTAGATAAGCGAAAATCCTTGCATAGAATAAGGAGGATTGTCATAATCCTCATAGAAAAGAGAAATCATTGATATCTATGAAAAGGTCTATGAAGGTCAAGCATTGTTTGAATCCATCAAGAGATTCGTAGGATTCATATGATATCACTCAAAAGCGCTCTCATACCTAAATAGTAGAAGAGGAGACATAAAGAGAGATATATGAAATGTTAGATATACTCTTGGAAATTAAAGTAAAGAAGGTCACTAAGACCTATACAATAATAGAGGTATCAAAGAATGAAGGAATAACTTCATGAAGATCTAGGAAAGATGATAAGAAGGTAGTCATCATTGATGAGCAAGGTAACAAATATCAATGAACAAAGAAGGTTACCTCACCCGACAATTTGTGGTCTCTATGCTAGATAGAGAAAGACAAGTTGTAGTCTATAGTATTAAAGGATAAAATAATTCAACCATGTGCAGAAAGGAAAGGCAAGGTTGGTCCTCAAGCAAAGACAAAAATAAGTATAGTTAAGATTCAATGCTATATGCAGATTTTGGAAGCTCATATCACTGAAAGATGGAGGACGCTAAAGAAAAGGGCCGAGGAAAGAGGGAGTAACAAATCTCTCCTATGAGTAAGATAATATCCCTCACAAAGGGTCCTATAATAAGCTCCTACATCTTGTGTTATATGATATGACAATGATAATAAGATGCATCATGGCATCATGGAAGCATTAGAAACAAGAGCTCGTAACATCTCCATAAGGATCACGAAGGACAAAAATCCATGGCAGACAAAAGGTAGGATATATAGCTCTTGGGAACCTCAGTGGACATTGAAGGAAAGGAAGGAGTCATCTAAGGCTCATCATACATCACGTCAAAAAGGAAACCTCTGCCAGTTGGGGATATACAAGATCCTCAAAATTCTCTGATGGAATCCTCATTGTAGGGTTCACTAATCTAGAGAGGAAGCAAGTGTTTCAACTTTCAACAAGAACTCCAACGTATGGAATCCATGAGATGATGATATAACATGAAGCAAATCAAGGGATTGAAGATCTTTTCAATCAAGGAAGCTGTTGGAAGAAGCCTCGACGACCTGAAGGTAAAATAAGGTATATATGCATGTGTTCAATACTATAATGTCATGTCGCATGGTTTCAGGTAATATGTATCTTTGCTTGTATCTTAAGAAGCATGATCAAGAGAAAAAGGATCTCTTCCTCTAAAAAGATGCAGGAAGGCATAAGTCACACTAGATGAAATCAACATAATATGTCCTCATATGAAGTATGAGGTGATTGACTATAATAAAGAAACTATGATTGAAAGCTATGAAATGTGTGAGGAAGGAAGAGATCGTGAGATATGCAACCATGATGAAGGCAATCAACATCCAAAAGACCAAGAAGATTTGACTAGGAAATCTCCCAGAAAGATATGAAGACTCTGATGAAAGTCTGAAAAGAATGAAGACCCTTGATAATGGATATCTTTGGGAGATATGTGAACATGTATGCTGGATGCTGATACCTACATAAATATGTCATGATGAAGAGCCATCTTGTAAGGTATGATATGATGTAATATGATGTTTTGATTTCTTGAATAATATCTGGATAATGCAGGGCTACTTGAACAAGACTTGTAAGTACAAGTGCAACCAACATTCATGTGATGGATGGAAACTCCTGAAAGAAGCATGGAGAGAAAAGAAGTAGCCATATGAAGAAGGTTCCAGATATGTTCCAAGAAGGCCACTTTCCATAAAAAAAGGAATGACATGACGAAATAAGAAGGAAAGTGATTGATTGTTGTTGCCCTACAAGGAAGAAGCTTAACTAAATTTCATGACATCAAGGAGAGAAGTTGATCAAGCAGCTTAAGGACCCACAAAGAAAGAAAAAGCTGCTGATATATAGAAGAGTCCCTAGCTAAGAGGGAGCTTTGATAGGTCCCTGATCAAGAGGGAGTTTGAATTAAAATCACCCCTAATTACAAAGGAGTGACAATTGTGTTTTTCCATTTCATGTGTTATGCACTAGACGAAGACTAACAATTGTAAGTCTAGAATAAGGCCATGAATGGAAATGTAGACACATGATAGACACAACATTCTTGTCTTCACTTGGGAAGAAAGAATGGAAGGATTGGGTAATCATCTGGCATCCGTTACTCTTTGAGGATGCGTGGGGCATCCAAGACAAGAGTAGGCAAGAGGACCGATATTCTTTGAGCGTTGGGAACCCAAGATAAGAATAGTCCTAGAAGGTCATACTCAGTGAACACCCGAGTATATACCTTGCGAGACAATTATGAAAGTGTCTATAAATCATTGGTCTCGCCAGCGTTGTAGCTCATGGTCTCGTGGAGAGATGGAGCTATTAGTCAAGGCCTTGCACTATGACAATGCTGATTGTGATGATGCTATACAGATGGGATTACCAATCTGATTCTTCTTATGAGAAATTCTTTAGATTGAGAATATCCAAGTACCATTGTAAATACCTCCCTAGTTAAGAGGGAGTGTTGAAGAAAAGTGTAACTAGGTTCAGTGTTTGTAAATGCAATTTTGATCTTTGTACTTGTCAAGAAAAAGAAATATTAGTTTTGTAAATTATTCTAATGAGTTTCTTACTCATTCTATAGGTCTAGGAAAGTCAAAGAATCAAAGTCATGTTAAAGAGCTCTTCTTGAGCATGAATATGGGTCAACCTAGTGTCAAGTAGTCCTCCAAGAGAAACAACATCTTCCAAAGAAGAAAATTGCGAGCAAACGATGAAGAAAAGTCATATAACTATCAAGTCGGTTCATAAAAGACGATACACTGGTTCAATGGCCATGCCGGCTTATTTATGGAACCTAACTACTATATATAGGCATGGAAAGTATCCGCATTACAAGAAGAAATACTGCGGATGTCTTTGAAGTTTCGGTGGTGATTACAGTAAGTAATCACAGTCTCAAAGATCTCGCATACCTCTCAGAAATCTTGGTCAAGTTCAGTATTACAAGAATCTGAAATGAAGGAGTATTACAGTGTCTCGGTTGGAGTAAGATACCATTTCTTTTGGATGGGTACGACGGGGGATACACTCTCTCACAGTCTCGACATATAGTTACAATCTCGGTGCAAGAAGAATATAGTTACAATCTCGGTGAAGACATCAATACGAGAGACACAATCACGTTCTTGACATAACTATTATGATAAGAACTTCTGTGATCCTACAATAATGTTCTTTGTCTTGGCATACATTCTAAGTAACAATTATAGTCTCATGGAAGTAATCATGTAAACATTGTCATGATCTCGATGAAGACAAGGCCAGTATAAAGATCTAGTTGACATAGTGATGATCTTAGTAAAAGTACAACAATCATCTAGATGAAGGTGCATCTATGGTACTATTGTAATGATGACCTGAATGAAGCAACATCGATGAAGATGATTTCAATAGTGACAAAGAAGAGGACTAGTGTGTTGGTCTTGGAGTGGCATAGATAGTCAATGGTCATGGTCTTGATGTTCATCAATTGGAATCTCTATAAGAAAAATTATGTGCGGGTTTTCTTCTCCAAGAGGGAGAGGTTTTGCCCCTCGCAGAATGCGAACATCTTGTGTTCTTGTCTCTTTGTTTTTGATAGCTTTTTGATGAAGTAAGAAACACACACTCTAATAATGTCAAAGAGATGATTGTGCTCATAAGAAAATAAAAAGCCTCACAAATAGCTATCAAGTCAAGAAGAATATCATTAACTACATGTGCCCTAGATTCTTCAACACATCTTTCATCTCAAATTCCCTTGCAAGGTCCTCATTGCAAGAGCTGATTAGCTGCTCATCACTTCTTAATATTAAATTATCAACATATAAAACAATGATAAGCAATTTGCCTTCTACGAAAATATGATGGAGGTTCGCATCTACTTCACTTTTGGTGAAGCCCAATCAAATAACTATCAGTTTGAGTGTACCAAGCTTAGCATGCTTGTTTGAGACCGTACAATGCTCGCCTGAGTCTACATACGAGACTTCGATCAAATGTCTCAAAACCTTCTGGTTGCTCTATTTACACTTCCTCCTCAATAAGACCATTGAGAAATGTTGTTCTTACATCCATTTGGTGGATCTTGCACCCAATTTGTGCAGCCAGTGCAAGAATTGATCTAATGGACGAATACCTTGCTATGAGAGCAAAGATTTCGTCATAGTCAATTCCTTCAACTTGAGAGAATCCTTTGGCCATAAATCTAGCCTTATACTTCTCAATGCTTCCATCTGCTGCATGTTCAACCTTGAAGATCCATCTCAAACCCACAACTGATTTATTTGTTGGTCTTAGGAACACCTCACAAACACTATTCTTCATGATGGATTCGCATTCTTCCACCATTGCATCAACCCAAATAGGTTGCTCAACTGCTTCTTCAAAATTGGATGGCTCAATCTCTACAAGCTCAGTAATTAGAGCCATGGAGCCAATGTGCCTCTCATGTGACCAACTTTACTCGCGCAAATTTGAAGGAGCTCCCACATTCTCCCTCACATCCTGCACTAATCTATCAGCTTCCCTGGTTCTTTTTCTACCTTCTCTAGATGGTTCTGCTTGAGTGGATGTCTCCACTCTGCTCCTCTTTGCTCCTCCATTTGTGGTTGCTCCACAACTTCCTGAGGCTCCTGCTTTGGAGCTAAAAGCTCCTCATCTAGTGTGATTTGAAGCTACCTCACAAGAGAGCACCACATCGCTTTCTCCTCATCAAACTTTACATCCCTTCACACAACTGTCATTCAGAGGGAAGGTAAGTACACCCAGTAATTGTGTGGAGTTTTGGTGTAACCCACAAAAACCTCCATCTCTGCTGTCGGCTCAAGTTTCTTCCTTGAATCTTTGGAGATATGGCAGTAAACAAAGGCTCCAAAAACTCTGAAATGAGACACATCCGACTTTCTCCTTGAGAAAGCCTCCTCCGGTGTAATCATACCAAGAATACGATGAGCACTCCAGTTTTGCAAGTAGACTGTTGTGTTACATGCCTGTGCACACAAATGCAGTGGTAGGCGTTGGTCATGTAGCATAGCTCTTGCAACTCCCACAATGCTTCGTTCTTTCTCTCAACTACCCCATTCTTTCTCTTTTCGAATGCCTTCTTTCGCACAAAAATCCTTGAAGTCATTTGAAACATACACACCTGTATTGTCACTCATGAGAGCCTTCACCTTCTTGTCGGTTTCTTTCTCAACTAGTGCCTTGAATTCTACAAACTTTGGGAATGTCTCATCCTTCTTTTGCATGAAGAAGATCCAACCCTTCCTTGAGAAATCATTAGTGAAAATAACATAACACTTATATATGGTTGTGGAGGTTGTCGAGAAAGGTCCACAAACAAAGGTTACTTGGGAGCAGGAGTGAAAACTGGCAGCGTGAGCAGAAGCGGGTGCGGGAGCGACATTTTCAGAAGCTCTTAGTTTGGGAGCGAATTTTTATATAATATATATATTTTTATATTTCGATGCATAGATGTCAACAAAAGCATATTGATGAATTAGATATAAAAGGCATAAAAACATAGATTGAACCATATAACATCAATCATCTAGAAGTTATAATCTTCATCAACCACGTCCACAAGCTAGTAACATACAACTTATTGACTCTCATGATTCATCAATCTTAAAGTTTCATGCTTTCAAAATTCAATATATAACATTTATCATCATTGATCACCAAAGTTGTACTTGTAAGATAAGTGTAACCAATACAACAAAGAATATCTAACATGAATTGAAACAACTTTCAACTTTCACGAAGCATCATATTCATAATTCATTACCAATAAGTTATAATTGTCAACTTCAAACTTGAAACTTAAATTGTCATATCTTGTTTACAAAAAATATCATAATAAATATGAAAGAGTCAACAATTACTATAACTACTAGATACTAGAAGAGTCAAGTAAATCTATTATCTATTGCTAATTCTTGGGCCTCTTGCCATGAGAGATGTCTGTTTCTGAGTAGGTCATTGTATTGGTGGTCTTCTAGGAGTCTCCTCCAGCATAGTCGCACGACCAAAGCCAAAAGGCACATGCCCTCCACGTGAGGATGTAGATGGAGGCGGCGACAACAAAGGAACAATAGTTGGAATTCGAGCACTGGCATTGCTCCTGGATGGTGGGGGTGGCATGGTTGTTGTTGTTTCATCATCATCTCTCAAAGGTTATGCTTCCAATTCTTCAAGATGTATAGTGCCATCCTCCAAATTATTGTCCTGTGGGTGGTTGTCCCAAATTTTATATGTTTGATCCTCGTAAACCCGATCACAATAATGACTCAACATACTCAAGTTGTAGTTTACATAAACCAAGCTTTTTGCCTGGTTTTCATTGAGTTTGTTTCTTCTCACATTATGTATGACGCTGTAGGTGCTCCAACACCTCTTTGCAGAAGAGGTATTTACAACCTGTGAGTGAGCTTTTTTTTGCCAATTTTGGCAAAAGTCCCATGCTGCCATATGCTTCCCACCATGTGAGAGCATCACATCTGTCTCTATCATCCATTGCATGCAAAGAACCAAACAAACCAGTGCAACTAAAGTGTCTGCCTATTCAAGATGCAAATTAGCACACTCCTCCTTATTAGGGACTAGTTTGTCTAATGCTTTCATATATCCATCTTGTACCTCTGGATCTATATGGGGTTGGCCTTAAGCAAACCCCTAGGTGCAGGTTGGCCTAACCAAGGTTGGCATGTAGTGGAACATTAAGTTTATTCCACCATGTACACACACAATTGTGAATCATTGTATACAAGTTGGGATCATCTTCCTGAACAATATCTTTTATTTGCCCCAACATGGTATCCATTTGCTCATACACCTCCCCAATCATTGGTTTATTTGTATCTGCAAAATGAATCATGCTATAAATGGGGTTGATGAATTGCAATACTTGCCTCACACATGCCCAAAACAGACCACTAAGAGCAATCTCCTTCACCTGTTCAAAACCTTGCTTGTCAGCTGCATTTGTAGCCCTTTCCTTTAATACTTGCCAGTGTGGACTTGATAACATGCTAGCCAATGACTCGCTTACCTTCAAAAGGCACTTGAAGGTGAGGTAATAGCTAGCAAATCTAGTCTTCGCAATCTTCAACAACTCCAATCTTGAGTGATTGCGAAAAATCTCATGGGTATTGCTATGATTTGTAATAAATTTTATCATTTGTTTGCCTCTCTTGTACAAATCGCCAATCCATTTGTATTGTTGGTTTTTGTTCATAATAATGTCATGCATCAAAAGGTTCATTATGTGAACCAAACACTCAAACCAAAATATGTTGGGGTATTTATTCTCAATAATTGCTCCCGCTGTCGTACAATTAGCAACATTATCAATGATGACTTGGATGACATTTTAAGGCCCAATATGTTTAGTTGTTTTAAGTAATGGTTCTGCAATGTTGATGTCGATCTTGAACTTCTCTGAGTAATCATATGCTGGAAGGAAGATGGCACCACTAATAGACACAACAAGAATACTTATCAATGGCTTACCTTTTACATTTGTCCATCCATCAAATACAATGGGCACCCCATGCTCAGTCCAAGAATTTGTTATTCTACTAAGAGAATGTGATATTTTTGCTTTTTCATGATCAAGTCCAACGGTTCTAGCCTTGTCATACCCAGGGCTCTCGTATCCTTTTGGGGCATCATTTATGGCAAAAACCATTTCATGCCAATAAGGTGAGCGAAGAACATTGAATGGTATCCCACAAGCATAGAGAAACCGATAAATTTTATAATCCACATCATTCTTACAACCTTCGTCAAGAAATATGATATGGTTCTATGCCTTAAAGAGATGTTTGTTCCTATGCCTCCATATCCATTGCCATGGGAGGATGCTGAAGGAGTTCTTTGTGCATGTGATTGTGAGCTATGTTCAAAGAAACCCTTTGATTTTTTAGATTTGTATTGGGCTTCCTCCTCATCCCTTGTGTAATTGGCTCTTTCTGTTGCTGACACACTTACACAAGCTTTGATTCCTATTGGTTTATCTCCATCCCATGGCCTTTTTCCACAGAGGTGCCTTCTGGCATGGGTGTATGAACCTGTGTCAATTTTGTTACAATCGCTGCACATAATTTGAGCGGTTCCACCCATAGTTTTAAAAACCGGAACCGGTGATCGGATCGGTCCACCTAATAAACTGGGTTTGAAACCGGAACCAGTCAAATCGGGATTGGTCAGATCTCAATGAACCGGTTTTAAAAAAAATACATTAAATAATTATTTTTAAGACTTAAAACCATGATTCCAAGCCAATAGAGGCAAAATATGCAAAGTTTGCTCATCCATATACCATGTAAAGGTGAATATATCAAAATGACACCGAGTGCAATACATATCATCGAAAAAATAAATAAGCAATGAGGCTCTAAATGGCCTATAAAGTCCAAAAGCAATGCTACAAACTATGAGGCCATTGGCCTACTACAAGACTATATGTCTACACATGATCAATCATCAAATTCATCACCACTACTAGACACAGGATCATCAACAGGAGCTACATAGACATCATCTGGTTCAGTGTCTGAGGATGCCTCAGCCTCATCTCCAACCTTAGTGGTAACACTGCCACCAATAAGAATAGAAGTGGACCTAATGGAAGCACGAGTTTGTCGAGTTGCACGACTAGTGCCTTCGAGTGGTTGTTTACCTTTGCTTGATGAGGTTACTAATCCTGGTTCTGATGGCGCTACCAAATTTTCTTCATCCCTCCCCCGAAAATAGTGTAACTAGGTTCGGTCTTTGTAATGTCAATGATGTAATTTTGTATCAAGAATATTTTTATATTATTACTTGAGACATGGGTTTCATGCTCAAGAAGTTTCTTGGTCTAGTTTTGGCTCCAATTGAGAGCCTTAGATGAGTCATGTAAAATGAAGAAAATACATGTATTTGATATAAGTCATAAATCCTTCTAGATCATCAAGGAAATACTCCAACATGTACCCACGAATTTGATACAAAGGAATTGCTTGAATAAATCTGGAAATCGCTTGTTATCACGTCGGCTAAATGAAGGATCACATCGGCTAAAAGGATCACGTCAATGTATCATGTCGGCTTAATGATAAGGAAGCAAGCCTATATATAGGCTGCGTTGATGCCTCCTCCATATACATTCATTCTCATTGGAATAGCGAAGTGAAAGGGTTGAAGAGAAGGGTAGCCGCAGTCAATGAGGAAGTCTGTTCCCTCATTCGAGCTCATCATCAAAGCCTGTTCTCTCATGCAACATTCTGATCTGGTCTAGGGTATCACGTTATATGAGCATATCATTGTGTTAGAGGTTAGATCTAGCCGCTATTTGAAGGAGGAAGGCATTGTCGTAGAGATCGAAGTCACCGAAGGGCTAGAAGAGCCCTAACTCTCCTAGTACGTGTGCCTACATCCTGAAGCGAAGGGTGCTGTTCTCGCTGCTCTAGAACAATCAATCGTTTGTCATCACAAGATCTCAGATCAAGCAAAATTCAAAAGGTTATGACATATATGATGGGTCTACAAGAAGTGCGAAGGTAAGAAGAGGCTAGATGAGCCTGACCGAGACCATAATTGCTGACTGTCATACCCTTGTTGCAGACCTGCTATGCTGTCCAGAATTGCAGACAGGGACAAAGTGTTTGGGTACATGTTTGGAGGTATTGTCCTTTGATGTTGAAGGTAGTGTCAAGTTAAAGTTTGGGTCTTGGAATTCCTCAATAAAGATTCTATAAGAAAGAGTTCAAAGGGTTTTTCCTCTCACGTTTTGGAGAGGTTTTTGCCCTGGCTTGGTGCCAATCTCTTGTGTACTTGTGCATTTTTGATCTTCTTGTTTTGATAGCTGGTTGATGATGATAACACATACTAACGATAAGAAACAAAATCTAAGGAAATAATATCACAAGCAGTTATCATAGTTAAGAGAGTGAATATTTAAATTGCCCTTAATTTCTCAACATGTTATCAAAGGAAGTTCAAGAAAGGGCGTGAAGAAGATCAACTCTCTCCTGCAGTAGTTGGCAAGCATCAGATCAGTTTCGCATTTCTCTCTGAAACTTCGTGTGTAGATGGGTGCAGGTCTCCGCAAATAAGAAGAGACAAATCTCGGGTTCTTTCTCTGAAACTTCGCATGAGAACAGAAGAAGCAGATCCCCATCACCTTAGGGCAAGAGATCAAGGGTCTGTTTGCACCTCAGATGGGTTTAAGGGCAGACAAACTAGGTCTCAGATTGCTAGAAAGAGCAGAAAGGCAAGCTACATCTTGGACTCAATGAGGACGCAGAATGAACGTAAGGTCTGGGCTAGATCATACTCTCGGCATACCTGTAGATGCAGTCAAGATGGATGTCGAATAGATGAAGCAGAGATCTCATACTAATAGATCTCGGATGGATGAAGGACAGAGGACTGCGTATTGGCATGAAGTCTGGGCTAATGAACTAAGATTTGTCTACGTCCTCGGATGGGTATGAGACTGATGCAGGAGCATCCTGCTCAAAATATTATTGTTCATTTGGTTGATTTAGGGGGTGATGTTTTTAATTATTTTTAGGAATTTTGTATAGATTGAGTGAGAAATCTATGTGTGAGGCTTTCAGTTGTGAAATATTCTCAACTATGTGAGAATATCAGGGATCATCGATATGTGTAGATCTCGTAGAGATCTTAGGGATTACGAGATCCTCGAATAGGAATTAGTTGAGTGAATTGTGGGACAAATCATGGATTTAGTATAATCCATAATTATGTAATTATTCCTATAAATTGTGAACCTGCGTGTTGTGATGAGAGGCCAGAATGCAATGTAAATCGTTAATAGCCTAGATATGTTTCAAGGTCACAGAACTAGAGACAGACTAAACTTGGTGAAAGTGCTAAGTTTTGGCGGAACGAAGAAACCTTGACCAATTCACGAAAAACCCGAAGGAAGAGTGGAGATTCGTTGGATTGGCCAGATCGATGGATAATATTGACGGAAGATCTGAATTGTTCGATTGACAGACCAACAGATCTAACAGTGATCGCGTGCTAACAAGCGTGGACGTTAATTCTAAAAACGGACGCGATATATTATAAAACTGAGTTAATAGCTCAGTGAATCGTGACCATCAGTTGGAAAGGGGATGATCTGACGGCAGTCGCGTCGGAAAATGCATGGAGTTTAATCCAAATTTCGGACGCGATGAGTTATGAACTGTGGTTTAATCCGGTTGGATTTCGGATCGATCGTAGCCGTTTGTTAGGTATGGACGAGATCCGACGGATATCGCTCCGGAAGATGCATGCTAGTTAGCATAATTTTCGGACGCGATAAGGTTTAAACTGGAATTTGATTTGTTTTGGGATTCGCGAAAAAGGTCGGGGTCTGATAGTTTGGTAAACAGGGAATTTTAATTAATTAAAATTCTGGATTTGTCCAATCGTGCAACTTCACTTCATTAGAGACGTAGGCTGAAGAACTTCGCATTACCAAACTAAAATTTTTTGCTATATATCTCTGATAGCGTGCATGAAAAAAATGGGTAAGGTTACAGTGCGATGATTCTACGTTGGGCATGACAGTCTCCACAAAAATACGATCTCAGTGTATTGAAGTCACGACACAATCAGATGCAGGGGTAACATACCTTGGGGATCCCATCCGTCTCAATTGTAATAACCTTGCAGATCCTACAGGAGCATGATCAGTCTAAATTAGAACAAGAAAGATCTTGGTAATTGCAGTCATAGTTTCGGTAATGAAGGTGTTCTCAAAAGTCTCTGCATTTATATATATATCAGTGATGGCCTCGGCATAATTATGTTTCTGTAATAACTATGATTACAAGCATATCAAGGAACAGTGTTGAGGGTTAGACATGGTATAAAGGGCTGTAGTATTAATATGCTAAAAGGAAGTAGTAATTACTATGATGATCACAGTCTCGGCACAATAATGATGACAAGGATCATGATCTCATCTCAATCTATAGTAAGGTATGATCCTGTTCTTGAAGAGCATGTTCTCAATGAAGATATAATGATCATCTCGGTGATAATCTCTGGAGCAGTCATGATGCAGTAGTAATGATATCAATAGATCTCATTGATATAAGAAAGGTGCAATAGTGATGATTGCAATGATGGCAGCAGTAACAAAGATATGAGTGATATCGGAATAAGATCTTACTGTTATAATCACAATATACTTTCGGCTAATGTGATGAAAATCTCAGCTAGTGTACAGTGATGATGAATCAATCATCATGGTGATTGTATCAGTAAAGATCTCAACAGACCTCGTTGACGTAATGAAGAAGCAATAGTGAAGATCTCGGTGCAAGAAAGTCATACCACCTGAACGAAATCATGATATCGGTCTCAGCATTGATTATGAGAAGAACTTGGTACCGCTGTCATATATATATATCGAGATCTCAGTATTATAGTTATGGCTTCGGTAAGAGCACAAAGATTATCTCAGTAAAAGAACAGTAAAGTTCTCAGTGAAGATGTGACAATAAAATAGCAATCATGATCTTATTTTGTGATGAAGACAAGGTCATGGGCATGATCTCGGCTATAATGAAGGCAAGGTCCTGATCCCTATCTTGGTGTATCTATCATAAAGACCTTGTTATTATGATCTCAATAAAGGAAAGAGTGAGTAATAAATCTCTAGTATGAATGAGATGGTATCCCTCTCAATAGGATCCTATCAGAAGTCCTTGCAGATATGATGATGGTAAGAAGATGCATCATGGCATCATGGAAGCAAGAGCTCATATGGAAATCATGAGATGAAGGACTGATGACATGATGAAGCAGATCAAGGGATTGAAGATCTGTTGAATCAAGAAAGCTACTGAAAGAAGCTTGAAGGAATAATGAGGTATGAATGCTTGTATTTGTTTAATATTGTAATGTCATGTCATATGGTTGCAGGTAACATGGATTGGGCATGATCAAAAGGGAAAAGATCTCCTCCTCTGACAGGATGTTGAAAGACTTAAGTCACATTAGATGAAATCAATATGTCCTCATATAAAGTATGAGGTAGTTGATCACAATTGAAGAACTCTGATTGAAAGCTTTTGGGAATGAAAGATCTGAGGATGGAAGAGATCGTGAATTATGCAATCATGATGAAGGCAATCAACATCCAGAGGATCAAGAAGACTTGACTAGGAAATATCCCGGAATGATGTAGAGACTCTGATAGAAGTTTGAAAAGATGAAGACCCTTGTCAACAGATATTGTTGGGAGATGTGTCAACATGTATACAGGATGTTGATAACTACAAGGAGATGTCACTGGAAAGAGGCCATCACCAAAAGGTAACTTGTGATTTGTTTTTGGTGTTTGACCTCTTGGAAAATTCTGGGTATGTGCGCAGGGCCAAGGTAAGGAAAGTTGTGAAGGATGTCTCAACTATGTACCTTGTGAATCACCGTTGAAGAAAAAGGTGAAGATAGATGGCCCTATGAGGGAGGTTCCAGATGTAAAGCCAAGGAGGATACTTTCCGGGATGACATGACAGAGGAAAGTAATGAATGGTTGAACCCTACATATGGATAAAATTTATGACATCAAAGTCTTGGATCATCAGTCAACTAGAAGACCCTATAAAGCACCGATGATAGAGTCCCTGGGTAAGAGGGAGCTCTGGAAGGTTCCTATGAGTAAAGGAACTCGAGGAAGTTTCTGAGTGAAGAGAAACTTGGAACTCGTCCTTGACTAAGAGGGAGAGTTAGACACGACATTCTTAGTCTTCAGTTTGGAAGAAAGAATGGAGGATTGTGTAATGATCTGGCATCCGACACTCTTTGAGGATGTGGTAGGGCATCCAAGACAAGAGTGGGCAAGAGGACTGATATTCCCTAGGGTTGGGAACCCAAGGATGAGAATAGTTCTAGTAGGGCATACTCGGAGAACACCTGGGTGGGTATGACCCTAAGAGAGACAATGATGATGCGTGTCTATCAGTGATTGGTCTCGCCAACATTATGTGCTCTGATCTATTTGAGAGATAGAGCTGTTAGTCAAGGCCTTGCTATATGGAAACAATGTTGGTTGAAATAATGCTATAACAGATGGATAACTAATCCGACTCTTGGCTTATGAGAACTCTTGTATTGAGAATGTCCATGTACCATGTATGTATGAATACCTCCCTAGTTAAGAGGGAGTGTTGAAAATAGTGTAATTAGGTTCGGTCTAGTTTTGGCTCCAATTGAGAGCCTTAGATGAGTCATGTAAAATGGAGAAAATACATGTATTTGATATGAGTCATAAATCCTTCTAGATCATCAAGGAAATATTCCAACATGTACCCACGGATTTGATACAAAGGAACCGCTTGAATAAATCTGGAAATCGCTTGTTATCACGTTGGCTAAAAGGATCACATCAATGTATCATGGTGGCTTAATGATAAGGAAGCAAGCCTATATATAGGATGCGTTGATGCCTCCTGTTAATTTTAGGGTTGTTCTATGCTTAGAGCAATTTATTTCAATTTTCACAGTTAGCTCAATATCTTTTCTAGAAATCACATCAGCATTAAAGTAAATTGCAGATAGAACATAAACATAAATCGCAAAAGACAAGCTAAGACAAGAGGACACAAGATGTGGCGCTAGCTAGGGACAAACCCCAATGTGGGGAAACCCTTGATCAATTCTTCTTATATGTTCTTCAATAGTTCAACAGAGAGAGAGAGAGATAGTACATTTACACCAGAAGTCAACACTTTGACTTATCTAGAAGATCATCTCTACGAAAATGATACATGAGATTAGTTGAAGACATGCTGCTTCAATTGATTCTCCAAGGTGACTCCTTCACCTATCATTGTGCTGCATCTCGTCATCATGCTGCACCTTATTGTGCTGTCCCATGCTGCACCCATCATCATAATGCTGCATCTCATCATGCTTTACTAATCATGGTTGTACCCATCGTTGTACTGCAACTCCTCTTGCTGCACTATGATGAGCTCTTCATTGCACTATGCTGCACTGAAATGCATGATTCAATACCTCAGGATGTCCACATCCTGCCACTGCTTCCATCACATCATGCTGCACTATGTATCATTGTGCTGCACCCCTATTACTGTGCACTATGCTGCACTATGATACAGCTGTAGTATACCATGTTGCTGCTTCCATCACATCATGTTGCACTGTGTATCATTGTGCTGCACCCCTATTACTGTGCACTATGTTGCATTATCATACAACTGTAGTATACCATGTTGCTGCTTCCATCACAACATGCTGCACCCCTTTTCATTCATTCATGCCGTCTTCAACACCTTACTGCCCCATGCTGCCCAAGCACCTTATTCAATTGCGCTGCACCTAAATATCACTGTGTTGCACCGAAGAGCCCAACAACAAGACAACCTAGCTATCTTTAAATCTTCTCTTGTAGACTCAGCGATTAAGGTACATGAGACCCCTCCTAAGACTACGGTCTATAACAGTGTTAAGGTCTTCACCATAACTTCAACTTGACTGCGCTTAGGGCAGCTTCAATATAGCAGCGTACATGACTATTACCTAGAACCAAGACAACATAGAGGGCAACTAGATCCATGACAACGTTTAGGTCTCTCTTCTAAGTCTGTGTTTTAGGTGGCATCTTCTTTAGGCAGCGTAGCTTCTTCTTACCCAAGACATCGACTATGTCTAGGGCATCTCCTTTCCTTTTAGTCCTGTGGCTAGGGCATTCTACCTTCATGACTGTGTTAGGGACAACATTAGGTTCTTTATGACTGTGCCTTGATCTTGTAGAGAACATCAATTAGGGCATCTCTTAGCCCTGCGTTTCCCACAATGTTCTTCCAATTATGACACCGTATTAAGATTAGATCAAGGTTCTATTCTTGCTGTGTTTGAGGGTTTCTTTTAGGACAATGTTAGGGCTTCTCTATACCAGCGTTGAACCCTATCCTTGCTGCGATATAAGAGCCTCCATTTTGGGTAGCGAATATTCTTCTCCATGAATGTAGATGAGGGCATCGTATAGATCTCTTCGTCTAGGGCTAGGGAAAACCTCCTAGATCAGCGTATTCTCTTAGGGATTCTTCCTTCCATTAAAATCCAAACGAATGGAGAGGAAGAGATCAAAAGAGAGTTGTGAGTGTGTCCAAATGACTTTCAAGGCACCTCTATTTATACTAAAACGTCGAGCACATGTGGGGTTTGTTTGGTTGCTGGCCGACCTTGACAAATTGTCCCATAACACAAATAAATTCATATCTCCATGAATACTTATCGGAATCGGATTATATTTAGATCAATCCTACACCTCTCGATGAGAGGGATCCAAGAAAAATATCAGCTGCCATTAATAAGATGACCCACATGGAGTTTGACCCTAGTTGCCAATTTTAACACCTCCTCCATATACATTCATTCTCATTGGAATAGCGAAGTGAAAGGGTCAAAGAGAAGGGTAGCTGCAGTCAATGAGGAAGTCTGTTCCCTCATTCGAGCTCATCATCAAAGGCTGTTCTGTCATGTGACATTCCGATCTGGTCTAGGGTATCATGTTATATGAGCATATCGTTGTGTTAGAGGTTAGATCTAGCTGTTGTTTGAAGGAGGAAGGCATTGTCGTAGAGATTGAAGTCATCGAAGGGCTAGAGGAGCTCTAACTCTCCTAGGACATGTGCCTACGTCCTGAAGCGAAGGGCACTGTTCTTGCTGCTCTAGAACAGTGAATCGTTTGTCATCACAAGATCTCAGATCAAGCAAAATTCAAAAGGTTATGACATATATGATGGGTCTATAAGAAGTGCGAAGGTAAGAAGAGTCTAGATGAGCCTTGCTGAGACCATAATTGTTGACTGTCATACCCTTGTTGCAGAGCTGCTATGCTGTCCAGAATTGTAGATGGGGACAAAGTGTTTGGGTACATGTTTGGAGGTATTGTCCTTTGATGTTGAAGGTAGTGTCACGTTAAAGTTTGGGTCTTGGAATTCCTCAATAAATATTCTATAAGAAAGAGTTCAAAGGGTTTTTCCTCTCACGTTTTGGAGAGGTTTTTGCCTTGGCTTGGTGCCAATCTCTTATGTACTTGTGCATTTTTGATCTTCGTGTTTTGATAGCTGGTTGATGATGATAACACATACTAACGATAAGAAACAAAATCTAAGGAAATAATATCACAACCAGTTATCATAGTTAAGAGAAAGTGAATATTTAAATTGCCTTAATTTCTCAACACCCCTAATGCCATGTCAATATCAAAATCAACATCAAACACATGATCTTTAGTCTCCCCCATCCATTTTGATGTTGGATCAATATGATCCAATACAATGGGATCTAAATATAGATCATCCAACTCCAAGATGACTACCCTAGCAAAAACTCAACACTCTCCAAGCTCCCAATCAAACTCACAAAAACTCCAAGTGAGATGTGTGAGGCAAATGAGAGGGGTGAGCTCCTTTTAAAGGCTTGGAGAGGGTGTTTTTGGAAGGAAACAACCCTTATTTTCCCTCAAAAACTACCCAAAAGCTTCCTAAACCACGCTGTGTGGGTCTGTCGCGGCCTTGGCAATGAACCAACCGGTTTAGGATGGAACCTGCTGGTTTGACCATAAATTGGTTGGTTCCGTCTTAAGCTGGTCGGGGAGGAACAATTTTTTGAAATCTGGGCGAAGTGGACCCTTCAATCGGGTTTTTTGGTCGGTTTTGACTCGGTCACCCAATGAACTGATCAGTTTGTAGTTCCAAGCCATTCGATTTTTAAAACTATAGTTCCACCCCCTTTCCCTTCTTTAGACCTAGTAACATATTTCCACAATGGGGCTTGGTCTTGTTTAGTTTTTGGGGCCTCATCATGTCCACTCTCTTCCTCCTGACCAAGCCACTCCTCTCCAGGGTTTTCATCAAATCCACTATAACCCATTTCTTCATCATGATCAACCCTCCTTCTACTCTCCAACACCGTAATAACCAAAAAGGGAACGAACAAGAAGAAAATGCCAAGCCATATAGCCATGATGTTTGAAGTTTTGGATCTGCAAAAAAATGGAGGAATGGGAATTGGAAATAGAGATTTTATTTATTTATTTAGCAATGAACATAAAAAAACAAAAATGCTAGATTAAAGTGTAGATCCTACCTCTTTGGCCTTCAAACCCAAGCTGCAATCTCCCTTGCAAGCTCCTCAACCTCCTCTCTCTTGCTCTCTCCATGCTCCAAACTCTCTCTTGCTCTCTCCAACTTAGACAGATGGGTGAATAATGAGAGGGCAGAGGGTCTTTTTAACCTTTTCCCCCTTCCCTTCCATCCCTTTCCTCTCCCTTTCTGTTTGTCGGTCGTCGCCTCCCTCTCTCCGTCGCGTGACCTTTTTCAGCGCTGACGGGCATGCTTGTTTAAGAGGGGGAACGATCGCTCCCCCTCTTAAAAATTTGCTCCCGGAGCAAAGGGAGGGGTCAAGGACTGATCGCTCCCGACCACTCCCCTAATCGCTCCCTCAAAAACAGGGAGCAATTTTTTTTTAAAGAGAGCGCGCTCCCGAAATTCACTCCCGTAGCTCCCTATCGTTGGAAAATGTAACTAGGTTTGATCTTCATTATTGTACTTGAAGTCAAAATGTAATTTATTTGTCAAAAGAAAGTGAAAATAATTTTATTATTAAAATTGAATTGACTTATTAAAGCATGGGTTTCATGCTTGGGTCAATTATAGGTCAAGCCTCCATTGTAGGCTTTAGGTTAATTATGTTGAAGAATCTAGGGCCAATTGGAGTTAGAGTGATTCTTCTTATCATGATAGCTATTTGTAAGGTGTTTTTCATTTTTCTTATAACACTATCTTCTTTTTGACATTATTAGAGTGTGTTTTCGTTAGTTCATCAGATAGCTTATCAAAACAAAGAGACAAGAACACAAGATATTTGGCATTCTACTAGGGCCAAAACCTATCCTTCTTGGAGAGGAAAACCTGCACTAAATTCTTCTTATAGAGATTCCAATTGACGAATACCAAGACCTTGAACCTTGACCTAATACGCTTCTCCAAGACCAAGACACCAATCCTCCTTTGTGACACTGTTGAGATCATCATTATTGCTCCATCATTGTTGCACTATCAAGATCTTCATCGCTGGACCTTCATGGAGAAATTCACCATAATGATGAAATCATTGTTGATGCACCATCACTGCTCCTTGTGAGATTATCTCTTTTATGTCATGATTGCTGTGACATCTTTGTTACACCTTGCTGCACTACTACCGATATCATCACCGAGACTTGTGAGACAGTGATCATCAAGTAATGTATATGCTGAAACATAGTGTGACTGAGATCCTTCATGTATGCCGAGACTATGACTGAATATTGAGGCAGTGAGTGTGAGGAGGCTGAGACAAAGAGTGTCCTTCTTTCCATATGTATGTTGAGACTGTAACACTGCTTCTGTGATCACCGGGACTTAATGTAATCACCTCCGAAAACTTCAGACATATCCGAGGTTCTGTCTGCCTGTAATGTGGATACTTTTCATGCCTATTTATAGTAGTTAGTCCCTTGTATTAAGCCGAAGTGTATCCATGAAGTGTTGTGACTATTTCTTTGAGCCGATATAAGTGAATTTAATTCTTTTAGGCCGACATGACTGTCTTTTTAACTTGCTTTGCATGCAGGCTTCTTTTGTGCTCGTCTTGGAGGATTGTGCTTGTCTTGGAGGGCCGTTTAGACTAATATACATTTACATATATGCTCTTTACATTTCTTTGGCTCTTTGACTTTTCTAGACCTATGGAATGAGCAAGAAACTCATTCTTATAATTTACAAAAATAATAATATTTCTTTTTCTTGATAATTACAAAGATCAAAATTACATTTGTAAATACCGAACCTACTTACACTTTCTTCAACAAATTAAAGTCATTTATTGTTTGACTCCTCCATCAAGTCATCCTCTTCAGCAAAGTCTTCAAGACTGCCTCTTCAAGTTGGACTCAAAAGAATAATTATTAAGTGAAGATCATTTTGGCCAAAATACACCGACACGCCTATTCAGGTACACATGTCGGCTCATTTCTAGATGGAAAACAACTATATATATCTAGTTGAGCTTGTCACGCTTTATCACCTGTGGAGCTCACATTTTTTAGAAGTAATTTCGGTGGTCTTTGTGGAATAGTTTGGTGATCTTAGGACAGAAATCCAAAACCTCGCATTTCAGAGAAATTTCAGTGGTGAAGTCTCGATGACCACAGTAAGTATTTCTATAGTTTTGCCGCCCTTTCAGTGTTAGTGTGTTTCGGTGTAAACTACATAAATGAAGTCTTATCACAGTGCCACTGTCTTGGTAGAAGAAATCAATGTCATGTTATCACAGGTCTCAGTGTGATGAAGATCTCGACACTGTCTCAACGAAGAAAGGTTCGGTACAAGGTTTGATGACAATGATAAGTTTCAATGTTGCCACAGAAACAAGGATTTGACAAGGGCTCGGTGCTCACACAGTGACATGGATCAAACTCAGAGATGAAGGATGACTTGATGGAGGGAGACTAGTTTAGTTTGTAAGGGTCTTGGTTGTCTCATCTTGAATCTTGTGAAGGAAGAATTTATGATTGGGTTTTCCCCTCGAGGGGGGTTTTTTCGTGGTAGCGTTCCTATATCTTGTGTTCTCTTCTATTTGTTGCTTAGCATTAATCTCGATGATAAGAAAATATAATTAAGAGAACGAATACTAATAATAATATCACAAGTTAATGTCATTAAGAGGAAAATCATTTAAACTATCTAATATTTGGAGTTTCCAACATGGTTTTAGAGCTATGGTCATGGTCAAAGGTAGTTCTGGGATAATGAAAATAATGAAACTCATCTCCAGGAGCTCAGATGATCTCGGTGCTGCCACAAAAGGTCGCATCTCTACAATGAATTGGTTTCATAGTAAGAAAGTTAACAGTGAGGAAGTAACATTGTTTCCATACCACAACAGTAAGAGGGGTCGACCTTAATGGTTTGGTTCAAATAGTGATAAGGGCTTGGTATTACAACAAATAAAGATTTCGGTACAATCTCAGAAGAAGTTTTCGGTATCATTACATAATAGAAGCTCGAACTTCATTGAAGTTTTCGGTGATCCCAGAAACAAAGTTTCGGTGTTTACAACGGACTTTTTCAATGCTATCTCAGTTTTAGACTATGATGGTGATCATGTTTTGGGCTATTACAGAGACCACAATCTCAATCTCATCTTAGTAAAACAATTTCAGTGTTACCTTAGACAAAAGATCTCAGTGATACACCTCAGTAAGAAAGTTTAGTGCTCAATATCAAAATATCTTAAGAGATAGGTGAAGTAGTACATTTGGTCTTCAACCTCAAAAAGAAAGAGTCCCTCCACAGTGACAAAGATCTCAGACTTGGTGCCATTGAAATAATATGATATCATAAAGAAGAATAACAGAGATAACTAGTTTGGATAAATTAAGTGTTTTGTCATTACAAGGATTTCAGACAGGGTGGAAAGATGATCTCTATGCTTCCATAGTTCAGTGTCATGCTCTCACAGTTTGCTATTATGCTTCCACATGAAGAAAACTCAGTCATCACATAACGAATCCGAAGTCTATGGAAAACGAAATTGACAAAAAGTATTGTTATTACAAGTTATCAAATTAGAGGTATGAAATCACAAGGTATGTATGTTCTTTTAATATTAAATAATTCTTACTTATAGTTAGACCAGGAAAAGATTGTAATCCCTAGATAACTTACATCCTTATATTCTAGGGCTTACATATCGAGGATGTCAAATAAAAGGTCCCATTGATGTTTGAAATATTCCCTCCTCCATGATTATGTCCTTGGTATCACATGTTGTGCTTGTAAGTATGTACTACAACATAAAAGATGATGGCTTAACACTTCAAGAAATACCCACAAGGGTTGTCAAGAAACATCCCCAAGTATGTCTATATATCTTATAAAATTCTCTTTATCTTATTTTTGAAGTTTGCATTACATTACTAACATCATTATGTCTAGATATCTTGAATCATAAAGATTCTTGTTTAGGGAGATTCATCTCTCGATAAATCTACCGCTCCACATTCTTAATTGATTTTATAGAACCCTAGACAGGTTCTCTGGAAAACCCTCACCTAAGGTTACACTGACAATGTGTGAAACCCTAGCTTGCTTAGGGTTATTGTGAAATGCTATTTGAAGTTCTTGTTGATGATGTCATGTATGGGATTTCGGTATGATCATGAAATCTTAACTTTTTAGGGTTGAATGATGTTTGTCTGAGATCTCAAACCTTTGAAGTTTTGGTATTGTAGGGTTTGCTGTGCTATGTTATGAAACCCTAGATTCTTAGGGTTTGACTGGGTCTATAAGGAAAACCTTTGTTATAGAATCCTAGGAATGAAACCCTAGGTATGTGTCCATTTGGTTGAAACCCTAGATTATTCTAGGACGGGGTATGTCTAATATATTAATGTTGTCCAACATATGATGTGCCTATGCATATTAGCATAATGATGAAGTCCTAGATGTATCAGTTGACCTATTTGTCAGTGGTCATGAATCCTAGGGTTTGAAACCTAAGCCTTGTTGAAGGAAATGTAACTAGGCTCGGTCTTCATAAATCATTAAATGTACTTTTGATATTTGTATTTATTCAAGAAAAGAAATATTATTTTTATAATATATATCAATGAGTTTCTTGCTCATTGAAATAGGTCTAGCACATGTTAAGTGCTATAGGTGAGTCAAATAGTCAAAAGAAATGTTGAAGGCCTTAAGGGCATGTTACTCCATGTATGATTATGTTTTAGGGTCAAGAGTATACCTCCAAGCAAAGTCAAGTCCCCTCCTATGCAAAGGCACCATCAAAGAAGCTCCTTCAAGCATGTTACACCACCAAAGAAGCCATCCGAAGCAAGCACAACAAGTCAGCCTGCAAACTGTCCTCAAGTCGGCCTAAAAGGAGGGACAATCCTCTATATATAGAGGTTGTCCACTCCACCAAAACGCACTCACTTACCTCTGAAATCAGCGCAACAAATGAGCAAGTAAAGGGTGAAAAAGAGACGAGAAAAGGAGCCTCTAGTGCACCATCGAAGGAAGGAAGAACACTGAATCTTAAAGGACTGTTTCTAGGGCAACCTACAGTCACATGTGCGAGGACAGGGAAGGTTGCCTACGGTCATAACAACAGAAACCCACAGTTGGCATATCTCTCTAATTGGGCTAGGAAACTAGACCTATAAGGTCTCCCAATCAAGCGAAGGAGAAGGACACTCAAGCGAAGGAAGAAAAGAGCTTACCATATCAAGGAAATCACCACACGTGCGGAAATCTAGGGCTACATGATAGTCATATCAAGTCTGCACCTACACCTTGAAGAAAGAGCTCATTTGGTCAAGTAGAAAGGGATCATCACAAGAAAAGGGAATTATCAAAAGGTGTCTCTTCTAGAGCAAGTGCAACAAGGTCTATCAACAATTAGAGAAGAATGAAGTGCTGGAAGGAGGTCGAAGTGTCGGAAGGAGGAAGTGCCAAAGAAACAAAGTGTCGGAAGGACTTGACTTGTGCTTGGAGGATATTCAAGTCAGGGGTCTAGGATTTGGCATTGGTCAATATGAAGCTTCAATAAGAGAAGCTTACTAAAGGGTTTTCCTCTCAAGAGAAGATGGGTTTTGGCCCTGGCAGAGAGCCAACATCTTGTGTTCTTGTTCTTATGTTTTGGTAGCAGTTTGATGAAGTACACACACATGCATTAATAATAATAATAAGAAGATTAAGCTAACAAGAAAAAGTAAAAGGACTCCACAAATTGTTATCAAATACACCTAATTGCCCTAGATTCTTCAATAAGCCCTAGTCAAAATTTGTCTTTCTAGGATGATAGTATTCTAGGGTTTTGAAGTTAAATGTTGGTAGAAGTAAAAATCTTTGATGTATGATGACAATGTGATAATTTGAGATTTGTATCTGAGTTTTGGTTGGGATTAATGTTTAGTTGAAAATCTAGGGTTTGAAACTAACCCTAGTGGAAACTGGTCATGTTAATGACTAAGCTGTGATTGGTTTTGATTGATTCTTTTGTATGAGATCTAGGATTTGTAAGAATTCCTAGTGAGAAGTCTAACATATGAATTTTGAAAATTTGTTAGATGCTTTGTAGATCTATATTTGTTTGAATTGTTTCTAGGGTTTGCTATATGTTGTAGAAAGGTATGTCATACCTTTGGAAGAAACATTGAAACCCTAGATGTAATGAAAGTTATTATGATGTAGGCCCTAGCAAGATGTTGAAGAGTATGTGTCTCTTGGTTATAATTAAATTTGGGTATATGATATATATAAAGTCTAAATGCTTCTGTTGTTATAAGTTTTTGATATGGCTAACTTCATGCTTCTATAATTTTGGTTGTACTTGCTATCTAAGTTGTGCAAGTACATCATCTTCAAGTTGGTTAAGATGATTGTAAGTAAAATTGATGAGATAAACATGATATATGAATGGCTCTGATAAGAAGGATGGAAGCCATGAAAGATTCTCCGATGTCGTAAAGAAAAAGTAGAACTCACTAGGTTAAGAGGGAGATTAAATGGAAGGAATCTCCCTAAGAGGATGGTTGACAATATTCCTTGTATAGGAATGATTAGATCCTCTCTGTTTAAGAGGGAGTGACTGATATAATTCTTTGATTCATTTGTCATGCACTAGACTAGGACTAACAATCAGAAGTTTTAGTGAAGGCCATGAGTAGGAATTGGAGTATGCATTTTGAGGTGTTTCTAAAAGATGGAAAGCAGGATTAGATTGAAGAATATGTTGCTGCATATGAAGTAGGAAGAAAAGTGTATGATTGAGGAATCTTTTGTCAAAGATTTGGTTGATAGTCCTACTATGAAAAGTTGAGAAGCAACATCGAGTTGTCTGTAAGACCCCAAAGGTTTGTATTTGATTATGTACATGTGAAAGTATATTAATGATTGGGGTTGTGTTTGTACATGTAAATCTCTTGAAGGTTTTGATAACATGTTGGTTATCTTTCAGTTGATTGGGAGAGATTTGTTGTACTTGATTTGCTAGATCAAGGGGTGATGAGGCTTTGTGAGTGAAGCATTGCCTGGGAGGACTTCTGGCCGACACTTTGTGTTGATGTCTAGGTCCCGACATTGGAATGGTGGCGTTCGTCATTGAGCTCTGACATGCACTTAGATTCTTGGGTTGATGGTTAGCTAGTAAGCTTGATGGTACCTAGAGAGGCTGAAAGTTCGAGTCCATCTCAGTTCCACTCGGATAGATTGCCCTGGTCAGGAATCTAGTCCGTGGCATTGCAGTGCCTAAATTGTTTAGAGACCAATGGATAGATTGCCCTAGTCAGGAATCTAGTCCATGGCATTGCGATGCCTAAACTTCGTCATAGGTGATGTGGCTTGAAATCTTCCATGTACCTCTTTGGTTATATGTAAATATGAATACCTCCCTAGTTAAGAGGAAGTGTTGGAAAATGTAACTAGGTTCGGTCTTCATTATTGTACTTGAAGTCAAAATGTAATTTATTTGTCAAAAGAAAGTGAAAAGAATTTTATTATTAAAATTGAATTGACTTATTAAAGTATAGGATTCATGCTTGGCTCAATTATAGGTCAGGCCCCATTGTAGGCTTTAGGTTAATTAAAGTCATTTATTGTTTGTCTCCTCCATCAAGTCATCCTCTTCAACAAAGTCTTCAAGACTGCCTCTTCAAGTTGGCCTCAATAGAACAATTATTAAGTGAAGATCATGTCGGCCTAAATACAGGGACAAACCTATTCATGTACACATGTCAGCTCATTTCTAGATGGAAAACTACTATATATACCTAGCTGAGTTTGTCGCATTTGATCACCTGTGGAGCTCACATTTTTCTGAAGTAATTTCGGTGGTCTCTGTGGAACAGTTCGGTGATCTCAAGACAAAAATCTAGAACCTCGCATTTCAGTCGTGAAGTCTCGATGACCATAATAAAGTATTTCTACAGTTTCATTGACCTTTCAGTGTTAGTGTGTTTTGGTGTAAACTACAAAATGAAGTCTTATCATAGTGCCACTATCTTGGTAGAAGAAATCGGTGTCGTTGGTAGCACTGTACCTTACGTCATCCCCAAGCTCAATATGCATCCGAAGATCTTTCTCATCCAGTTCACTAAAAAACTCTTTACACCCTTTCATGTGGAACGAGGCACTTGAGTCCAAGTACCACACACTCCCCATCATAGTGTTGGCCATGCATGCGATAAGGGTGAAGTCAAGCTCGAACTATGAAGCCAAAGCTTCGCCTGCTGCTCCTCCTGAGTTTTTCTTGCTAGAATTTTTGTGTGGACACTTTGTAGCATAATGGCCGAATTCATGATGTTGAAGAATCTTGGGCAAAGTGGCGTGGTGAGATTCTTCGTTACTTGATAACAATTTGTGGAGTCCTTTTACTTTTCTTGTTAGTTTAATCTTCTTCTTCTTCTTGTTAATGCATATGTGTGTACTTCATCAAACTGCTACCAAAACATAAAAACAAGAACACAAGATGTTGGTTCTATGTCAGGACCAAAACCTCTCTTCTCTTGAGAGGAAAACCCTTTAGTGAATTTCTCTTATTGAAGCTTCTATTGATCAATGCCAAACCCTAGACCCTTGACAAGAAGTTCCTCCAAGCACAGGTCAAGTCCTTTCAAGATCACTTCCTCTTACAACACTTTATCTTCCTCCCTTTGGCACTTTTTCCAGCAACTGTTGCAGACTTAGGGCAGCAACATTGCAGCCCTAATTCTCCGCACATGTGAGTGATTCTCCTCACAAAACTATGTTAGACTTGTCTTCCCTTCTTTGCTTGCATACTCTTCTTCCATGCTTGAGAGATAAGCGTTTGTTGGCCTAGTTTGAACTCTAAACAATGAGATATATATGGCTGTGATAGTGCTGCTGTGATGACCGCAGGTTGTCCTTCTTTTTTCGCACGTGTGGCTGTTATAAGCTTGAGATCAGTCCTATTTACTTCGCTCTCCTTCCTTTCTTTCTCGCTTGAGTGGGAGGCTCTTTAGGCCCCTATGATCTGCACCCAAACAATGGAGTTTGTATGTCTATGATAGAGTGTTGTTATGGCAGTAGGTAGACCCTCTCCTTCTTTGCACGTGTGACTGTCTTTTAGCCCCAGAACAATCCTTAAACCTTCGATGTTTCTTCCTTCTTCTTCGCTATGCTTGGATGCCTCTTCCCTTGTCTTTTCGTACCCTTTTCTTATTCTCTTCCTCGTAGATTTCAGAGATGAATTGCGTTTTCTTGGAGAGTTGAAATGACTCTTATATATAGGAGTTTGCTCCTTCGTTTAGGCTTGAGGCCGACTTGACTTTTATGCTTCGGTTTCTTCCTTTTATGATATCGTTGCTTGGAGGAGGCTTGCGACTTTGCTTGGAGGACTCCTTATGACTCTAATACATATTCATACAAGGTGTAACATGCCTTTAAGGTCTTCAACCTATTCTTTTGACTATTTGACTCACCTATAGCACTTTAAATAGTGTTAGACCTATTTCAATGAGCAAGAACTCATTGACATATATTATAAAAATAATATTTCTTTTCTTGAATAATACAAATATCAAAAGTACATTTATGAAGACCGAACCTAGTTACATTTCCTTCAACACATTACAATTGAATATTTTATTTTGGACCAGTCCTTTTTCTTGCCCCCTTGGTTGGATTCTTGTTTGGTTTGAGACTTCTTCCCTTTTCCCTTCTTTCCCTTTCCAACCAATGCAAAATTTTCTTCATCCTGGCCCTTAGATGAACTTCCATCTTTGATATACCACGTGATCTCTTCTTGTACCAAATCAGACCATAAGCATTCCCAATTCGGTAATTTCTCCCTCCCGTTCACCGAGTCCTGGTAGCTATGCCAACTTTTGGGAAGGCCTAGAAGAGCTAGGCTCACCAGGTTATCTTATGCAACATTTACACCAACCCCTCCAAGCTTGTCCAAAATTTGTCTAAATCTGGTACGATACAGCGAAATAGTATCATTCTTCTGCATCTTGATATTTCAAAGTTTGTCTTTGAGGGCCAGTTTTCTATGGTCACTGCTATTCTCGAATAGCTTTGTCAATGCCTTCCACATTGCGAAAGGAGTTTCTTTTCCATGGAGATTTGAGACAATGTGGTCTTGCATTCCCTCTAAGATTATTCTCCTCGCCTTGGCTACATCTTTCTTCCATCGGGCTACGTTCTGGGCATCAGTTGATCCTGGTTTTCCAATGTCTGTCTTGACATATTCCAGCAATTCGTTGACATCAAGCGTTGCCTCCATGCGATCCTTCCATGCAATGAAATTCAAGCTGCCTTCCAAGGCATACTCTAATCTCAATCCGTTGAAGGTCATTCTCCTAACTCTTAAGAGATCTTGCTACACTGACGTTGCAAATTCAAACTTTTTTAGGAACAACTTCAAAATTTCTGTTCTAATGTGAATCCTGCTCTAATACCATGTCGAAATATGGTCATAGAATTGCAACTACTCAAAAAATTTAATCTAAATCAAGAAACACAATTCTACTCTACTGCTCTACGGAAATTAATCTACAATTTAGAACAACATTTGCAAACATGCATCAATCACATAACAAGTACACAAATTTATATAGGGAAACCAACTAGCGAAAACCCCTTAAGCTTGCTTGCATTAATCAGATGAATAGAGAATGTATTACAATTTCTTGCTCGCTCTAAGCACAACCTGCAAGTGAATAACCTATCTCTCTGTTCAATGAGAAGCTCTAACCCAGACTTGGTCAAAATTTTCCTCTAATTTTTGCCTATGTTTGAGACGCTATTTCCTTGCCCAAATCTTCAGGAATTAGGCCCTTATTTTTTAGGAATTTTCCTCCAATTGATTGCACAATTCCCAAGGTTGAACCTCTGACTGCATGCAACATATGTACGCTCAAGACTAGTCTACAATTGATGTTACATTGCGTTGGAATCTCCATCACAACTAGGGAACTCCAATTCTTTGCATGCAGTAGCTATTTTTGGTTGATTGATTAGTTAACTTGATGAACACTGAGTTAGACTGCTGTCCCATTGCACAACTAACCTCCAACTAGTTCTGTCAACAGTTAGAATTAGTTTAATTGAATATAACTGGAAATAACTGAA
Source organism: Pinus tabuliformis (assembly GCA_031772625.1). Lineage (NCBI taxonomy): Eukaryota > Viridiplantae > Streptophyta > Pinopsida > Pinales > Pinaceae > Pinus > Pinus tabuliformis. The sequence continues at coordinate 1,368,760,686 of CM062805.1, read as the reverse complement.
CTGATTGCTACAAATTAGCAATCACTCATGCTTAACTGAACTCCAAGCCCTCTAACTCGAATTTACTGAGCTGACTGAGTGCCAAGAGCCATGTCACGTCAGTTAACTACCTCCAAGTTGTCTGCTGATGTGAAAATTCGAATTTTCTCAATTTGACCAAGGTAAAGTCAAATTGAGACTTTCTTGCTACACTTCTCAACAGATCAAAGTGAGTTATTCAAGTCCAAGACTGCCACAAAGACCCAAGTCAGCCTCCTTCAAATCTCCTCCAACCAAGTCAAAGTCAATGAAAGTGAATGCTGGTCAAACCTTGTCAAATCTTGTCAAATCACAGAATTTTGGACCTGCAGTTTGGACCTGAATTTTTTGGACGTACAATTTTGCATAGTTTCCCCAGAACCTTTGCACGTGTGAACAGAAACAAGCCAAAAATCCGAATTTTCTCTCTCATGACTTTTCTTCTCTCTCCTTTGACTTTTCTATCTTTCTTCATGTATTTGGCGCAGAAATCAATGTGTGAGATGAGCGAGTGAATAAAGTCGAAGTGTCTTGTATTTATAGCTGTCCAGGAGGTCGAATAGCTGCCTTTTCTAGGCTGACTTGTCCAGACAGGGCCGACTTGGTCTTATGGATGACAAATTGACTCTTTGACTCAAATAAAGTATTTTTTTTTTACGGGAAGTCCAAATGAGACTTTGACTCGTAATAAATTTTCTTTTGACTGAATTGACCTTATAAGCATGAAGAACATGCTTTGACTAGAAATACAATAATAATAATGAATGTAATAAATGAAAAAATAAAAAATAAAAAAAGAAGCATGACATATTGATTGTGGAATCCAGATGTCACACGTTGTAATTTGTCATGCCTTTTAGCATATTTCACCTTTTGATGGGGGACATTTATAATTATTTTGCAGTCATTTTGTTGTTGAGTTTGATAAATACTGCCCACTTAATGGTTATAACTTGACATATTATGGTTGCGGCAAATATTTCAAACACTTGTGCTTATGCAAATGATTGACTATGCATATGTTCTTGTAGTGTTATTCAGAGTGGTCTAGTAGATACTGATGCCGTGCTAGTAGATACATTATGGTGTATGTTGGATAAATACATAATGACATTTGGACACACAGACATTTCTCACCTTTTGCACACATGGAGTATGAAGCAATTTAATCGTAGAGCAATATATTCTGTTGGATACTTGTAAGCATTCATGGTTTGAATGTGACCTTTGGTATAATCTGTGCAATGTGCATGGTATTGCTGCCTGATTCTGACTGATTTCAAGTTCATTTCCTTGTTTAGTCATTCTTTTATTTGTGATATTTTCTTTAGGAATGGTGGACATATGTATGCATGGGACCTTCAGATCCTCTCCCAAATTGGCACCTTGGGCTAAGAGGTACACAACACCGTGCAGTGATGTGGCGTGTCTGGAAGGAGGGGGGGACAGGATTTTTGTACTGGGGAGCAAATTGCTATGAAAAAGCAGTTGTCTCTAGTGCTGAGGTAGTGCCTGTTGCTATTTCTTCTCTATCTTAAAATGTGTGACCATCGTATAGGTTGAATGTGAATTATAGCCTTTTATATCTATATTATACTTGATTGTTTATAAAACATCAATAAAAAATTTGAATACATGCACTGCAGATAAAGTTCCGTCGAGGGTTGCCTCCAGGCGATGGAGTGCTCTTTTATCCTGGAGAAGTGTTTTCTACTTCAAACCAGCCAGTTGCTTCGGCAAGACTGGAAAGGATTCTAAGTGGTTTGCAAGTATGTTTCAGCTACTTCATCTATTTATTGATCCTTCCATTTTGGTTGTGCTCTGTGCCATGAGGTTTTGGTTTGCATCTTGGAGTTGAACTTCTGTCATGAGCTTCACCATAAATTTCTAGAATAGTAATTTTCACAGATCTTGTAAGTCTGTTACGCTGCGTTAAACTTCATATATATCTTGCAAGTGTTGTATTTAAGACTTCGATGATGTTTTAGTTTTGAACATGCATTAGAAGCTTAACCATAAATTCCAGAATAGTGATTTTCTCGAGTCTTGTAGATCTATTACACTGCATTCAAACTTCATGTATGTATATCTTGCAATCATCGTATTTAAGGTTTCAATGCTACGTCACTGGGTTCGATTTGCTGAACCTAAAAATCAAATTTATTCATTTAAATTTGTCAGCAAAATTCAAATTAAACACAAATGACAACCTGAAAATAACATTCAAATAGTTTCAGCAAGGGTTTAATCCTATTTAAAATTTCTTTGTTTAAATTCAATGGCAAAATTCAAAATGAACACAGTTGTTAACCTGAAAATAATATTTGAAATTTGAATGGGTTCAGCTAGGGTTTAGTCCACTTTTTAAAAAGAGACGGGCTGCTTGAATTGAAATTGAAGCCGTAAATGTATGTAAAAAAATTATTTACATAACTTGAAAGGTTTTTAATAATCATAGTTTAAATTAATATAACTTATTTATTTATCGCTATATATATATATAATCGTAATTTAAATTTATATAATTTATTTATTCATGACCATATAGTTATATTTAATAATATATAAATTTTAATATATTTATAAAATTAAGATATAAGTGTTAATTATATATATATATATATGTCGAATTTTATCGTTTAATTTTTTGTTGATATTTTTTTTCTTTTCTTCGAATTTCAAGGTTGTCAAATTCAAACACTAACTCGAAGCAGGTGACTTAGCTTCGATTTAGTTTTATTCTAATGCTTGTTTGCATACTTTGGGGTTTGACTTTATCATTTTCAGCTCAATGACTAAGTTTTTGGATGTTACATTTGCAACAACAACTAGTCTTATTTTGTAATTTGCAAGGCTTATGAGGAATCCGATCTTGGTTCCTTGGAATTATCAACATGCTTATTGATATTGCTCAAATTGTATGCAGGACTTTGAGTACCTACAGCTATATTCTTCTAGATATGGTAGGGCTGAAGCCCTAGCACTTTTAGAGAAGTCAGGAATTTATTATGGTCCTGAGCGATACACACACGAACATGGCCCTGTTGATCTCATGAGAGAAGAGGTTTTCCGTGCTTGTAGATCTTCGTGATTTACAAAATGTGGGCTTGATTCTCAAACTACATTATATGCTGCATTATTTCTGTAATATTTGAAATGCAACTCTTCTTCTATGTTGGTAGCAAGATGTATTTCACGTTTTTATCATAGTTATTTTGTCTCCCAGGCCCATTTATTCAGGATATATTGTTATACTTGCATAATAATTGTTGCAATCTATTTTACATTTGCCCTACTGTAATTGCTTGCAGCCAATGAAAACGAAAGGTAATTTTTGTTTGTGTAATTTGAAATGCCCAGAATTTGCTGTGTTATGTCAATTATTGCGTGATTCAAATATGAATATGAATATGAATATAATTGGGTGTGGGAAACAAACACGTTACCAAAAAATCACAGTACAACTCTAAATACTTTTATGGAAGTATATATCCCATATGGATACGTGAATATTTATTTTTTATTAAATTCTAGATTTTTTTTGTTAGCTAGATCCACTGGGTTTTGAATTGGGCGACCTTCGCACAAGTAGTGCCTTAACACTACATTCTATTAGTGGCCGTTTTACATCCGGTGGACTTAGATTTTAGAAAATTGAAGAATACACTAAGTTTCGTTCATTTGCATGGAAAATGAGAAGGTTTTATCAACCTTGATAAGTTGATAACTAATCCAAGTAATCCTAAGTGAATCAAAAGTAATAATTAAATCAAGGAGCACGAAACTAACAGCCCAGATGCACTGCCAGATGTATAAACTATTTGCTATTAAAAAAAAGAAAGAAAATTAAGTAGAGTGAAACAAGTGGACTTAAATTTTTAGAAAATTGAAGAATACACTAAGACAGTTTCGTTCATTTGCATGAAAAGGATAAGGTTTTGTCAACGTTGATAAGTTGATAACTAATCGAAGTCATCCTAAGTGAATCAAAAGTAATAATTAAATCAAGGAGCACGAAACTAACAGTCCAGATGCACCGCCAGATATCTAAACTATTTGCTATTAAAAAAAGAAAGAAAATTTAAGTAGTGCGAAACAACGTGGGTTTGGATCAGAGGTAGCAAAATAGCCACGGAGACATTTGTATAGCGTCACTGCCCCTTGCGTGATCACGGCCATTCAAACATTCGAAACTGCAACCACTGTTATTGTCGATGGTGCTCATTACTGTATGTTGGATCCACGGTGGAGCATTGAATTCATCTCCACTCTTTCTCAAGTCCTCCGTACAAAAACCATTTTTTTATTTCAAGACTTGTAATTGGAATTTGTTTCCCATAAATTAATGTCAATCTGCAGTAAACATAGCGCCATCGGTGAAATGCATTCCATCATTGGGCGAGAATTTGATGTTCCCCATCATGTGACAGCTGCTGCAATAAATAAATGCAATATCAGAAGACCAGACTTCGTTGATGGAAAAATTAAGGGCAGTTGAAAGATAGCATTCAATAAAGTCCCGATCTGACTGGGTTGGTTTTCTTTCTAATTTTAGTAATGAAAATATTTCTATTTCCTGCTCAGGTCATTATGTTTGCATATGCGAGGTGTCCACATTTTTTTTTCGATGTGGTTCACGGTCCTCGGAGATTGTGGACTGTTATGTCCACGGAATAATTGTATTAGACAGATCTACTCAAAAGGATTACTTCTTGCCAGCTCCGAGAATGTCGAGAGAATTGAACCCGTGACCTCTCAATAGCAGAGGTGCTTTAACGATGAGGACTCGACCAACTGAGCTAACACTTAGGGCTATGAGGTGCCCACATATTGTACGGATAATACAGCCAATTTTGTATTGTATCTGAATTTTGGTACTGGAAAAGGTCAATACAGCAGAATTTTGCTACCGTGATTTATATATGCATATTATTGTTCTGTGCTTAGTATGCCATAGTCAACTATAGAGTGACACAATTTTGTCAAAAAACGTGGAAGTAAATTATTCTGCTTTATTAGTATGGTTGATAGAGCTTTCATTATGTTTTAACAGTTCATTAAATATGTTTGCAACAAAGAGGTAACAGGTATGTGATGAGCAGGTATGAGGGAATCTTCAAGAACAATGGGCTCATTACCATGATGCATGAGACTAGACTTTTAGGTTAGCATGATTGAGTAGTTGAGAAACTTATCCACTCAGCATGATCTTCTTAACTATATTTTGGTAGAATTTGTTGCGAAATAAGCGTTTTGCTTCTTTCAATATGATGCACATATCCAAAATCCAGCTTAGGCCTCTTATGTGTAGACAAAGAGGAGAGGTAATGCTAATTGCTCCAAGATAAGAGTATCTTTAGTTTTTTTCCATGACATCATGGGTCTACTGTACGTACAGGATTGGAAGTAGGCCTACTTAAAGATGTGTACGTTGGTGAATGTCGATGATCAGTGGGATTGGTAGCAAATTTAGGTAGGGTTCTAGGAAGATGCAAGTTCCGGTGATCATAGGTTCTGGAATGTCACTTAGATCTCAGGTGCCATATGTAAGAGAACACCCGTGTAAGTTGGTAAACCGAGCCAATCAGTAAGGTCATGGTCTGCTTTCCCAGTTCAGTAAGGTCCCGAGTTGGGAAGTTGGCACATATGGTCAGTCCGTCGAAGACAGGCTCCTCCCTATATTTAGAGGGTTGGGAGCTATATCTGGGGTGGTCTGTAAAGAGGTGTTTTATGAAGAAGGTTTAAAGATTCAAGATCCTTCTTTGAACCACTGGTGACTGAAGTAAGAGGGCACCATTATTAAGTTTAGTTAGAGATTCAAGATCCTTATTTGAACTCCTGTAGAGATGGTTAATATCTCTATTTTTTGTTCAGTGTAAAACTAGTTCTATATCTTAACCTTGTTTGAAAATGGCTAGACATATTTTGTAGTTTTCCCGTTAGATTAATTCCTTGTGAATATTTTTGTAGTATAGATAATTCATGTATGTTTGCAAGAGAAAAAAAGTAATAATGAATGTTGGAACGCATTAGTTGTTAATCTACTTACAATTGTGGCTAACATAGTGTTGCCATGGAGGACTTGCCTTTCTCTGTTGCGATAGATATTAGGTCCTGTGCATAGAAAATAAGCTAATAACTCGTGAAGAGTACAATTGCCTTTAGCCCTGTAGCATAGAAGTTAAAGAGAGGCCATACTAAACTACACAGTATTTCTTCTGAAATATTGTTCTATTTTTGTTGCAATTTGACGACATTGAGCCATGTGTAAGTACATTGCTGGGTTGGATTCATTTGTTAGTCATGGAGAGTCGGACTCATTTTTTAATTATTCTGTCTAGGTTTGTGAGCATCTGAATTATTGATTACATTTTGAAGTTATGGTGTGGAGTCTGGTTTAATATTGGTAAGCCATATTGAGATCAAGTACATGTCTAGATATTGAAGATGGACCTTCTTGACAAGGGGTACAAAAGAACAACGAATGGTTTTGAAAGTAGTCTAAACTTTGGTTAGAGTAAGGTATTGGAAGATGTTGACTTTATTATTTCATTAAAAATAACTATCTTATTAATTTAAAATTGCAAATTGCAATTTCAGCAAAGAGGTTGGATTTTGGTGACGTCAAATTAGAAAAATCATTTAACATTTAACATTATTTATTTAAAAATCACTTTCGAATAGAGTATGTTTAAAATTACTCCTGGTTTATACAATAGCTTGGCCATAATCAAAGAGGTGGCAAATTGAAAAACCATTATGGGTAAGCTGGGTAGGCTATTAATTTGAATTGGTGGAGTGTTTGTTAATGGTACATATGTAATTTGTGGATAAAAATATACATTGAAGAAGTGGGGATTTTTATAAGGAATCCTTCGTGATAAAAAAACAAAAAAATATACATTGAAGTGGGATTTAAAGCTGGGTAGTGTTTGTTTAATGGTACATATGTAATTTGTTGATAAAAATATACATTGGAGAAGTGGGGATTTTTATAAGGAACCCTTCATGATAGAAAATATATATATATATATATATATATATATACATACATTGAAGTGGGGATTTCTATAAGGAATCCTTTGTGATAAAAATTATTCTGGCTTTTAATTTAAGGTTGAGAATTTTAACTTGTTATGTTTAGGATCGAATTTTTTTTTTTTTATTGTTTTTTTTTTATTTTTAAATGGATTTAATGAATTTGTGTCTGATCGGATATGAAAAGGTAAGATTTATGATATTTAATATTATGGTTTATGGAACTTTTAACAATTTGTGTCATATTGTGAGGTAAGATTTATGATATTTAATATTATGATTTTTAGAACTTTTGACAATTTGTGTCATATGGTCACAATTGTATTGCATATTTTTAACTTGTAAACATAGAGTTGCAATATCTCTTCCATCTTTTATAATAATTTTTTCGCAATGTGCATTTATACTATTTTTTTTTTAGATTTTATGAGAAAGGTAATATTTTTTAATATCCAAATGGTAATGGCTTGGCAAAGAATTCTTTCAAGTTAAAGAGTTGGTTAAAAATGTTGGTTTTTGTGTAGTATTGTGAGGTATTTTTACATGTCCAAAGGTCTCCTAAGTTATTTTAGAAAAATTATGGAAATTAAAATAAAATAAATTTCATTTTTGGGTTTCATGTAGGCTTAAAAAGGATAGCCAATCCTCTTACCGCTCAAACCAGCAGGGACTTAAAGGGGTTCCTACGAGGGCAACTGCTAGGTTAAGGGAAATGTGGAGGCTTAGCCCACTGTCACCACAACGAAGTTGTAAAAATTCTCACTGCAACATCTGATTTACTTTGCCTACTTACTTTCAATAAGTTATTTATGAAATTCCTTCAATAAACATTAAAATAATTTTTGCTACAGATATCACACCATAATATAGAAACAAACACATGCACAAGAATCAACACAAATCGACACAGATATTTTGGACAACAATCCCTAGAAAAGCCCAATGTGGGAAAACCGGTGCAGCAAGGGAGGATTTTATTATTCAGCAATTCTTTAGTACCACAGGTGCCAAACCGGCTTACCCAACAGAGAGAAAAACTTGTCAAGCATTTCTCCCAGTCCCAGCGTCAGCCTGGTTGACCTCTGCATAGCTCCCAGTAACTCTGCGTCAGCCCTGGGCCTCTGTCCGTCACCCACGCAAGCCCTCTAGTGACTACAGTGTCTCCTGTTGCCTCAAAATCTACATGAAAGGCCCTGTGTTTGCTTCTCCTGCCTCAACCTTGGTCTTCTGTTGTTGATTCTAGATCTTTGCTTCGTACTTGCTGCCTCCTGCTGCTCTCCAGACCACTATTTCGAAATTCTCAGTTAACCCCGCTCCAGAAATCAAACTGACTGGTCTTCCTCAATGTGTTATCCAATTCACCCTCAAGCCTCTTCTTATACTTTTCTCGTTGGTCTATCAACAATAGAGATTAAGTCCCTAATCAACAACTAAGTTTAGTTTTGGCTTGATCCATGACTTTTGGACCATTCTAACTTGGTTTTATATTAATTCATATTATATTTTATTTTCCCTAAGTTTAGACTTAGGGACTCCATTAAAAATATTAATTACTTTAATATCTTCTAAATTGGTTAGATTCTGCCCAAACCATTTCTGGGTCTTGGAAATCTCATGTGCTTTAACCTCTCCACTAATTTTCGTGGCTAAAGCACATTCGATGTTACCCCAAATCAACGCTCCATCTTAGCGAGGACTGTGCTCTAGTAATACTCTTCACTGAGTATCATCCGGCATCGGTCCCTGGGTTGATGCTAAGCCTTCTTGCCCAACATCTTCTGCATTGCTACCCATGGGTCTGCTACTGCCACTGTTGCATTTGTATGACAACTCCTTTTGCATCTGTGCTGTTGCTGGTCCTTTTTTCCCAACACTGCATCCACACTACAACTCCCTTTGCATTCGTGCTGTTATCACCCCCATTTCTACTACTGAAACGGGTTCTTTATCATCCCCATATTTTCCCCGAAGTAATCAAACTTTGTCCTTCCAAGGGCCTTGGTGAGGATGTCTGCCACCTGTTCTCCTGTAGGAGTGTAGTTCAATTGTTCAACTTCTTGTTGGACATTGTCTGATAAAGTGACACCGAATATCAATATGCTTTGACCGGTTATGAAACACTAGATTTTCAGAGAGCTTGATGCAACTTTGATTACCACACATGATCCTAGTCGCCTCCATTTTCTTTCTGAATAGGTTCACAAGTAGTTTTCTAAGCCATATGGCCTCACACGAGGCTTTGCTCGTTGCCATATATTCTGCCTCATATGAGCTCAGAGCCACAGAGTTTTGTTTCCTACTACACCAGGAAGTCATTCCTGATCCAATGTTGAAACAATATCTAGAGGTACTTTTCCGATCCACTGAACTACCTGCTCAATCTGCATCAGTAAATCCACTCAATCTGATATCCTTACCCCTGGTTTATAAGAATCCATAATCGACTGTTCCCTGTAAATACCTGAGAACGTGTTTCGCTGTTTCCTAGTGCGTCCTCTTTGGTTCCACCATGAATTGACTGAGGGTGTTGACAACGTAGCAAATGTCTGGCCTGCTATTGACCAGATACATCAGGGATTCTATGAGCTGCTTGTATAGGTTGAGATCAACATCCTTGTCTTCTGATGTATTAATCTTCTTCCAGTTGGTGATCATTAGAGTAGCCATGGGTTTACACTCCTCCATCCTAAATCTTTTTAGGATTTCTGTAGCATACCTCCCTTGCCCAAGGAAGATCTCTCCCTTCTGCTGCCAAACTTCCAACCCTAGGAAGTAATGCATTAGTTCCAAATCATTCATATCAAATTATGTCGCTAGATTCTTCTTGCGGTCCCTAATGAGCCTGGATGATCCTGTCAGAAATAGATCATCCACATACAATACTAAGATTAGCGGCTCATTATCTATAACTAGATAATAGAGATTTGGATTCGTGTTACTCATGACAAATCCCATCTTCTGCAAGTAGCCATCGATTCGACCATACCATGCTCTAGGCGCCTATTTCAGCCCATATAAAGCTTTTTTCAATCTGCTTCTCATGTGTCTCAAAGCCCCTTGGTTTTTCAATGAATACCTCTTCTTTTATTACCGCGTTTAGAAAAGCCGTTTTGACATATCACAGTCTTAATAGATGTATACCTGGCTACCAGGGCGAAGGTCTCCTCGTAATCAATTCCTTCCTTTTGAGCATACCCCTTAGCCACAATCATGGCCTTGTATTTCTCAACACTGCTGTCTGCAGCGTATTTGATCTTGTAGATCCACCTCGAACCTATTGCTGATCTATCTTGAGGCCTTGGCACTACCTTCCAGACATCGTTCACCATTATGGAGTTGTACTCCTCTACCATCGCATTTAACCAAACCTGATGTTGAGCTGCCTCCTGGAAACTAGCAGGGTCCTCATCCTGAGCTACTAATACCTTATATTTATCTCGTTGTTTTTGCTCCCTCTTATTGTTTCTTGATGCACCGATGAAGTCCTTTGCATCTTGCAAAATCTGACGAAGTTCCTTGCTAATTCTTCCTCTACCAGCAGGTGCCTCTCTTAACTCCTCCTCATACTGTGAATCTTCCTGATTCGAGGAAGAATTCTTTACTTCTGTTGGTTGAAGTGGTTTAACCAACGATTCTTCTTTTCACTGATCATCAGGAGGCATCTCACGAGATTTTCTGAAAGCACTGTCGTTCATGAACTTTACATCTCGTCGAACCACTACCTTTCTGCTCCCTGGAAGATAGATTCTGTATGCCTTAGCGTTCTCGCTATGATATCCCTTTTCCGCAGTTTGATCCAACTTTTTCCTCTTTTCCTCGGGTATGCAGCAATATGATACTCCCGAATACCTTGAAATGACTGACTTCAGGCATCTTCCCTGTGAAAAATTCTTTGGAGTAATATTGCCCAACACTTGATGAGGAGTCTTGTTTTGAACATAGACTGCTGTGTTGCATGCTTCTGCCCATAGTAATATTGGCATACCCTGATCATACATCATGACCCTAATTGCTTCTACAATAGTCCCATTCTTTCTTTCTGCTACTCCATTCTGCTCCGGATTGTACAGAGCTGTCCACTCTTTTCTGATGCCCTCCTTAGCGCAAAATTCAATGAAGTCCTTATCAACATACTCCCCTCCATTATCTAAGAACAAAACTTGTAATTTTCTTCCCAGTCAGATTGCCCACCAGAGCCTTGAACTTTTTGAATCGACATAAAACTTCGTTCTTGGTTTTTAGAAAATAAATTCAAGTTTTCTGTGAGTGGTCATCAATGAAGGTAAGGAAATACTCAGCACCACTAAGAGCTTTGGTGGACATAGGTCCGCAGATATCTGAGTGTATCAATCCTAGTACACTCTTGGTCCTGTGTTTACTCATAGGAAATATTGCCTTGACATACTTTCCTAGAGCACATCCTCTGCATACATCATCTCGTTCCTTACTAAGATCTGAAACTCCTCTTACAGTGCTCTTGAGTATTCTCAGAGCCCCATGGTGCAATGTCCCATTCTTTTGTGCCATAGTTCGTTGAAGTCCTTGTCTCCACCACTGCCTATTAGTGCCATTGGTGTTTCTAGTTGTAATTTGTACAACCTGTTACTTTTGATCTCGATCTGCACTTTCTTTTCCCAGCTCAGATGTTTGACATATAACTTCTACTTGATAAAGTAGACGTCATAGCCCTTGCCTTGAAGTTGTGACACAGAAAGTAAGTTCATCCCCAATTGTGGTACATGCAACACATTTGTAGCGCCGAACCATTCTCCCGATTCTGTTTGAAAAACTATGGTACCCTTCTCTATTGGAGTACACTTTGCCTTGTTCCCCATGGTGATCTAAAAGTTCATCTTCTTTTTTCAATACTCTGAGAAACATTCCCTGATTCTTGACATATGACAAGAGGCTACACTGTCTATATACCATACTTCTGATGATGTAGAACTAGTCATACAAGCCACTTCTTCTTCCATCTTGGAAGCCAACATAGAGAAATCGAAATCTCGTGTAATTTTCTAAAAATCTGTGCAAGTCCCCTGACGTGGATGCCTCTGCATCATGGTCTTGACCCATAACTGATTTTCCCTTCATGTCTTTGATTACTCCCTCTGATACCATGTGAAAATTCTATCACTGCAACATCTGATTTACTTTGCCTACTTATTTTCAATAAGTTATTTATGAAATTCCTTCAATAAACATTAAAATAAATTTTGTTGTAGATATCACAAAATAATACAGAAACAAACACTTGCACAAGAATCAACACATCGACACAATATTTTGGACAACAGTCCCTGGAAAAACCCAATGTGGAAAAACCGGTGCAGCAAGGGAGGATTTTATTATTCAGCGATTCTCACTACAACTGGGTGCCAAACTGGTTTACCCAACAGAGAGAAAAAATTCTCCAACACTTTGCCCAGTTCTAGCGCTAGCCTCACTAACCTCTGCGTAGATCCCAGACACTCTGTGTTAGCCTCTGCTTGTATGCGTTAGCCCTGGGCCTTTTTGTGTCACCCACGCAGACCCTCTAGTGACTGTGCAATCTCCTGCTGCCTCAACATCTGCCTGAAAGGACCTGCGTTTGCATCTCCTGCCTTTGCACGTCTTCTGTTGCTGATCTTGACTTTCTACTCCGTATTTGCTGCGTCTTGCTGCTCTCCAGACCACTAGTTCGAAATTCTCAACTAACCTCGCTTCAGGAAATCGAACTGACTGGTCTTCCTTAGTGTGTTCTCCAACTGACCCTCAAGCCTCTTCTTATATTTTTCTCGTTGGCCCATCAACGACCGAGATTAAGTTCCTAATCAACAACTAAGATTAGATCTAGCTTGATCTATGACTTTTGGACTATTCTAATTTAGTTTTATATTAATTCACATTAATATTTTATTTTTCTTAAGTTTAGACTTAGGAGCTTCATTAAAAATATTAATTATTTTAATATCTTCTAAGCTGGTTAGATTCTGCCCAAACCATTTCCGGGTCTTGGAGATCTCATGTGCTTCAGTGTTAGGGTCCCACCCTAACCCCCTTATTTATGTCATGGGATCACGTCATAGTCAAGAGTCAATAAAGCCCATATTAATATTTGTAAGTGGTTAACCCGCAATTAATGACGGGACCACAGTTAGTTGCAAATGGGCGGTAGTATTAGATAGATGGTAAATGGGCGGTAGTATTAGATAGATGGTATTAATAAAACCCACGATATTGGCCCGTGGTATTGCATGTATGAGTCATATATAAAGGATAGAGACTCCCTGCGAGGAGTATCGTGTCTTGTTTTGTAATCGAGCTCTGCTCTATTGGAGGTTGCCCCCTCGAAGAGGCATGTGAACATTTCTCTCTGAATAATAAAATCATTGCTAGTCTGTGCTCTGGGTATATTTTCTTCGCATATTCTGTGTTCTCGGTATCTTTTCTTCACAAATTCTATGTTTGAGTATTACTTTGCAGGTTAAGAGCATAACAAGTGGTATCAGAGCACTTTCCAGGGCTCGGTGGGATCTCCAAATTTTAGCAATTTTTTTTTTTTGGCTAGAGACGTGTTCCAGCGTCTTTAAACCACGGGATCTGTCGTTAAGCGCATAAACCTGCAGATTTGGGGAGGCATGCATGCAGGAAATACAAGAGGTGGTTACGTCTGTTGGACTCCCTTGTAACCCCTGTGGGTACCCCTTCGAGTAGTAGCGCATTAGACAGAACCGCGCACAGACTGTCTTCCACGTACCCTCTGGGTATATAGGAAGCCCCCTAGCTCCCTTGAAACCTTGCCATAGATAAACCTTCGGCCGTCTTGTGGCTACAGTACACCGAGAACAACACTCAGAGAGATTACTCGCCTGTACGATAGGGTAGTCGGGTTGTACGGCTAAGGGTACGGTCGATCCTCCTTAGTTAGAGCCCTGAAACATTGGGCCGAGTACCACTGTCAGACCCTTATGTATATTGCGATCTGTAGCACCTGACACTCCTCAAGACCATAGTTCCCTTTCTATCGAGGGATCACACATCACCTATTCCAGATCAGCAAGTGCAGCAGCAGCCGACATCAGTCCCGCAGCTCCATCAGATCAGCAGCAGCAGTTGTTCCACCATTCAGATCTCTCAGATCCACCAGATCGGAGTAGTTGTGAAGGGTTCCTGTCCCTGGATATAATTTTCGCAGGACTTTTGGCGGCATTGACATTCTGAGGATTTGGCGACTGCAGTATTGATCAGGAAGGAGTAAAACTCCGTTAGGAGTTTTCCGGGGCGCTTATTGGTGACCTAGCCCATCAGAATCAGGACGACGAGCTGAGCAAGGTGGTACCATTCAATTTCTTAGTAAAAATTTTTTAGGCAGTCCCAATTTTTTCCTTAGGTTGGTGTATGGTAGAAAATCGCGCTCAAGCGATGGCCAATGAAAGGATCGACAAAATTGAAGACCATGTGCACTCCCTCCAAACTGCGGTGAAGAATATCGAACTTGAGCTTAAAGGAATAAGTAACCAGATACATGATGCACTCCCAAAGGGCAAGGAGCCAGCCCACGAGGAGGCGTATAATGGCCATGAATACCATGAGGGTGAGTCTAGCCACTCTCAGCACGTCTGGCACACCCATCCACCACCTAGTTAGCGACCTCCCAAGTTGGATATGCATAAATTTGACGGTTCTTACACGTCTGCATGGCTAGCACAAATGGAGCAGTATTTCCAATTGAATCATATCATAGATGAGGGGACTAAGCTTATGGTGGGAACCATGTACTTGGACAATGAACGATGGCAATGGAAGGAATGGCATCAGCGTTGCAATGGACATTTTCAGAATTGGGCCCAATTTGCCAAAACTCTTAGCAGTCGCTTTGAACAGGAAGACTCCTTTTTGGGGCGTCTCACTAAGCTCCGACAGACGGGTACAGTGGAGGAATATATTACTTCTTTTGAAGCCTTAGCCTTCCGCACTAGGGGTCTCACATATGAGTTCTACATGGAATGTTTTATCAGCGATCTTAAAGAAGCGATCAAAGCTCAGGTTCTACTCCACCACCCTCCCACATGGACAGAGGCTTGCCAGGTAGCCCGTAAGGTGGAACGTGCATTAACAGCCCAATCCAGCCGCCCCAACTTCCCAGCTAAAGGTCGTCCCTCACAGGCTCCCAATACGACTCAGACACTTAAGATTCAAAAGGTGTCACCTGCGGAAATGGCCGAAAGAAGGAAGCAAGGACTATGTTACTACTGTGATGAAAAATATTCCCCGAGTCATAAATGCAAAGAGCACAAGTTTTTTCAAATAGATGCCACTGACTACAGCGCCACCGAGGAAGATCCACCACTTGAGGAACCGAAGGAGATCGAAGAAGATAACCAAAAGGAAATTGTATCTGATGAACCAATTATTTCGCTAAATGCATTGGCAGGAATTTCTTCCCCTCAAACTCTCAAAATCAGGGGTTTTCTTAAACATCGCCCAGTAGTGGTCTTGATTGATAGTGGAAGTACCCATAATTTCATCCATCAAAAGATCGCTGAAGCAGCACATTGTTTCGTCCGGGCAGTTTCTAACTTCCAAGTCCAGATTGCAGATGGGGGCACAATGAAATGTGAAGGTCACTGTGAAAATGTCAAAATTCAAATGGGGGATTATCAATTGAAAACCCACATGTTTGCAATACACATGGGGGGTTGCGACATTGTCCTAGGCGCGGAATGGCTCCGCACTCTTGGGCCAATCACAATGGATTTCCAGGAGTTATATATGAGTTTTAAGCAGAACAACTCCACACATACCCTCCATGGACTACAGGCGGGAGCCCCCTCTATCATCAGCTCGCATAGGATGGAAACATTGTTAAAAAAGGGCCATCATGGAGTGGTAGCTCAATTCAATGCCATCCAGGTAGTAGACACCATGTCTCCGCCAATTCATCCTGAGATGCAACAGATTTTAAATAAACATCGGACGGTCTTTGACAAGCCTCATGAGCTTCCACCCTCGCGAGGGGAACATGATCATAGCATCACATTGGTTCCAGGGGCCCAACCCCCAAATGTGCGGCCATACAGATATCCGTTCACCCAAAAGAATGAAATAGAAAAAATCATCAAGGAATTGTTGGAAGCAGGTGTCATTCGTCCCAGCATTAGTCCTTATTCATCCCCAGTGGTCATGGTCCTCAAGAAAGATGGGGAGTGGCGGATGTGTCCCGACTTCAGGGCCCTCAATAAGTTAACAGTCAAAGATAAATTTCCCATCCCAGTGGTTGACGATTTGCTGGACGAACTCAATGGGGCTCAATTCTTCACTAAGTTGGATCTTCGCTCAGGCTACCACCAAATTCGCATGAAGGAAGTCGACATTCCCAAGACAACTTTCAGAACTCATGAAGGCCATTATGAGTTCCTGGTCATGCCATTTGGTCTCTGTAATGCCCCCTCTACTTTTCAGAGCCTTATGAATCACCTCCTCAAACCATATCTCAGAAAATTTGTCCTTGTATTCTTCGATGACATCCTCATCTATAGTGGCACTTGGGCGACACATCTTCAACATGTAGATCTACTCTTGCAACTGCTCCGCACGCATAAATTATTTGTCAAGATGTCTAAGTGTTCGTTTGGCATGGAAGAAGTTGAGTATTTGGGCCACATTGTGGGGCGTGAAGGTGTCAAGGTGGACCCCAAAAAGATCCAGGCAATGCAAGAATGGCCTCAACCTAAGACCTTGAAAAGCTTGAGAGGATTTTTGGGTCTCACAGGCTATTATCATAAATTTGTCCGCAACTATGGCCGCATAGGGAAGCCCCTAACGCAACTCCTAAAGAAAAATTCCTTCTTCTGGAACGAGGAAGCACAACAAGCATTTACCGCTCTCAAAACCGCCATGTATTCCACTCCTGTCTTAGCACTACCGGACTTCACCAAATCATTTGTCATTGAATGTGATGCTTCGGGAACAGGTATTGGAGTGGTCTTAATGCAGGAAGGGTGACCATTGGCCTTCACCAGCCAACAACTAAGTGGGAGGAATCTGGGCCAATCTACCTACGAGAAGGAAATGATGGCCATCTTACATGTAGTCGAGACCTGGCGACCTTACTTGTTGGGGCGACGTTTCCAAATCCGCACAGATCATCACAGTCTTAAATATTTTTTGGAGCAACGCCTATCTTCCCCACAACAAAATAAATGGTTAGCCAAAATGCTGGGATATGATTATGAGATCATTTACAAGAAAGGGAAAGACAACAAGGTAGCAGATGCATTGTCGCGCCAATTTGAGGAGGAAAGTACTCTGCTCGCAATTTCCCTCCCCATTCCCGACTGGATTGAAGAGGCTCGCAGGGAATGGTTTTCACATCCCGGGCTCTCCCAACTCATTTCTCAATTGCAGGTAGATCCTAATTCTAGCAAGGACTACTCGTGGCAGAATGATATTCTTCGCTACAAGGACAGAGTCGTAATATCGCCAACATCCACCCTCAAAAGTCGCATTTTGGCAGAATTGCACTCATCTCCCATTGCAGGACATTCGGGCTTTCAGAAGACGTACGCTCGCACCAGAAGATCATATTTTTGGGCCGGCATGAAACAGGACATCCTTACTTTCGTAGCAGAATGTGACGTCTGTCAACGCCACAAAGGGGAAACCGTCAACACACCAGGCACATTACAACCATTGCCCATTCCGGCGTCAATTTGGACAAAGGTCTCCATGGATTTCATTACAGGTCTTCCAAAGTCTGGGAGCAAGTCAGTCATCATGGTGGTTGTGGACCGACTGTCGAAGTATGCTCATTTCTGCGCCCTACCCCAACCATTTACACCAACTTTGGTTGCTCAAACTTTCATGGATCAGATCTTCAAATTGCATGGCATGCCCACTTCTATTGTGTCCGACCGCGACCCAATCTTCACCAGTAATTTTTGGCAGGAGCTCTTCAGAATACAAGGCACTCAACTCAAACTCAGTACTTCATATCATCCGCAAACAGATGGTCAAACAGAAGCCGTCAACAAATGTCTAGAAACCTACCTTAGGTGTTTCACTTCAGAAAAGCAACACCTTTGGGTACAGTGGTTACCTCTGGCGGAGTGGTGGTATAACACCAACTATCATGCCACCACCAAAATGACTCCCTATGAAGCAGTCTATGGACAACTTCCGCCTTCCCCTACTTCTTATCTCACGGGGTGCTCCAAAGTACAAGCCGTGGATCAACTCCTACAACACCGCGCAACCATGCTTGCCCATCTGCGCGAGAATCTTCATCAAGCTCAGAACCGTATGAAGCAACAGGCTGACCAACATCACTCAGAGCGCCAATCTCAAGAAGGGGATCAGGTCTTTTTGAGGCTGCAACCATATAAGCAAACATCACTCAAAGACAAGGGTTGTCAAAAGCTCTCTCCAAAATTCTACGGACCATACCAAGTACTTCAACGCATTGGAGAAGTGGCTTACAAGTTGGCTTTGCCACCTACAGCAAAAATCCACCCAGTTTTCCATGTATCGTGCCTCAAGAAAGTGATTGGGAACAATTGCCGAGTTCAAACCAGTCTACCTGAATTGGACGAAGAAGGGTCAATCTGGCTTCAACCTGAACAGGTTCTAGACACACGAGACAAGCACCTGCGCGGCCGCATGATTAAGGAGGTCCTTGTCAAATGGAAAGACACCTCTCCGGAAGATGCAACTTGGGAACCAACCACTATTCTTCAGCAGTTTCCGCAGCTTCAGCCTTGAGGACAAGGCTAGTCTTAAGGGGGAGGGCATGTTAGGGTCCCACCCTAACCCCCTTATTTATGTCATGGGATCACGTCATAGTCAAGAGTCAATAAAGCCCATATTAATATTTGTAAGTGGTTAACCCGCAATTAATGACGGGACCACAGTTAGTTGCAAATGGGCGGTAGTATTAGATAGATGGTAAATGGGCGGTAGTATTAGATAGATGGTATTAATAAAACCCACGATATTGGCCCGTGGTATTGCATGTATGAGTCATATATAAAGGATAGAGACTCCCTGCGAGGAGTATTGTGTCTTGTTTTGTAATCAAGCTCTGCTCTATTGGAGGTTGCCCCCTCGAAGAGGCCTGTGAACATTTCTCTCTGAATAATAAAATCATTGCTATTCTGTGCTCTGGGTATATTTTCTTCGCATATTTTGTGTTCTCGGTATCTTTTCTTCGCAAATTCTATGTTTGGGTATTACTTTGCAGGTTAAGAGCATAACATTCAGCCTCTCCACCAATTTTCGTGGCTAGAGCACATCCGATACTACCCGAAATCAACATAAGTTTCCTTTCTCTTTACGGGCTTTCACTGATGGGAGGAGTCTCGGTAGTGGAGGGTTTCACTTGTATAGTATATGTCAATGGATAGGTGAGGAGTGACCTTGAAAACCCTTTCCCAAAGATGGAAAGAAGAATGGAGCTTGCTTGCTCTTTAAGCAAGGGACTTGGTCCACTAGGGATAAGGGGTGAGGATTAGAGGGTTGAGGGAGAAAAGATAGGCTTATGAACAAGTTTCTTAATCCCTATAATCCTTGGGAAACTTGGATTCCCAAATGGTCCTTGACAAATAGTCTTTATTGAGAAGTGAGACTACACAGGGACAAGTGGACCCAGTGTAGGTTCGGGGATGGAATGTAGCAACCAATGATGTTCCTATGTTGGACAAGGTCAAGGGAAAGGACCAAACAAGAATACTTTCTTCAAAAGGTTGAATTGGTCCTATTGAGGTCTAGCCTTGGGGATGCCTAGGCACAATTAGATCCTAGTGCTAGGGCTTGAGATTCTCGTAGATTCCACCGTTAGAATTGCCTCAAATTTGGAGGAGACATAGGAGACCCACTAGCGCAGTAGCCTATAGGAGATCGAATTTTTTCTTTCAGGCAATTCTCGGGAAATTAATGCCCTAGGTGCCCTGATAGGGCTAGACTTGGGGAAAAAGGGGAAAATGGTTAAAAGAGGGTTGAAATGATCACCTTTTTTAGGGATCAGTGACTAGTTCACTTGGGGATATGGAGTCAAGGATAATGATGAGTAAGAACTTGGTTTCTTGATCAAGGAGGTCCAGAAAGTCAACTTTGTCCAATGTTGAGAGAAAGAAAAGAAAAGTGACCTTTAAGCATTTATACTTCAAAGAAAATGATGCAAGCTTCTCAAGACAATTAAATCTGTAGGACATTTCATTCATATAACATTGGCCAATACATTAAATTAGCTAAAACATGCTCAATTCCACATTTCGAGAATGCAACAATTAGCCCTAATTTTAACAGTATGCAACAACAAGAATAATAGCATCAAAATTTACTTACAATGATATAAAGTATATCCAACCAGCATTTTGTTTGTTCAATAAAGCTCCAAGACAAGAGAAATGACTCAATTCCATACATCAAAATTCATCCATCTCGAAAAATATCCACTAAAGAAAAAGTGCGAATATTCTCTATGATTAGAGAAATCCCAAGTCAAGTGATGATACAAATGAATGTTCTAATATCAATATATAGCCTCCTAAGGAAATCGAATTAGCCTATGGGCCTACATTATCCCCTAATGATAAAATAATGTGCAAATAAAACCCTTATTGGTGACAAGCCCACCAAACTAGCACACAAGTGTAAAAATAAGCCTCACAAGGGGCCAAATAATAATATGTACATGTTGTAGGGCCCTTTAAAGGCTCAATAATATCCTGAAGTTCCATATTGAGGAATAAATTCCATGGAATATGAGGGACAAGGAGGTGGCCCCTTGTTCTCCAAGTAGTAAACTTGTGGTGCTCCCAGTGGGTTTGAGGGCACATCAATGATCCCTTGAGTCTCCATATGAATCGGAGATGCTTGTAGATCCTCTGTAATGGTCCAAGTAGTGGAATGAATGTTGCCATGACATCGTACAAATGTTGAGACACCTACCAAGAGTGTGGGGCTCCTGTGGGGGCTTGTTGGGCATAGTGTACCAAGCATATCACCATCATCCTAATAGTGGATTGCTAGTAGTCTCTAAACATCCATGAAGATATGTGGAGTGTTGTTTGCGGCTGTGGAGGCCCATGGCTCTCTATGCACACCCTACATGTGCCAATGTAGACCTTTGGGGTCAGGATCCCATATAGGGAGACCAAACGCAAATGGAAACCACCTATAATCTTGCATAAGTTCCAATGCGTCCCCTAGGCTTCCAGTACAACCAATCATTAAAATAATTGGGTAAGAGAGAATACAAATCATGGATTACAAAGTGGGCACTTCATAAAAACATGCCCTTCCGTAGTGGGCTTTGGCATGTGCTAGTGTCTCCAAGCTCCAAAGGAGGTTAGCCAAGTAACTTATTAGGTGGTTTCAACCATTAGAGGGGCTAGTATGTCCAAAGTACATCCCTCCAATGGGGGTGGCAAGTGACAAATAAGTGAGATGGAATAGGGAATGAGAGGGGCAGTCTTGGGCCACATAGTGGGGCATAAGGGTAGTAGCTAGATAAGAGGAAGCCCACATATGGGTATGTAATGTATAGGAGGGAGTAGTTGTGTAACATGAGGTGCCCCGACCTTGATTTTTCCACCCTTCTTTATATGTCTTTTGCCTTTTATGAATTTTCTTTAATTAACTGGTCGGGGCTCAAAGGAAAAGATCATGATGTGTAAGATATAGTAGTGATTACCCCTTTTAAAGCAGGGTAGTTCATTGCCCTTTAGGGGTTGAGACAATCATGGGTTCCTAAATGATAAAGGAGGCTCATTTATGGCCTGGAACTGGGGTGATGGCCATGGATTGGGGTAGAGCTCATGTATTGGCTTTTTCCCACGTGTTAATTATTTTTGTTTAGACCATCTTTTTCATTTTATGGTACAATTTCCTGTTAAATGTGGCCAATTATGTTTTTTCTTCTTTTTTTAGTTGCTTCAACCTCTGGGGCATCATTCTATGACCCATGGTGGGGGAAAGGGGATAGGGAGGCTAACCCTATGTGGACCTAGAATGGGAATGTGGACCCAGGTGGGAGTAATGATGAATGGGGTATAATGAGTGGGAAGGGAGTAATATATGCAGGTAAAGGAGCGGGACCATGTGCCCAACATCAGGGTTTCCCAACTAGTACCACCCTAGAACCAAATGGTCAATAAAGGAAATCCAACGGGAGTAAGATCCAAAGGTAACCACCCAAAGAGATCAAGGGGACAAGAGCACAAACTAAGCCCACTCTTTCTGCCAAATCCCCCCATCAATCCATACCTAGAAGTATCCATGATAAGTAAACTCAATACTCAATTACCAAATGACAAAACATACCTTTAGATTGGGGAGGCCCACCTTCAAACATACGATCAATACAGGTGGGTGAGGGACCACATAGCTGGCTTAGGTCGTAGAGAAATGGCAAAATAGGCTAGTAAGAGTCATCAAGGGGTTACTGGATGCTCGCTGAGGCTCATCATGGATAATTTTTTTCCGTGGAGATATCACCCGCAAAGTGGTGGGTAACATCTGGTTCTAACTGGAGCGTGATCTCTCGAAGAAGTGGACGAGGGTGCTTGAACGGGAGGTCACAAGAACTCCAACGATCTCTTGGTCACCGTAGACCTGTTATTTGCACATGTCAAAGATCAAAGCCACGGGGAAACATGTTTTCATGGTGTTTGATGATCACCCATGCTTAATGTTAGCCCAGAAACCAATATGCATTTTTTTTAATTATTTAATTAATTTTATATGCAATCTAATCTATCATGAGAAACATCATATGCGGTTAGTTCTAATGCAAAAATCATCATGCAATGCATCCTACCCTAACATTCATATAGTAATGTTAATATGAAGTGTAATCATAAAGCCAATGCAAATAACATATCATCGCATCAATATGCATATGTTTGTCAGTATGATTATGCATGTGGCAATACCCAAATCGAATGTGGACATAGTCACATGGCGTATGAGGCGGGAAAATATGATCTCCATTCAAGGTAGAAGGAGGTCCTTGCAGAAACAAAACTAGTCATTCTAGAGGTCCAGGACTCCCCTTCTAGGTACAGAATGGAGGAATGAATGATTACTCTCGAGAACTCATCACAATCATTGCTCGTAATATCATGCTTTGAGGATGTCACATGGTTGTGATGAGAGGGGAACGAAGGGTGAGATAAACAAGGAATGAAACAAATAGGTCTCTCAATGTGATGGTCACAACGGGGAGGGGAGGTCGCAGAGTGATCATAATCTTGAGGATGGGTCAAAGGGGATAAGTTATATTCAATGAAGGGTTCCTTCTTGACACCATATTCAAAAAGGGGAGAAGGGACATGGTCACTCGAGGTGATACCAAAAGGGATGAGGGACTTACTTGAGGAATACTCAAGGTGATGAACAAGAGGGGAAAGCAAAGGGGAGGGTGAAGTGTCATATTCGATGGGATTTCCTTCTCCACAATTTAGAGGTTCAATTGATTTGAATACATAGCCATGAGGTGGGTAGGTGAGAGCCTCATTTCTTCCCTATTTATAAGCATCAAAGATTGGGCCTTCATTAAAAGGAGAGTCAAAGATTGGGTTTTCATTAAAAGGAGAGTCAATCACTTCCATGAGAGATTGTCTTTCTTTGTGCAAGGGAAAATAATAATTCTCCTTCTTAAGGGTATCAATGGGTATGTCATCATAAATAGTGTCTGAGGGGAAGGGAAGACCAATCTCATCCAAATCTTCCTTGTCGGTATCGTAAATTGGAGTACAATCAAATTGAGGACCAATAACTTCCCATTTCTCCTTTTCAATGTGGAAATAATCTTCAATGTCCTTTTTTAAGGGGCTAATGGGATCATCTTTCTCAAGGTTTTCAAAAGAGGATCAATCAGGAGTAATATCCTTGAGAAAGGTAGGGTTGGTCTCAATTTCACTTTCCATAAATTCATCCTTCCTAGCACGTGTCCTCAAAATCATCCTGCCCGTGTTGAAGTCCCAATGAGGACTCATCTTCTTGCTTATCACCGAGGTTTGAGGTCATCTTCATCTTGGTTGGTTGGAAAGTGAGACCTCTCTTCTTCTCTCTTCTCTTGAAGAACAATGGCTAAAGTATTTGTTACATGATTCTAGTAGTATGCTTCTAGGAGGAAGCATTACTAGGGTTATTTTTATATTTGCATTTCATCTCATGAAGCTTCACTTCTTCATCATATAAGTAGGAGAAAACTTCATTAGAATTATATTCCCTTACTACCTCCCTGCATGACCTGCTATATTCATCCATTCTTTCTTGTGTGATTTGGAAGCTTGCGGCATCCAACTCTTCGTTATCCTTAGAGGAGGTATTCCCATTCTTATTGATGAGGTTATCCAAGATTTTCACAGCACAGGGTATGTGAGGAAGGTCACGGAGACGACTTGGATCCTCTTCATAAGCATGCCTTATTATGTCAAGTTGTACTTCTTGCGACCTATAAAACCTGAGCATGAATTCCATATCGAAGCTATGCAACATATCTTGAAAGGATTATGCATATTCCATCACTTTCCTTTGTAGCTCTTGAATCTCTTGGTTATTGAGCTTTTCAAATATAGGTTCAAGAGAAATCTCCATCTTTTATGATTTTGCATATTAAGATTATAATGGATTCGCCAGGGTGAATTGAAGTGCCTTGATAGATGCTTGCTTCACCCTACAAGCATTAACTTTAATGCTCAATGAAGAACTAGGGCTTCGTTCTTCCGGTGGAGTCGCCAATAATGATATGTCAATATGTCATATGGGGGAACAACATAGGCTTCGTGTCCCCAACAACGGCACCATAAATTTTGCCGCTCAAACCATCAGGGGCCCTAAAGGGGTTTCTAAGAGGGCAATTGCTAGGTTAAGGGAATTGTTGAGGCTTAGCCCACTGTCACCACAACTAAGTCTCCCTTTAGGGAATTTCACCGATGGGAGGACTCCCGGTAGTGTAGGGATTCACTTGTAAAGTATATGTCAATGGATAGGTGAGGAGTGACCCTGAAAACCCTTTCCCAAGGATGGAGTGAAGAATGGAGCTTGCTTGCTCTTTAAGCAAGGGACTTGGTCCATTGGGGATAAGGGGAAAGGATTGGAGGGTTGGGGGAGAAAGGATAGGCTTATGAACACGTTTCTCAATCCCTATAATCCTTGGGAAACTTGGATTCCCAAATTGTCCTTGACAAATAGTCTTTATTGAGAAGTGGGACCACACAGGGCCAAGTGGACCCAACCCAGGTTTAGGGCTGGAATGTAGCAACCAATGATGTTTCTATCTTGGACAAGGTGAGGGGAAATGACCAAACACGAATACTTTCTTCAAAAGGTTGAATTAATCCTATTAAGGTCTAGCCTTGGGGATGCCTGAGCACAATTCGATCCTAGAGATAGGGCTTGAGATTCCTATAGATTCCACTGTTAGAATTGCCTCAAATTTGGAGGAGAGGGAGGGGACCCACCAACACAGTAGCCTATAGGATATTGAATTTTTTCCTTGAGTCAATTCCCGGGAAATTGATGCCCTAGGTGACCTAATGGTGCTAGACTTGGGGAAAAAGGGGAAAATGGTTAAAAGAGCGCTGAAATGATCACCCTTTTTTAGGGATTAGTGCCTAGTTCACTTGGGGTTATGGAGTCAACGATAATGATGAGTAAGAACTTGGTTTCTTGATCAAGGATGCTGAGAAAGTCAACTTCGTCCAACGTTGAGAGAAAGAAAAGAAAAGTGATATTTAAGCATTTATACTTCAAAGGAAATGATGCAAGCTTCTCGAGATAAATAAATTTGTAGGACATTTCATTCATATAACACTGGCCCATAAATTAAATTAGCTAAAACATGTTCAATTCCACATTTCGATAATGCAACAACTAGCCCTGATTCTAGCTGTATGCAACAAAAAGAACAATAGCATCAAAATCTACTTACAAAATTATAGAGTATATCCAATCAACATTTCTTTTGCTTAATAAATCTCCAAGACAAGAGAAATAACCCAAATCCATACAGCAAAATTCATCCATCTCCAAAAATATCCACCAAGGAAAAAGTGCGAAAATTCTCTATGATTAGAGAGATCCCAAGTTAAGTGATGATACAAATGAATGTATTTAACATCAATAAATAGCCTCTTAATGAGTTCAAATTATGGGCCTACATTAGCCCCTAACGATAAAATAATGTGCAAATAAAACCGTTATTGGTGACAAGCCCACCAAACTAGCTCGTAAGTGTAAAAATAAGCCTCACAAGGGGCCAAATAATAATATGTACATGTCGTAGGGCCCTCTAAAGCCTCAATAATATCTTGAAGTGCCATATTGAGGAATAAATTCCTCGGAATATGATGGACAAGGGGGTGGCCCCTTATTCTCCAAGTAGTAGCCCTGTGGACACATTAATGTCCCCATGAGTCTCCATATGAATCAGAGATGTCAGTAGATCCTTTGTAATGGTCCAAGTGGTGGAATGCATATTTCCATGACATCGAATAAGTGTTGGGACACCTACCAAGAGTGTGGGGCTCTGCTGGGCATAGTGTACCAAGAATATCACCATCATCCCAAAAGTGGATTGCTAGTAGTCTTTGAACATCCATGAAGATATGTGGCGTGTTGTCTACTGTCATGGAAGCCCATGGATCTCTATGGACACCCTACATGTGCAAATGTATACCTATGGGGTTAGGATCCCATATAGGGAGACCAAACCCAAATGGAAACCACCTATAATCCTGCATAAGATCCAATGCATCCCCTAGGCTTCCAGTTAACCAGTCATTAAAATAATCGGGTAAGAGAGCTTATAAATCATGGATAATAAAGTGGGCACTTCATAATGGCATGCCCTTCCGTAGTGAGCTTTGGTGTCTTCAAGATCCAAAGGGGGTTAGCCAAGTACCTTATTAGGTGGTTTCAACGCTTAAAGGGGATAGTATGTCCAAGGTATATCCCTTTAATGGGGGTGGCAAGTGAAAAATAAGTGAGATGGAATAGGGAATGAGAGGGGCGGTCATGGGCCACATAGTGGTGCATAGGGGTAGCTAGATAAGGGGAAGCCCACATCTGGGTATGTAATGTATAGGAGGGAGAAGTCATGGTACATGAGGTGTCTTGGCCTTGATTTTTCCACCCTTCTTTATATACCTTTTTCCTTTTATGAATTTTCTTTAATTAACTGCTCGAGGCTCAAAGGACACGAGCATGATGTGTGAGATATAGCAATGATTAACCCCTTCAAGGTAGGGCAGTTCATTGCCCTCCAGGGGTTGGGACAATCATGGGTCCCTGAATGATAATGGAGACTCATTTAGGGCATATGGAATTGGGGTGATGGCCATGGATTGGGGTAGAGATCATGTATTGGCTTTTTCCCATGTGCTAATTATTTTTGTCTTGACTATCTTTTTCATTTATGGTACAATTTCCTGTTAAATGTGGCCATTTATGTTTTATCTTCTTTTTTTAGTTGCTTCAACCTTCGTGGCATCATTCTAGGCTTGACCCAAGGTGGGGGCAAGGGGATAGGGATGCTAGCCCTATGAGGACCCAGAATGGGAATGTGGACCCAGGTGGGAGAAATGATGAATTGGGTATAATGAGTGGGAAGGGAGTAATATATGCGGGTAAAGGAGTGGGACCACGCAACCAAAGTCAGGGTTTCCCAAGTAGTACCACCCTAGAACCAAATGGTCAATAAAGGAGATCCCACAGGACTAAGATCCAAGGGTAATCACTCAAAGAGATCAAGGGGACAAGAGCACAAACTAAGCCCACTCTTTCTGCCTAATCCCCCCATCAATCTATACTTAGACGTATCCATGATAAGTAAACCCAATACTTAATTACCAAATGAAAAGACACACCTTTAGATTCAGGAGGCCCACATTCAAACATACGATCAATACAAGTGCGTGAGGGACTGCATGGTTGACTCAGGTGGCATAGAAAACAATGAGCTAGTAAGAGGCATCAAGGGGTTGTTAGTTGTCAGTTGAGGCTCATCATGGAGAAAAAATTATCCTAGGGATATCACCCACAAAGTGGTGGGTAACATGTACCACCATGAAAGGATGTGTCCCTTTGGGTAAATGCACACATTTGATTTGTATATATACATGATGTGACACTTCATTTGATCAATCACTCACCATCCCTATTTTATTGAAGACACTCATGGGAGCAAAAAATGATGAAGTGACTTAGGTTTGGACTTGGTTTTGGGCATAGATTTCTAAACAATTTTGAATTGTAAACCTTGTTGAAGAGCAATCTTTCCTAGAAGAAAAATTCCTAGGTTTTCTCCAAAGTTTGTGTTTCCCAAGAACAATTTTGTTGTCTCTATTGTGCATGGTTGTATCTTTATGATGTAACTATTTTTATTACATTAATGTTTAAATCTTTTGTGTATAATTGCTTAATAATATCAATAAACTGTATGAATATTATTAGTTTGTAATTATTAGATTAGAAGATTAATTTATAGTGCATCTTAGTAGAAAATTCAACATGTTATTAAAGCCTTGTGTTGATGGTGCTAGAAATCCATCAACCAAGGGGTTCTCCCCAGTTTGATGTCCCAATTAGACCTCACACCATTTGGAGCAGGAGCCCTAACTGGAAATATGACTGGTTTCCATTGTCTTTAGGAATTTGTCTTCGGTGTTTTTATCAACATAAGTGATTATACAACAATCTTTGAATCAAGCAAGCTAACTGACATTGTGAGGTATATAATTGCAGTGCATATATAGTACTTTCACGACAAGGGAATAGAGATTGGGCCTCTAGAAGAAAAGTAATAGTACTATCCTAAGAGGGACATACAAGAGCATGAAATAATTGTTGATTAACCTGCAAATTAGTTCACAAGATAACAATGATAATAAAAGCAAGTAAAAATGCACATTCAATAAGATGCATACCAAAGCCAATGAAATAGTTCATTTTTATTAATATGTGTTAATATAAAATACACCAGAAACAATGAAAGAATAGTCTTACAATCATTCACAACATATGCATGAAAGTGTACCGGTTCAAAGAGATTCATATATTAAGTGAAAGTCTCAAGGTATACAATTACAACGTTGTTACACTAGTCCAAATAGTGGAACATTAAGTCACTACTTGCTCCAAAGAAATATTTTCTCTCCTATTCCAAGCTAGAGAAGCCAAGGTGAAGAGTTCAAGTCCTAAAAGTTCCATTTGTTTGAGCTATGAGGGTGTATTTATAACAAATGAGGTGACTCTCCACCTCCCATGTGATTTTTGACCTCCTTCATGGGTCTTGAGCTTCTAATATGACTTTTCAAATTCATACATGACCTTTGAGCTTTTAAATAACTTTAGAATACTCTAGTGACTCTTCATCTTCCATGTGGTACCTTTGTTCTTCCACACATTTTACATTTTCACATTTTGAAAATACAATAACTACATCCACAAATGATGTGGCAAGACATATTGACACTTATGACATTGTGATGACACTTGTACAAGCCATAACTTGGCAATGATGACATGGAACTTCATGATGATGTGGCAGTGCCAAGCTGCTCTTTTTGCTGCGTTGAATTTGACTTCTTCATTGATAGATCTTTGTTTGTTCTTCATATTCAACCTCCAAAGGGTCTAGGTGAATATTGGAACCTCCCAAGTCAGTGTCTTTGTCTTGATCCAAGATTCCTTTGTGTTCTTCATGATGGTTCTTACTCCGCTCCTTCACAAGTGCTCTCTTGTAGCCTCTCCTTGATGGCCTCTTTTCAGTATTACCTTGTCATGTTGTAATGCTGATACCTGCAGATGGAAACCACTCATGCCAAGCCAACATTAGTCCAAAAACCATATATTCTACCTCTTCTTACTCATGGAATGATGATTGAGATGAGGCAACATGCAAGGATTTTGAGGGTAGGAGGTTGGAATTGTACAGTTGAGGGATGTAGGACCTCAGGGAAGCCACACTTCTGACTAGAATTGTGGAATGTGTAGTACAAGAGCACTTGCTAGGGATTCTTGTGCACTGAGGGAGTCCAGGAGGAAAGGTATTGAGCTTGATAATTGATGAAGTACATTGAGGAGTGCCCAAGGGGAAGGATACATGGATTGCATAGTTGGGAATCATAGGGATTGAGGAAGGCCTCACTATTTATTGGAATTGTGTAATGCGCAGTAGGGAGAAGGTTAGGGAAAAGTATTACGTAGTGAGGGATCTCAATCAGCATGACTAGTCACTGTAATTGCACAATGCACAATGATTAGGGGCAGGCTCAATGAATTGCGCACTTGAGGAGCTTAGTGACTCAACATTGACCCCTTGCTCACTGGAACTATGCAATGTGCAATAGGAGGCTTAGCTAGTGAAAGAAAATGCACAATTGGGTAAGGCAAAGAGACAAGGAGGCATGGTTGCTCATTGGAACTGCATAATGTGCAGTCACTAGAGGGAAGGCTTAGGCAACTGCGCAATTGAGCAAGTTAGTGACATGGGCCTCTAACTACCCACTGCAACTGTGCAATGCACAATTATGGGTAAGAGGACAAGAATCGGGAAGTTGACAGAGTCAGGCAGTGGAATTGATGGCTTAAGTTCCAAGGTTGCTCAGTGTGAAGATGGAGAAGGGAGGATGTCTTCTAGGATTGTGTAATACACAGTTTCACGAGACAGAGGGGCTTCATTGTGGCTTGGGAATTTGCAGTGCGCAGTTGTAGGAGGGAGAAAGGTTCTCTAAAGATTAAGCAAGTTGGAAAGATAATGAAGGCCCTGAAATGGTTGTGTGTGTGATCAGTGAGGCAAGAGAGAAAAATACATGCAATTAAGTAATGAAATTGTGATCTCACATTTAGATAAAATCAACACATTCCATAGAACTCAAAATTCACATGCATACCTTGGAACGAGAGTAAAGCGACACTTATTTCTAAGTGTCACAATTGAAATGTCACTTTACGACATGAATACAAGTAAGGACAACTGTGTCAACTACAACCAAGCAATGTGCTAAGATGTGGGGACATATCTAACACATATTCTTATGATATATAGGATCGACTAATGCAGAAGAGTGCACTAGGGCATCCTCTATTGGTGTTGTAAGATGCAACGCATGCAGGACTGAAAATTATCAAAAACAACAGTTGTGACAGTAAGAAAACGTGAAAACGACACTTGCAAAATATAAAGAAAGTGAAAGTGACACATGTTATAGTGAAGAGAACAAAAAAATGCCACTTGTGAAAGTGAAAGTAAGCAAAAACGACAGTCGCAAAAGTGAAAGAGACACTAGTGAAAACTAAAGAACACAAAAGCGACTATTAAGAAAACTCGAGTGATGATACAATTGCAACCAACATTGAGGGAACTATCAATCTTGGGATTGTGTAGTGACTGTCAACAAGAACTGTGCAATTTCTATCTCTAGGAACGACACAATCATTGTCCTCATAGATTTTGCAAGCATTGTCGCTTGGGATTGCACAATCATCATCCACAGGGAACTGCGCAGTCATTGTCCTCAACATTTGCGCAGTGACTGTCATCAAGGATTGTGTAATGCTTGACTTGCTAGGGTGTACATTGAATGTTGGGCTTGCTTGAAATTAGAGCGCTTGTAAATGCATCAGAAGCTAAACATGTGTAAGCAAGTGACTTTGACAGTTAGAACTTCATAGGAAGCCTTAAGAACTTGGAAAATCATCAACCAATCATGAAGCGACTAAGAATAATAAAGGAATGACAGATCATAGGATCAAAAGTAGGCTCCAAAATTCAAGTTTATGTAAAATTTTGGAGGGTGTTTGTCGTAGTGACAACACCTTATTAAAGAGAGCAACCACTAAAGTCAATGAGGACATCATGTGAGGAGTATTTTTTGAGGCCGAGTCAAGGATCTATTCAATAGTTAGAGATTTGAGTCTGTGGAGGATCATTCTAGGTTTGTTCGAGTGTTGTTTAAGGCTAAGTAAAGATTTATTTGTGAGGTATGCACACTTGTAGTATCTCTATGGTGATACACCGACTTATTTGAGGGTCATTTGAGTGAGGCTAAGGATGATAGGAGTGAACCGAAGTTAGGACAAAGATCTAGAAGGCTAGGTTAAGGCCTCAAGGATCAAGAAACACGATGGCCAAGGTTGAGTGAGAAAATAGAGAGAGGTTGAATATTGAGACTTGTGAAGGCTACATGGACAAAACCACAACTAGGAGGAGGCTGAGGTCTAGCAGTGAAGAAAGAAGTGCCATAGAGTGAGAGTTGCAACCAAGAATGGGACAATTCTATGAGCAGGAGTCGTGTTCCTCTATGGAGGAGGCCCTAAATCTATATAGTCTCTGGGTAAAGGTCCTTGGATGAATGAAGGAAGGTTTGTTTAGGGATGGTTTGTGCCCTAGTTTCTGTTGCAGACCTTATGGTGACTTTCTGTTGGAGAACCGAGCTAGATAAGGGTTGACCGCAATCAAGGAGAGACTTGGTCGAGGGTCTACTCATGTAAATAAGGGCTAATTATAGAAAATCAATCAAATACATGAGGTAGTGATAATGATATGCAATCTCATTGTCATGGTCTCATAGTTCGTTGTTTACAATTGCCTACATAATTTCATTGGAGCTTGACCTGAGCAGAGATTTCATTTTGATTTGGTTATCGTATAGTGATTGCCCTATTATAGGGTTTCGGTAAGATCCAGTCAGAATACAATGATTTGTTTATTTTAGAAGGTTCTCGACCAAGTTATAACTGAAATATGGTTGGTTTCATATGACATGGGTTTTATACCATGAATTGTCGACATGATACGATTTGAACAAAGTCATAATGTCCAAATATGTCCTGACTTGAAATGGTCGTAGTATGTGTTAATAACAAAGTCTTGACATAAGTTTGGTGAAGTTGTGATAGCAAGACCTTTGAAAAGGGCGGTTATCTATGATAGTGTTTATTGTTTTACGAAGGATTAAAGGGTAGATCAAACATAGCGGAGGCAGTGGCCAAGGTAAGAGGTGTAGTCCAATCTTGGCAATGTTGAAGAATGTAACTAGTATCTGTCTTAATAATTGTATTTGAGTCATGATGTAATGTATTTGTCAAAAATAAAGAAAAGAAAAATTATTGTAAAAAGAAAAATTATTATTAAGCATGGGTTTCATTCTTTTTCATTTTGTCTCTAGGTCAAAGCCTCCATTGAAGGCTTCTAGGGTTTGTGTTTAGAGTCTAAGTCCTTGTCATTATGGTCTAGACCCTTATTATGCATTTTGTATCAAAGAACCGATATTATTTTTATGTATTTGGGTCATCTTCTCCTCCTCCATCAAGTCGGCATACCCATTGTTGATGTCGGTCTCAAAGAGAAAATTCAAACCACCGTATATACCCAAGCATCCAACCTAGTTTGGAGTGAATACAAGTGTCATTCTGTAGTTGGAAAGTCAATAAAAGAGGTGCGAAGCCTAGAAGAGAAGAAGGAAAATACAAGCGATGAAGAGGAGAACCCTTTTCAAGCCAAATAAATTGAAATTTCTAAGTTTCTGCTCACACATGCAAGGAAGACTGAGGTATTGCATGATCGAAAAAGTTGCAGAGGTAAGAGAAAAACGTTGAGACTCTATTTTGAGAAGATTTACTTTGTTTGAGTTGATTTTTGGAAGATCAAAGATTGTTGAAAGAATATTTCTTGGGAAGGTTGACTTTATGGATGGAGGGAGTCTATGTTTTTGGTCAAAATGTCAAGTTTCTCTCATTTCATTTGATTCTAAAGAAGAGAAGAAGATTTTTTTGGTTTTCTCCTAGAAGAGGGGTTTTTCACTGGTTGAGTGCCTACATCTTGTGTTCATCTTGTATGGTTGTGATATTCATGTGTTTTGCATTTATTTGATGATAAGAACGCTAATATAATCAACAAAACAATAATATAATATCACAGGTAAATGTCAAGTAAGAGAAATCAAGAATAAGTTGCCCTAAATGTTTTCCTAATGGATTTGTCAACATGGTATCAGAGCTAAGGACAATAGATTGAGGCAACATGAAGGTCAAAATTAAGAGAAGGAAGAGGGCTAAAAAAGGGTGTGCTCATACCGAATTTTCTAGAAGAGAAACCGAGCTAAATGGATACATATTTCTTGGCTATAAAACCTCTGATACAAGGTTGAAATCTTGAGCTTATTCTCTGTGATTGGACTGCAGGCCTGAGATAAAAGGAGTGAAAGAGTTTGAGAGGTCGAGAAGCAATTTTATTAGGATTTGATACGTTGATCTTTAAGTTCAAACAAGTTCGAGTCCCTTGTAAAGGCGATCGAGGTCTTGTGCTTGAAGTTTGAAGTTCTGCGCATAAATTAAATGATTTCAGAGGTCCGAAAATTCAAGGGTTATGTGCATAGTCACAAAAGTGATTGAATCACATTTCTAATATGTCTTTTGTGGACTAGTATCAATCCTAATCTCTAGTGAAGAGCCTTCTTGAGAAAGGGACCAAGGTCAAGTTGTTTGGAGACACTGAAGACCTATTCAAAAGACTTGAAGCTACAATCATCTCAAGGACTACAATCATCATTAAAAAGAAACTTGTATACATTTAGGGAAGGGTATAACTCCATAAACCAGTAAAAGGAGTATTTAAGGCCTAAAATCTGAAGATATGTGTGTATACATATATAGGTAGAGACCTATATGTGACAGAGAATCTCTATTGTACAAGGCATTTTTAACAAGTCTACTATAGCAGTGCATAATCATTAGAAGGATTTGAATAAACATAGTATCTTTGTCTCAAGGAGGGAAGCAATCTATATTAGTATGAGGAGAGGTCTATTTGGAGACCCACAACAACTCATTCTTACCATAGTCATGAGAAAACTTCTAACATTTTGGAACCAATTTGAAGTCCTCATTGAACTCAAGTTAGTACTACTCTTTATGTTTAAGTCATCTAACATTTTGTTTTCAGTTTGCAAGGAGAGAAACAAGCTCAATGGAACATGAATCCTTCAAGCATAAAATCAAAAGGTATGCAATCTTGAGGTATTTATATTTATTTAAAGTTTTAGGGTTTAATTGCTTGTGTGATCATGGGGTTTGTAAGTTCTCATTGTATCTAGGGATTGTAAACCCTAGGTAGTTCATATGAAAAATCCTCACCCTATTAGAAACCATATCTCATAGTGTCTAGGGTTTATAAGTAGTCCAAGATATATGGCAAACTTGGCAAGAATGAAATTGATTATTGTCTAGGTTTTGACATAATATCCTAGAGCTAGCTAGGTTTTGTACTCAAAACACTAGGAATTCATAAAGATCCTAGATCATAGTACTTGATGATACTTGTCAAGAAAATGTTGTGGGTACATAAAATGCTAATACTTCAAGAGGGATCCTTTCAAGAAGAATCCCTACAAGGGTTGTGAAAGAAGTAACTTAAGGTATGCATAAAGACTTATATTAGGTCTTCAAAAGAAGGTTCAATCATTTTATCTTTAATACTTTATATTACTAACCCTCTCGTGTATATGGTTTTGAATTATAAATATTCTTGTTAGTAAGGATGATTAATCTTCAGGTTAAATCAACCCTTGCCATATTTTTTATCTTTTGTCCACTCTAGTAAAACCATAACCTTTAGGGTTAACTATAAAAACCCTAACCTTTTGATGCTTAGGGTTTTTTTATGGTGTAAAGAAACCCTAGTCATTTAGGGTTTGATGATATCTAAATCATATAAGGAAACCCTATCTATTTACATTTTGGTGAATTAGGGTTTATGACAAAAACCTTGTAATAGTTAGTAACCTAGGAATGAAACCATAGCCAAAATTTTTGAATATCTAACCTTGATGTTTTGATGTTTATGAGGTTCTAGGGTATGATAATGAAACCCTAGATGTAAAATGCTTTCGCTATGATTGTATTTAGTTGCTAATACCTAAAATTTAGTTTTTTTTTTGACATAAGATTCTAGGAGTTATGACAAAACCCTAGGATAGATTATTGTGAAAGTATGGTGCATGAAAAAGTGTAACCCTTGTTGATTAAAAAACCTATCTAATGTTAGATTTTGATATCTAAAGTCTTATTTATTATGCTCCCATTGTCTCGCCATGCTAACCCTATATTGATAAAATGCTCTACATTTGTGCTGTGTTGAACTTGTTGAAGATTTGTAGGTACTTAGTCTTCAAGATATTGAAGATGCTTATTGATGATGTCGAGCATGGTGAAAAGACAGAGTTGTAAGATTCTTGGTAACATTGAAGTATACATTGTTGATGACCTTGTTTCCAAGTGAGGATAGAAGGAATGATGTTCTGGAGGGTTGAATATCTTTGATGATGTGATGATGCGAAAGGAAGAGGTTTTATTTTAGTAGAGAAGAACATTGGATAAAGAAACTTTATATCTCCCTAGCTGAGAGGGAGCTTGGTTGAAGAAAATTAAAACTCTTCCATAGTTGAAAACATGATGTGAAGGCCATGACGATGTTTGAGATCAGAGAATAGTTGAAGCACTACATATGGTTATTCGTGATTTATATTTGTGATTAATAAATTTTTCATTGATGAATTTGTGAACAAGAATTGGATGTTTTGGAAAGCACCGAGGCCGAGTTTGGTGCTACTGGAGAAATTCAAGAAGGAAGCTTCTGTAGAAATGTAACTTAAGCAACACTAGAATAATTGAAGACCTTGAAGATTATGGTAGTATACAAGAACATGTACATTGGCAGTTTGGATCTTGATTGGGGTTGTGAAGCTCTAGTACGTGCCAACAGATGAACAAGTAGTTTATGTATTGACGAAATATCTTCCCAATAATAAGTTAGTTTTAGGAGCATGCTCGAATTGGTGGATGCATTGAGCTCTTCTTGAAAATTTGGCGTATTGATAAATGTCTCTAAATTGGTTGAAAGGAAGAGATGAAGTACCGTAAAAATGTATGTATGATGATGGTACTTGGGAGGAAATCGTGGCCTGGTTAGTATTGAGATCTTAGTTGATGTCTAGATCCCAGAGGGAGGGTATCAGTTGGAGCTTTGATTTAGTGTTGATACCTAGATCCCTGTAAGGGTTGGTGTCAGAACATGGAGTGTAGTATACTTAGGGGGGAATAGTATGGGGTATAGAGGGAGGTACCCAAGGGAATAACATAATAATGGGATGGGCCATAGTTAATAAATAAAGTGGTTAACCCGCATCATGTAAGGGACCACAAGTAGTTAGCAATAATGTAATAAGCCCATTGTATTAGATATATGGTATTGAGAGAACCATGATAATGACCCATGGTATTGTATGTAAGAGGCCTATATAGAGGCTAGAGACTCCCCTTGGAGAGATGTCAAGGAATATTGTATGAACAAGCGTATGGCTTGTGGAGTGTTCTCCTTCCTTAAGGAGTGATTGTATGGTGTTGCCCTACCTTAAGGGTTTTGATTAATAAAGAGAAACATTTCTATAGCCAGATCTTGTTATTTTTGGGCATATTTCTATTTTCATATATTTTCAGGTCAGATATATTACAAGTGGTATCAGTGCATAAAAAAAAAAATTAATCTCTGCTTGCCCAAGAAAGTGCTTTGATACCACTTGTAATATATCTGACCTGAAAATATATGACAATAGAAATATGCCCAAAAATAACAAGATCTGACTAAAGAAATGTTTCTCTTTATTAATCGAAACCCTTAAGGTAGGGAAACACCATACAATCACTCCTTAAGGTAGGAGAACACTCCACAAGACATATGCTTGTTCATGCAATATTCCTTGACATCTCTCCAAGGGGAGTATCTAGCCTCTATATAGGCCTCATACATACAATACCATGGGTCATTACCATGGTTCTATCAATGCCATATATATAATATAATGGTATTATTACATTAATGCTAACTACTTGTGGTCCCTTACATGATGCAGGTTAACCACTTTATTTATTAACTATGGCCCATCCCATTATTACATTATTCCCTTGGGTACCTCCCTCTGCACCTCATACTATCCCCCCTAGGTATACTACAATAGAATAGTTGTGAGCCACAAAGTGCATTACTATGAGTGTGACTGAGCCAAGTGTTAACTGAGAGACAGTGTATTGGAGGGACGAGAATAGAACTGGTTGAGCAACAAAGAGCACAATTCAAAGGAGAAATGTTGAGTTGAAGAAAATGAGTTGGTATTGCAGTAGATCGAATTTAAATTTATATGGATATGTATTAACCTCTGTTTTTAGTTTGAAAATTGCAAGAAAAGTAGAATAATGGTTAGAACAAGTAGTTCCCTATATTCATAAGAGGTTGGTGCCTCTTGGAAAGTAATGGCTTGCTATTTGAAGGGGGTTGGGGCCTCGTGTGAGTGGGTTCTCACAAACAAATTAATGTAATTAAGTAGGTGCTTAATTTACATCATAACAATAAATAGATTGGTGGCTTTTTCCTTTTTGGGTTTCCATGTAAAAAATACTCGTGTCAATATGTATGTGTTTCTCATTTGATAGATTGTGTGTATATATGAATGGATTTTCTTGTTGTTTATTTATATAGTATTATGAGTGCACTCACAAGTGACTGGTAGTAGTGAAAGAATTAAAGAGTGGTTCTTAAAACTATAAGAACCTCAGAATTACTGATTCACCCCCATCTTAGTAATTCCTTATTCCAACAATTGGTGTAAGAACCAAGTTCCTTTAGGCAAAATTTAACCACTAGAAGGTAGATCCATAAGGAATTATGTCTAGGAAAGAGATTCAGGATGCTTACTCAAGAAGGATACCAGTATTCGATGGGAAAAACTATGATTTTTGGAAATTTAGGATGGAAGCCTATCTTATGTCTCTAGTGGTAGATGTTTGGAGCTCTGTGTTGGTAGGTTACAATGTTCATGATATCCCTCCCACAGATGCAGAAAATATAAAGGTGTATGGAAATAAATTTGAAGCCAAGAATGGCATCCTCTTTTGCCTTAGTCAATTTGAGCTTGTAAAAGTTATGCACTGTAAGTCTGCCAAGGAAGTGTGGGTGAAGCTCAATCAGAGTCATGAAGGAGATGATAAATTCAAGCAGGGAAAACTTCAAACCTTCAGAATGAGGTTTGAAAGCTTAAAAATGAGTGAAGAAGAAAGTGTAGAAGAATACTTCCTCAAAGTT
This sequence comes from Pinus tabuliformis, assembly GCA_031772625.1. Lineage (NCBI taxonomy): Eukaryota > Viridiplantae > Streptophyta > Pinopsida > Pinales > Pinaceae > Pinus > Pinus tabuliformis. The sequence goes on along the minus strand of CM062805.1, from coordinate 1,368,721,505 downwards.
GGTGAAGTAACCAATATTATTATAGGCTTTGGTGAAGCCATCAAGGAAAATATAATTGTTCATAAAGTCTTAAGATTTCTACATATGATATTTAATGCCAAAATCTCTGCCATTTAAGAGATGTCTAATCTAAAGAGTCTCACAATGGACCAAATGTGTGGTATTCTCACAACCTATGGAATGAGAGTAGGAAAAGAGAAGTTTGAACCAAAGGAGGAAGCTCTCAAGGTGTCCAAGAAGGCTAAGGAGCACAAAAATCATCAAGATTGCTCCAGCTGTGAATTTGATCAAGAGTTGGCTCACTTTTCTAGGAAACTAAAGTGTGGCTTAGGGAAGTTACCTTCAAATGATTTGAATGTGGAAGAGTTAGACATTTTTCATCCAAGTTCCCTTACAAAGAAAGGATAGAAGAGGGAGATGATCAAAAGTTCAAAGGCATAGCTTAAAAACACCAAAAGAAGAGGCTCTATAAGAATAATGGGCTCTACTCCAAAGAGGCTAAATCAACTCCAGAATCAGATAGTGAAAAATACTTAGAGGATGAGTCAAATGAATATTTACTAATGGAATTTGGAGTAGACTCTAGGAAATAAGACATTATCGACTTTGAATAAGAAGAAGAAGAAGAAGAAGTAGTGGACTTTGAAGGAGAACTCATTAGTGCTTTTGATGAGTTAAACAAGACAAGAAGAAAGAACCGACAACTAAAAGATCAACTACATCATGCCGAAGAAGGTATGTATAACTTAGACAATGAGGAATTTTTCTATCAAAAAGAAAAATGTGATGAAGCCATTAAAAGTAAATATAGCTTAGCTCTTCGACTAGAAGAAAAAAAAAACATGTGAGAAACTAGAAGAAGAGAACAAGCATCTAAAGGAGGAGCCATTCAAGGTGAAAAAGGAGATGATCTTGGATACATGCAAAGTTGAAATTATGTCCCTGAAAATCAAATTAGAAGAAGCTAAATGAAAAGAAGAAGTTATCTAAAAATTTATCCATGAATGGGAAGAAAACTGTTAGAGTCTCGAGGAAGAAGTTGTTTATATGAGAACAAATCTTGAGATATTGGAGACCAATAAAGGTGTAAATGAGAAGTTTGCAGAAGGGACATGAAAGCTATATCATATTCTAAACAACCAAAGGTCTCTAGAAGACAAAGCAGGTATGGGATATTCTAGGCCACATGAATCTTCTATGAGAAATATGAACTTCAGGTCCGCAGGATTCAAGGAACCTCAAAGCTATGCAAAGATGCTTCAAGAAAGAATAAAAGAAGATAAAAAGGTATCAAGAAAGAGAGGATCCCATCACTGGAATGAGAATTCCAACTTCTCAAAAGATCCATACCAATAGAGAATGAATCAATCAACAAGATAACAAAGGTACCTTCATGAACAGACTCATGAATATTCCAACTTCAGGTAATATAATGTATTTTATGGTCATTGTTATAAATTTCATATCTTTGGACATAAGGCTATTTATTGTAGAAGATTTTAAGTTGAAAGAGATGAAAATTTCAAATACAATAAGTATCAATATTATAGATCTCAAAACTTTCCTTCCAGAAATAGAAATCCCTTCTCTCCCTTGATGAATGATGTTGAATGCTTCAAATGTAATAATTTTGGGCATAAGGTGAGTGAATGCAGAAGAATATTTGAGTAATCACCTAAGTCCTAGAATGCTTAGTAGCCAAATTTTTGAAAGGATAAGAAGAATTAGAAATGTAAGTCTGGAAAGAGCATGGAATGTGGACTTGCTCTGTGACACATGATCAAGAAAACATATGATATGTGGATAGTGGCTGTTCCAAGCATACAAATGGGGATAAAAGTAAATTCTTGTCTGTAAAAGAAAAGGACAGAGGGAATAATTTCACATTTGATAACAATGCTCTAACACAAAGTAAATGCAAGGGCATAATCAGTCTTGATGAAAAGGCTAAAGATCAAAATGTACTATATGTAGAGTGACTCAAGCACAACTTACTTAGTGTGAGCCAGATGTGCGATAATGACTATAATGTGACCTTTCAATCCAAATATTGTGAGATACAACATGAAAAAAATGCAAAGTTGGTGGGAAAGTCTGTCAGAACTCACAATAATGTATATGTGTTTGATGACTCCAGAGTAAGCTGCTACTTGAGCAAGACAAATGAAACCCAATAATGGCATGGGAGACTTGGTCATATGAATTTTCATAGTCTGTTAAATGTTAGCAAGAGAGGATTTGTGAGAGGATTTCTAAGACTGTCAAGGCCTGAGAACTCAATATGCAAGTCGTGTCAATTTGGTCATCAGACCAGGGCTCATTTCAAGACAAAGGAATTTTCTTCATCTAAACTCCGAGAGCTAATTCTCACAGATATTTGTGGCCCAACTAGAATAAGAAGCCCAAGAGGAGAGAGGTATTTCATGTTGATTATTTACGATTTTATTAGCTCCACATGGATCATGCTCTTAAAAGAGAAATCAAAAGAACTTAAACATTATACAACATTTAATGGTTAGGTAGAAATTGAGAAAATTCTAAAGATCAAATACTTAAGATCAGATAGAGGAGGAGAATACACTTCAAGATATTTTGAAGAGTTATGTGAAGAGAATGGCATAAGGAGGCATTATTCTGTGGCCAAAACTCCACAACAAAATGTAGTAGCTAAGAGAAAGAACAATACAATCCAAGAGATGGCCAAAGCTATGTTGGATGAAGCAGATGTACCTCACATATTTTGGGGAGAAGCAACACAAACAACAATGTACCTATCAAATATAACACAACTTAGGCTTAATAATGATAAAAACCCCTATGAGTTGTGGAAGGGGAGAATTGTGTAAGTAAAACACTACAAGATGTTTGAGAGCAAATGTTTTATCAAGAAGAAATATAAAAATCTTGGAAAATTTGATTCTCATGTTGACGAGGGTATATTTCTTGGGTACTCAGCCCGAAGTAAAGGATACAAGTGCTACAACAAAAGAACAAAGAAAGTTGAGGACTGCATTGATATAGTAGTGGATGAAGTAATGTAAAAATCCAAGTCTACCAAAGGAGACATGAAATCAGATGGACAAGAAAGCTCAGCCACCAGACTCTCTGATCAAGAAGAAATAGAGGCAGATGATGAAGATGAAGAAACAAGTACAACACCAAGATCCAAAATCCCTCAAGGTAAGTATAGAAACAACATCCACACAATCAAATTATTGGTGATCAAATACTTGGGGTTCAAACTAGGAGAAGGTTTCTTGATAGCCCAAGTTGCGCAAATCTAGCTCTTTTATCTCAAATTGAGCCCAAGAATCTTAGTTAGGCAATTGATGATAAATCATGGATTAAGGAAATAAATTAAGAGTTGTATCAAATTGAGAAGAATGACACTTGGGAGCTTGTTCTAAGACCTAAAGAGAAAAATGTCATAGGCACCAAATGGGTCTTCAAAAATAAGCTAAATGAATAAGGTCAAGTGGTTAGGAACAAGGCCCGCTTAGTCTACAAAGGATATTCCCAAATAGAGGGAGCAGATTTTGAAGAAACCTTTACAGCTATAGAAAGACTATAAGCTATCAACATGTTTCTTTCCTTTTCCAGCCATAAAAACATCAAAGTGTATCAGATGGATGTGAAGTCAACCTTTCTCAATGGAATTGTGGAAGAATAAGTTTATATTGAGAAACCAGAGGGGTTCATGCTCATCAAAGATGAAGGGTTTGTGTGCAAACTGAAAAAGGCCTTATATGGACTCAAACAGCCCCCCAGAGCGTACTATGCAAGACTGGATAGATACCTTCAGCTACATGGATTTAAGAGGGGCACTATATATAGAAATTTTTATATAAAATATGAAAATGACCAAATATTGATTGTGATAGTATTTGTGGATGACATAATCTTTTGGCAGTGATTTGGAGCGGTTGGGACATTAATTTTCAAACTATATGCAGACAAAGTTTGAGATGTCCATGGTAGGAGAACTGTCCTTTTTCTTAGGACTATAATTTATCAATCAAAGAATGGGGTATTTATCTCCAAATCCAAATACCTGTGAGAAACTCTAAAGAAATTTGGACTAGAAGATTGCAAGCCAGTTAGCACCCCCATGGTTACAGGTTGTAAGTCATGCAAAGAAGATGAGGCATCACTGGTTAAATAGGCTCTCTACAGATCAATTATAGGAAGCTTGTTGTATCTCACAAAATCTAGACCAGATATCCTGCAAGCAGTAGGCATGGTAGCCATATTTCAAGGCTGCCCCCATGAAAGTCATGTCATTACTGTCAAAAGGATCTTCAATTCTTTTCAAGGCATAGCAAACTATGGGTTGTGGTATGATACGAGCAAAGAGTTTAAATTAAAGGCCTATACTGATGCTGATTGGGCATGAAATATTGATGACAGGAAGAGCACCTTTGGTGCATCATTTTTTTTGGGAAACTGCTTAGTGACTTGGGTCAACAAGAAACAAGACTCCATTTCTTTATCAATTACTAAAGCAGAGTAAATTGCAATTGCCACTTGTTTCTCACAACTTTTCTAGATGAAGCAGACCTTGAAGGACATTAAGGTAGAATTGATTGATCCAATTCCAATCATGTGTGACAACACTAGTGGTATCAACATCTCTAAGAATCATGCCATGAAGTCAAAGACCAAGCACATTCCTATCAAGTTTCACTTATTAAGAGAACAAGTTGTTTCTAGTGTTGTTCGTCTTGAGTATGTGACTACTAAATAACAACTTGTATACATATTTACTAAGCCACTTGCAAGAGAACCGTTTGTGTACCTCCGACAAAAGATATGATTTGTGACTCCTCCCAAATGAATCAATTACAATGAGTATTGATAACTACTCAACTTGAAGAATCAAAGTAGACTATAGTGTTTCAGGGGAGACTTCAAAAGGATCCTTTGCCATTGATGACAAAGGGGGAGAAGATTAGTAATGCCAAGGAGAAGAACAACGATGCTTGGTTTCAAGGGGAGCTTAGTTTATAGCCATCAATTCCAAATGGGGACATTGTTGGGCATTTGGCATTATTTGAATGGTTGGTGGCACTTGGTATGTTCACGTTGATGTCAATCAGACTAACATTGGGGTCATACACAACACATGTTGGCAGTGAAGAGCATGCTATTTAGAGGTTGTCACATGGTTGCTTCAATACTCTTTAGAGAATCATCATAGTAGTAGGCTTAGTGGAGAAGCCATAAAAAGATGGATATGATGGATGGGGAGTCCCAGACTTTGGAGGAGATTATGTCTTAAGAGATAAACATAGTTTCTCCTGAAAGTAGCACAGTTGGAAAGTGTTCTGGAAGAGCTTTCCAATGGTATGTTAAAGTATGGAAAAGCCTTCTAGATCAGGAGTTATAGTTAGTTGAAGTTTGCAAACAAAAAATCTCATTCACTCAAGATGTAGGTAAATTTTGAACTAAGGTCGAGACTTAGGTGATTTGGGCCTAGTTGCAAGTCAGGCTGTGCAACAAAGTTTGGCAGGAAAAAAAAGTCTCTACCCTGACCTACCGACCTATGAAAAACCAACTACCTAGTCGAAGGTTGGGACATAGAACAAAATTTGGCAGGAGAACAAAGTCCCGAGCCCCGATCCCCAACCTATGTTGGAAACAATTGGGAGAGTGTGATTGGATAACGATGATGTGTTGGCATCAACATGGAAGATGACATGGCAATATGGAGGACACATGGTAGCTAGTTTCAGCATTTTTAGGTGGCCTAATGGGCCAAATCCAGGTGACACATGTCACCATGCAGAAGGTACCACCTAGCCTAGATGATGTTATCATGACATAAGCTAATGACATGGCATATCCTTAAAGTTTGTGCCAAGGGGTTGTTTTGTGAATTTTTTCCCGTGTATTTGGTTTTTAGGGTTGAATGAATAGAATGGGACCAAACGGTGAAAAGGGACCCAAGTCGAGCCTGCTAGAAAATTAAACCTCCGAGCTAGTCAAACCTTCCAACCTCCCAACCAATGTTAAAAGAAGTGCCCATGAATTAGTCTCACATGGTCTTCCTCTGTTATTAGTGATCCGAATTATCTTAGCTACCATAATTAAGCAAGATCTTTTGATTATGTGATGGTAGCATAATTTCATGTGAAAGAGTATGAATAACCACATGTACACACTTTAAAGAAGAGGAAACATAAAGACAATCATCAAATCAAAGAACACACACAACTTGATAATCGAGTTTGTCTAGTGTGCACTACATCTCTGGGTCCGATGTCGAGAGTGGGGAGGCTACTTCATTAGTTGTTGTAAGAAGATGATGTGTACATGATGCAATCTTTGTCAAATACAAGGATGAACCCCTTTTACTAGAGTGGCATGTCTCTCCACAATAAATTCTTCTATAAGAACACTCACTCATAGAAGTTCTCCTTTAGCATGAAAATCTAACAACCTCTCACATAAAGTGGCATACAAAGATCCTCTTACAAAATGACAAACAAGGATCTCAACATCAAATCATCATCTCAGCAAAAATTAAATTAAGACATAGTAACAATGCACTTTATACCTCCATTTCTAGGGACAACTTGAAAATGCACAACTCTATTGAGAAAACAGATGACACGGTTTAATTCCTGGTGAAAAATCATGAAATATGATTGTAAACTCGACTTTTTCTGACTCAGTCAAATTTGGGCTCCCTAGGACCTCGAAAATTCCTTAAAGATTCTCTTATGCCAGCTAACTAAAATTTGGCGATTCAAACAAAGAATTGGATAAAACCATCTCATTTCTTTCGAAAAACTAAGAAAAATGAGTATAAATTTAACCTGGTTATGAAACTATAATTTTGGGGTCTCTAGGAATCTTTCAGATTCCATGCAGATCACTGTGTACATGTTCCAACTTCAAAGTTCCACCTTCAACATGATGGTTTTGAAAAATCCACTACTCAGATCAGAAAAATGATCACGCCATCAGGTTCCTGGCGAAATTCTGGTTCATTTGAGTATAAACTTGGCATGAATCTGACACCTTCAAAAATTCACTCCAAGCGAATCTAAAGATTCCTTAATGATTTTGCATAAGAATATTCCCTAGAATATTCCCTCAAAATTCATGCCCCCACCCGGGCACGGTTCTGCAACTTGGCTCACCGTTTTGTTGTGCACAAACGAGTTTTAGTTTTTATATATGCATCCCGCTATTAATTTCAAATCTTGTCTATTGGCGGACTAGCTGGCGTGGCAATGTTAAATTTTTAGCAGTTTGGGAGAACCCGGGGTCAAATCCTGTAGGGCCCCCAAATTGGCATGTTTTGTTTTATTTTTATGGGGTTTCCCATTGGCAAGCTGACTAACTCGACCAACAGGTTTGATCCCCGCCGACCTTGATTATAACATCTGTTAACAGTCGTGGCCCATTGGGCCTATATATATATATATATATATATATATATATATATATATGTTTGGTTGGGGGTGGACAGGTCCACCGGGCTTGCCCCCTCCCCCCATTTTAAATTATTTTTGACTTTTAGTATAATATGAACAAAATCTGACGATTGATTTTTAAGGGTTATTGGAAAAATTATCTGTTCGACAAATTGACCAATTTCGACCACCTCGATGTGCCAAATTGTTGCTTTGTTAGTGGCTGCAAAATTTAGCCAAACCTTCAATTTTAGTGGATTTCCAAAATTAGTTGCGTTATGCTAAATTTAGCTAGTGGGACCAAGTTGACCAAAACTTTGGCTGCGAATATTTTGAGCATACGAACGAGTCGGATTTGAGTTCCATTTGCGCTGTTGGAATTAGGATCATGAGCTATATGTTATGGTCCTAGTTTCGACGAAATCCTAAGACTTTGAATTTTGAGCCTTTCTGGAGCCACCTAGATCAATTGGTGACTTCACTAACTATGGCATAGGACCATAGTTGTTACTAGTATTAGTGACAACTGCAGAGAATGAATAGTATAAGGCAATGAGGACCACGACTTGTAGAGATAATTTATTGGGCTTGGCTCAAACGAAATAAGCCATCCCTAATCAGTCTGGCACACTATGAAGAATTTAATGGAAAATATGGCTAGGTGCATAAGAGTTGATTACAAAATAAGAAATCCATGCCTAAGGTACATGTTGATCTTGTGATCAGTTTGTAAGCATGGAATGTCTCGTTGGAGTGCACAATTATACTAAGAATTAATTCTTAGCATAGGGAAACACTCAGAAGACCATTTTGTGCAATAACTTAGCTGTCGTGATTGAGAAAAAAAGTTATAGTGAAATGGGGAGCCTTGCTGAAGTGTGAAAGATGACTAAAAAGTCATTCTCAGTATGGGGGCCACCCTGATAACCAGTCAATGATTTAATGCTATTGTGATGGTTGAGTGAACTAAGCCCATCTACAGAATTGAATATGGTTGCAGAGTGCAAGCAACCTGATGGAACAACAACAAACCATGTCATGTTGTAGCACACTATCACGTACAAAGACTGCAAAGACAACATCGTTCCTAGTGCAATAGACGTCAAAACTGTGGAGTGCAGTTGAGCAAATGTGTGAATGTAGAATATTTGTGAGTCACAGAGTGTAGCACTATGAGTGTGTGATTGAGCAAAGTATTAACTGAGAGACAATGTATCAGAGGGTCAGGACGAGAACTAGTTGAGCAATAGAGAGCACAGTTCAAAGGAGAAATGTTGAGTTGAATAAAAGGAGATGGTATTGCAATAAATCAGATTTATATTTATGTGTATACGTATTAGCCTCTGTTTTCAGTTTGAAAATTGCATGAAAAGTAGAATAGTGGTTGGAGCAAGTAGTTTCCTACATTCATAAGAGGTTGGTGCCTCTTGGAAAGTAGTGGCTTTTTATTTGAAGGGGGTTGGAACCTCCTGTGAGTGAGTTCTCACTAATAAATTGATGTAATTAAGTAGGTGCTTAATTTACATCATAACAATAAACATATTGGTGGCTTTTTCCCTTTTGGTTTCCACGTAAAAAATGCCTGTGTCAATATGTGTGTGCTTCTCATTTGATGGATTGCGTGTACATATGAATGGATTTTATTGTTGTTTATTTATATAGTATCATGAATGAACTCACGTAGTGAAAAGAAATAAATATCAATTCTTAAAACTATAAGAACCTCATAATTATTGATTCACTCCCCTCTTAGTAATTTCTTATTCCAACAAAGACAAATGTCATCCTTGAGGATCTGGAGGAAGGGATTTATATGCAATAGCCACAAGGGTGATATGTCAAAGGGAATAAGAAATTAGTATACATAATGAAGAAGAGATTTTATGGTTTAGAGAAAGACCCAAGGCAGTGTAATTTAAATTTGACAAGTTTAAGGTAAAACAAGGTTATGGTAGATGTTAGTTTGACCAATGTGTTTATTTTATGAGAATAGATAATCCGAACTATATTATCTTGTTACTTTATGTAGATGCCATGCTTTTTGCAGGGTCTAACATGCATGACATAAATGTGCTTAAAAGTAAATTAACTAATTGATTTACAATGAAATATTTAGGTGTTACAAAAAAATCCCTATTATGATAATAAAAATATGTAGAAAAAATCATAAAGTAAAATTGTTTCAGAGTGTCTACATAGAAAAGGTGTTGGAAAGATTTAAAATGTAGGATGCAAAACTAGTTAGTACACCTTTGGCTAGCCATTTCAAACTAAGGAGATGTGTCCAGAAACATGAGGGAGATAGACTATATGTACAAGGCTCCATACTAATTGGCAATTGGAATCTTGATGTATGCAATGGTGTGCACAAGGCCATATATCTCATATGCAGTGGGAGTTGTGAGCAGGTGTATGAACAATCTAGGCAAAGAAACTTTGAAGGAAATAAAATGGATTCTCATGTATTTGAGAGGTATTGATACCGAGGCATTATGGCTTAGAGGTTCAAACACTATTGTACAAAGACATGTTGACTAAGATATTGTAGGTCATAGGTAACAATTTGAAAATCATAGGAAATGTTTTTACTATATGTTGGGACAGGGTCCCCTAAGGTCATGTTTTGGGGCTAAAAGCCCAAGTTTTTGTGATTTAAAGTGTAAAGTCTCTGCATGTTATGATCGCAGAGCGCGTAGATAGTAAGTGTCATAAAGGGATTTTCCTTCTTTTATTTAAGTTGTGTAGGCTTGTATAGACCTACCCATGGTCTGCGGACCATGGGATTGTATAAAAAGGAGAGTCTTAGAGAGTCTAATGCAGTTGATAGAGGAGAAGTTCATAGTTGATGTAATGGGTCAGTAGAAGTGATGATCGAAGAGTCTTAGAGTAGAAGAGAGGCTCTGCAACTGAGTGTGTATAAGCCTAGAGTAGAGTTCGCAGCTGAGTGTGTGGACCCCTGCAGCTGAGTGTGCAGGGTAGTTTTGAGTCTGTAAGCAAATATGAAGTATAAATAAAGAGACTGTTCTGGAAATATCTGTGTTTTATCCAATTACTTATGTTATGAATGAATGCATTTATGTTATGATGAATAATGGGTTTATGATTTAACGCCGTGTTGATGCACAAATCTATATGTTTTACATTGTTATACGAACACAAGTCATAATATCTGTTTACGCAAAGAGTATCTTAATGCATGTTAAAATTATCAGAGACTTAAGTTGATATGGGTAAATACAGAAGTAGAAGAAATCTCAGAAGTGCGTAAGTAGTTGATTTTCCTGTTTAAGGTATGTGAAAGACAGTGGTAGACTTTCGTGAAGGTCTAGAGGCTGGTAAGAGGAAGTCTAAGGCTTATCGATCTGTGCAAAGGTAGGGTTAGCGCATAAAATGACATCATAAACATCTATGGGTGTGGAAACTTGGTTCCAGCATCCCCCCATACTGGTTCGGGTGAGACTTCAGTCTGCGCTCTGCGGATTGATGCCGAAAGGGCCAATAGTGTAGGGATTTGTTTAGCAAACTTAACTCTGAACCTGGGTCAGGAACCACTAAACCAACAAATGGTTATGTTTCCAGGACCAGGATCTGCATAAAGAGATGTGTGATGTCACATCACTGGAATCCAACAAAGAAAGAAATTGAAGATTAGGTGGATAAAAAGATCCACGAATTTGCAGCGTGAGAGAACAAGAATCCATGATTGATGAAAGAACAGTGGTTGAACAAGTATCTGTGCACAAAGATACACAATTTTTTTTTTTTTCTGTTCCTTCCCAGTCGAATTATATGAGTGAATTGCTAAATTGGCACACGAGAAAGGAAGGTGGAGGCTTGATGGTTTGATAGTGTGGACCTTAGAGTTAGTGCGAAGATTGGAAGACTCTGAAGATAAGATTGCATGCGCTGTCCATCATTGGCTTGATCGTATCATAGGAGGAATTGCGACAGAGTTTGCGGTCGATACCTTGGTCAGCTACAACGAAGCAGAGTGATGCTTTTTCAAAGGACCATGAGGTAAGTATTTAAGATCTTTGAATACTTAGATTAAAATGATCTTGTGTGAAAAGTGGGTTATGAAATTAACTTGATGTTTGGAGAAACACGAAGTGGAAATTTATTAAATTAGGGATAGAAAGGGAACAAGACCTGAATATAGCTCGCTGATTAAGCCTCATCTAAGTGATGATGAAGAAGAAACATAAGCTTCTCTATAGAGCGCTATCTAGTTAATAAGGTGAGAGTTACCGCGAATACCCTATCCAACCACACCACCTCCATCTTCACCTCCACCACATACACCTTCGCCCACACCGCCACCACCTCCACCATCGTTCAATATGGCGAATTCAGTAAAATTGTCCGTTTTCAAGGGCTTGGGGAATAAGGACCCATACCAGTTTTGGTTCGTTGTGAAGGATGTGTGGGAAGCCCAGGGCATTACAAATGATCAGATGAAGAATGCTACATTGGTCACTACTTTATAGGAATGCGTGCTAACATGGTACATTAAATACTGCACTGATAACCTGTTGGCTACATTGGCAGACATTCAGACTGCACTGAATAAGTAATTCAATAGGCCCAAGTCTGAAGCTCAATTGATCGCTGGATTCAAGGAGATCATGATGAAGCCTAGCGAGACACCCTGGGAGCTGGATCAAAGATTGAAGTGCAAGATCTGCGAAGCTAACATGAGTCTTATGGATGGGCAACACCGCGAATGGTTTGTGGCTTCACTCTTGCCTCATCTAAGGATTGCTTTATCATAGTAAAAGATTGGGACCGAGGTGGAGGCCTTGGAGATTGTGATGAGATTTCGCGGACACCAATTCAAGATGTTTTTTTGGGAGTTGAACAGATTCACGTGGAGTTGCAGAACCTTTGCCTAGAATTCCAAAGTTTGAAGAAGGATAGAGCGGCTTGGCCAGAGGTGTGCTAAGAGGTTTGGTGTTTGAAATGTAAGAGTCAAGGGCATGATAAATATCATTTCCCTATCTTCACAAATTATGTTACAGGAGGAGGGTCGATTCCTCTGAGGCCGGAAGCTCAAGCAGGGCCAAGTGCAGGGCTCACGCTGTGGTGTGCTATCTATCAGATAACTCGAAAACATGCGACAAATAATTGCCACTTGTTGCAGAAATTTGTACAGACATAGCAACAACTCTTCTAGTGAACACAAAAGGGGGTGCGACCGTTATAATGAACACAAAAGACTATAACGAGAAAATGCTAGACCACTTAACCAATAGTGGTTGTTACATCAAATTAAAAAAGAATCCCATAAGGAAGATCTCTAAGAATGTCAATAACTTAGTAAAATTAAGCAATGAACACAATATTAAGAATCTTATTGAAACCAACCCCTACACCCCTAGGATGTATGGAGCCCCTAAAATTCACAAAGAAGGTATACCTATTAGACCCATTGTCAACACGATTGGAGGCCCTACTTACCACCTCACGAAATATCTTGCTAAGAAGCTTAAACCCTTGGTGGGTAACACCAGCTCCTTTGTCAAAGATTCCAATCATTTCATTAATGAGATCAAACATATAAAACTAGACCAAGATGACATCTTAGTGAGCTTTGATGTAAAAGCTCTCTATACCAACATTCCTATAGATGAAGCCATGGATGTTGTTCACAAAATCACTGACCCTAACACAACTAAATTGGTAGAAATCTGTCTAAAATCCACCTTTTTTAGCTTCAAGGATGAGATATATGAACAAACTTGTGGTGTGGCCATGGGATCACCCCTGTCTCCCATCATTGCTAATTTGTTCATGGAACATTTTGAAACCAAGGCCATTGAGTCTTCCCCCTTAAAACCTAAACTGTGGAAAAGATTTGTTGATGACACTTATGTCATTTGGCCTCATGGAAAAGAAAAATTAAACAAATTCCTAGAACACCTTAACAGCCAATCAAATTCCATCAAATTTACGATGGAAGTGGAAGAAAATGGTTGTCTTCCCTTTCTTGATATCCTAATCAAAAGAAACCAAGATGACACAATATCTCACCAGGTCTATCGTAAGAAAACACACACTGAACATTACCTACATGCTAACTCTCACCATCATCCGGCTCAGAAACTTGGGGTGCTCAACACTCTAGCCACAAGGGCGATACGTATTTCAGATCATGATAATTTTGAGCAAGAAAAGAACCACCTCCTAGATGTTTTCAAAAAGAATGGATACAAGAGACACCAAGGAATCAATGCTTTCAAGAAAGTTGAGAATCCCAGAAACAAACAACATAGGGATGATTATGCTGGTAAGGTTCACCTTCCCTACATTCTAGGCACCACTGATAAGATTTCACACATCTTAAGAAAGAACAACATAAAAACCACTTTCAAACCTATGAAAACAATTAACAGATGTCTGAAATCAGTAAAAGATCCTATTGACCCTAAACATCACAAAGGGGTCTATTTGGTCCCTTGTTCATGTGGCAAGACATACATTGGTGAAACCGGCCGGTCTATATTAACTAGGATTCAAGAACATGCTGCTGACATCAACCATAACCGCTCCAAAACCTCAGCTTTGGCTGAGCACTCTAGTAAAACCAATCATCACATTTGCATCGAAAACTCCGGTGTTGTGGCCAAAATAGAGCATTACCACCATAGGAAATTTAGAGAAGCTATCGAAATAAGAAAACACCCCAATAACCTAAATCGTGATGACGGTTGGAAAATAAGTGATAATTAGATTCCCAAGCTAACAAGGGATTCCACCATATCCTAGACAAATCCCGACCCCTTTGCTTCTTCGTCCTCATGTTTCACTCCTCAAAAACTTTAGTAAGATTAAACTCATTCAATGTCATTTAATCCAATAGTTAACCTAACCCTACTATCAAATTTAATTAAATTAAATTAAACCAAATCAAATTAAATTAAAACTAAAAATTAAATTAAATTAAAATTAAATTTATAACTAAATTAAATAAAAAAAATCATGATTAAATTAAACAAAATTAAAATTAAAATAAATAAAAATAAAAAATTTAATTTAATTTAATTTAATTCAATTCAAAATAAATTATATTAAAAATATAATTAGAATTAAATTAA